>CAHIKZ030003431.1:900000-1225000 GCA_903632075.3 Acanthosepion pharaonis
TTTATTTATTATTATTTCATTTAGATTCCTCAGCTAGTTTCGGCCAAAATGGCCATCATCGGGAGAAGAAATATTTATGCCTGCTGGTAGCAGTAAACTACAGAAAATGATGATGGCCATTTTGGCCGAAACTAGTCGAGGAATCTAAATGAAATAATAATAAAAAAAAACGAAAGAATATTAATCTACAACCCAGTGTGTCTGAAGATTTTAATTTTTTAATATTTTTTTATTGTTTAAAATATAATCGTGAATAATAGACACGGGACTGAACCAAATGCCGAGGACATAACACCAACAGAACCAATAAACACCGAATTATTGGCTATCCGTATGAATAGAGCAACCAACAAATTAGCCAGGTATGAATCACACAAGGAATATATTAGGATATGCCTGAAGGATCAATTAGTACCGATCAATTTCAGGATAGATTTGGAACCATCAATAGGTAACCACAATGATGCGTTTCTAGCATCATGGTATTATATATATATATATATATATATATATATATATAAATAGTTAAGTTACGAAGAACTTGGTAAACCGAATGGAAATCCTGAGAGCTCAATGTGAATACAGAGCTAATATTTAATGAAAACAGACCACTTTAAGGTACCATTACAATTTTGGTGAAATAAATTATTGTAATGGTACCTTAAAGTGGTCTGTTTTCATTAAATATTTATATATATATATATATATATATATACATATATATATATATATATATATATATATATATATATATATATATATATATATATATATATATATATATATATAGAAAAGTGTATATAAATATAAATAAATATATATATGTATAATTATTTATATATTATATACGCGGTACTTATTAGAAAGCGCTCAATATCAGAGATAGAGCTAACATATTTGGTTGATTGATGTGAGTTTGTGACCCTAGGTTTCACGCTTTAGCGATCGTCAGGGTCACAAACTCACATCTATCCAACTAAATATATATATATATATATATATATATATATGTTTTTATTACTTCAATCGTTATTTTTAGTGGATAGCCATATTTGAGTAGACTTTCCGTTTATATTAAACACTATTTATTTCGTTTACCGGACTGTGTTGTCTAGGAAATTCTACTCGAACAGCTTCTCCCTCGAATCCTGTGGAACAGATTCCTAAGAGGATGCTTTCCCGACCACTACACTCTTAACCTTTTCAAGTCTAGAGTTAACCGCTATCGTCCCGTTCTATTCACATGAACTATCCCTTAACGTAGAGTGGATCAAGAAGGTTTTACAGGGTGAACCTTATTGTAAAAAAATAGCGATTGCAGTGTGCTTGGTGCATGACTGAAGAATTACTTACTTTTGTTGCAGAGTCAAGTGCTGTGTAAGTCCGGATCCATCAACATAGAGGAGACATTTTGAGAGTTGAACCGGTAATGGATTCTTAAATGACACATTAAATGTTAACAAAACATTGAGTTTGCCGTGCATTGGTGCCTACAGAAAAAATTGAATTAAAAAAGATTACAAGATGACCAAAAAACAAGAAGTAACCGAAAATATTATTTATTTAATCGTAGAAGAAAGTCTTATCAGTCTATTTGAAATGCATAGTTACAAATATGTCTTCATCTGATCAATGGGTAAAAATGATTTGAACGAATAAAACCTGTATCTCCCTTCTTTACAAGTGGTATCATGAGTACGGAAGGGTATGCAACAGAGAAGCTCGTAATTTGAAATGGGTTTTCTGATTCAATTTACAATGCCCATTAAATCATAGCTGGAAGGAAAACAAAAAAAAATCAAGTTTGTTTTTTCTAGAAGCAGAAAGTTCCGAAAGAGAACGCAACAGAAAAGTCAGTAATTTGAACTCGGTTCGCTTATTCAGTTATTTTTAGGGGTTGAAAGGTTCGAAAGAGAACGTAACGGAGATGTCTGCAATTTGAACTGGGTTCACTTATTCAGTCTACCCTTCCATTTAACCGATTGCTGGAAGGAGAGCAAACGGATTCAAACATTTTTTAGGGGTAGAAAGCCTCGAAATAGAACGCCACGGAGAAGTCCTGAATTTGAACTTGGTTCGCTTATTCAGTATACCCTGCCATTTAAGACATGGCTCGGAGGAGAGCAAATGGATCCAAATATTTTTAAGCGTAGAAAGCTTCGAAAGAGAACGCCACATAGAAGTCTGGAATTGGAATTAGGTTCGCTTATTCAGTTTACCCTACCATTTAACCTATCGCTGGAAGGAGAGCAAACGGATTCAAATCTTTTTTAAGGGTAGAAAGACTCGAAAGGGAACGCCACATAGAAGTCTGGAATTTGAACTCGGTTCGCTTATTCAGTCTACTCTTCCATTTAACCCATTGCTGGAGGGCGAGGAAATGGATTCAAATCTTTTTTAGAGGTAGAAAGCTTCGCAAGAGAACGTCACGGAGGAGTCTGGAATTTGAACTCGGGTCGCTAATTCAGTCTACCCTACCATTCAACCCATTTCTTGAAGGAGAGCAAACGGATCCAAATCTTTTTTAGGGGTAGAAATCTCCGAAAGTTAACGTAACAGTGAAACCGGAATTTGAACGCGGTTCGTTTATTCCACTTTCAACGCCGTTACCCGTTACTCTACCTGCACATTCATGCAATACTTACGTTTATTTTCAGCTTAGGCTTTTTAAAACGATAGACTTTGTTGAGCGATAATATCTGATTGGTTTCTTCCACTTCGAAGACGTAACGGATGTTCATACTGTAGTGGTCTTTAAGTTTAGATCCATATTGCGTATATCTTATGACATTCCCGATATTCTCATCTTGAAATGTAGAAAGAAACAATACAATATATTTGCAGTAATTTTATAAAGAATTATTTTCTTATTTCTCAGTCTTTTTTTAAATTTTTTATTTATTTATTTATTTTTTTTACTTTAGACCGCACTTGTAGACAGAGTAAAACTCTGTAGCGCGCTTTCAATTTTAATAAGGAGAAATTACTTATTAAATTTGAAAAATAGAAAAATAATAATAAAAAAACTCATCTGAAATAAGTGTTGTGAATTATAAATGTTTTTACGTTAAAAATGAAATTGGTGGAAAATCAGAGGCGTTTTCATTTGTTTTATTGCTAGAAAAAAACAGTATAAATATAAAAAAATAAATATGTGCCGTTTATGGAGACGGTGCCATGCCTGAGAGCACTGTTTATATGGGGTTCACTCGGTGCAGAAATGGAATTTTTCTTTATCTGGAAGACCGAAAATGTCATGGAAGTCGTTGATGATGATCAAATCGAAATCAGACATTGAATTTGGACAAGTACTAAATTACTGATTAAAGGCGGCTATCAAGGAAAAAATGCGCGGATTTAGCCAGTCAACATTTTACTTTCGGATTACCACATATTTCGGTCTTTAAAAAAAT
The DNA here is from genome assembly GCA_903632075.3 of Acanthosepion pharaonis. Classification (NCBI taxonomy): domain Eukaryota; kingdom Metazoa; phylum Mollusca; class Cephalopoda; order Sepiida; family Sepiidae; genus Acanthosepion; species Acanthosepion pharaonis. The sequence goes on from CAHIKZ030003431.1 coordinate 903,414, forward strand.
CTCTTAATGTTAAGAGCGTCAGTTCTATAGAAGCCTGTAAAAACCACTTAGACCAGAAAGTTCTGGGAGGATGGAATCATGAAGCTTCCTCAAAGATGTCGAAAGATAGTGGAACAAAATGACATTCATGTAGTTGAATAAATCTAACTAAAATACCTAAATATTGTCGATGAATTTTACTCAAAATGCAACAATTTTTGTTCCGAGCCATTATATTGATGCAATTTTTTGATAACGATTCATGGAAGGGAAAACCGCTTAGAATGCATTGGACAACTTATATTTAAATTCTCCCCGGAAACAAGAAAAATGTTTCAAACCGATGAAAAATTGAATTAAAAAACAAACTTAAACAAAATAATTTCATTGGTCTTCTATCACACATATTTAATACATATTGACTTGGAGCAAAATTTTGCAGCGTTTTTCAGTCGTTGATTTTGTTTCATACGTGACTGAAATTTATGACATATTCTTAAAGAGGACTTTCCAGCGCGGCTTTCTATACTATTCGTGTGTGGATTGCGTATTTTAATTGTTTTTACGTTAAAAATGAAAATAGTGTAAAATGAGATGCATTTTTGTCATTTTTTGCTGTCTTATTTCCCGAAAAAAAAAGAAGCCGTGTAAACAGCAAAAAGATATGTGCCGTTTATGGAGATGGTGCAATGGCTGAGAGTTTTTTTTGTTTGTCTGGAAGAGCGGAAATGCTCCGGCAGTTGATGACGACCAAATCGAAATACTGATTAAAAATAATCGAGATCACAGAGAACATCGCAGAGACATTGTATCGGCATTCAGTGAATGAAGAAGACGACAATACGTATTAAAAAGTTGGGATCAAGATGGCGAACTGCTGTTCCCTGTATTATTCTCTTAGTGTTTTTTTTTTCAGGACGAACTTGTAGAATAATTAAAATTCTAGAACGCACTTTAAATTTTTAACAAGGAACAATTATAAAATTTGAAATTAGCAGCTAGTATAAAATTTAAAATGGCAAAAACTTGACTTAGACATGGAAGTCATGTGCTTAATATCTGTAGCTTTTTAAAAATAAAGATTTTTGAAATATAAAAATAATTCATAAATTACACTTTTCTTAACCTGGCTGCCTTTCCGTGTGCATCGGATTAGAAATGCTGACTTGACATTTGTTTTTACAGTGAGGTTCACCATGTACAAAGCTCGGGAGCCACTCGAGGTAGAGGGTTACAGAGTAAAGAGCACAGTTTAGGCGGATATATGGGGAAGATAACGGTTAACCTTAGACTTCAACAGGTTAAGATTATAGTGTATATTTATTGTACTTTTACATACAATCTTGGCACAAGATTTGAGGCGATTATGGTCGTCATTGACTATCCTAAGCCTAGCTAATCTAACTCGTGGCACATTCATTTATTTCAGTTTACTCATTCATCAGAACAAGACATCCCTCTTCACCCAATCCTACATTTACCAAAATACCACATACTTACAGGGGAACTCACTAAAAACCCATGATGTAAAAAATTATAGATAGATTTTATTTTTGAATTATTTTTCTCATATTTTTACAAAAATGTAAAAAATAAGATTGCAGTTATCGGGAAAACATTCTCTTGGGAGTCGGGAAAACATTCTCTTGGGAGTCGAGAAAACATTCTCTTGGGAGTCGGGCAAACATTCTCTTGGGAGTCGGGAAAACATTATCTTGGGAGTCCGTTACACGGAGCAGATGTTCGCGAGAAAAAGCTGCTCGAGTGCAACTTACTTATCATCAATGTTACCCGGAGGGAATGAAGCGTTATTCGCTACAATGTGTGTAGAATGGCTGGTCTACTTATGATATTGTGTGAGATACAATCAAACAAGAATAAACTCATAACCAGCGCCAAGAAGAGCAAGTAGAAATGTTATAGACAGAGAATAAGGTTCAACAATTTTTCCACTGCCATCTTACAAGGTACCACCTTAGAGAAAAAGAGGAAGAAGCAGACAGATGGAAAAAGGCATTGGCTCGCAACCGAGTCATACGAAGGGAACTTGTCAGGTCTTGCTCACAAACTCTGAGACCACACCTGGTCATGGAGATGATGATGATGATGATGATGATGATGATGATGATGATGATGATGATGAGTATATTTTGATCGATATCGTAAAATAACAACGGTATTGTTTCAGTTCATAAAATTGTTTAATGATATACTTACCGGAGTTTTTTCTTAGAAGTAATTTGATCGGTTGCTTGGAGAGGATATGGGCGATAACTCCAGTATAATAAGTTGTCATAACAGAAATATTTCCTTTGAGAGTTCGTGTCTCATTTGTAGTGTTCTTGAAGATAAATTTAGTGGAGAAATCAGTGCCAATCATCGTGTCCTTGTCAGCTATGAATTCAACTTGCACATCCTGTTAAACAAGAATAAGATCATCAAGTCTCAGGTTTGTACAACAATTCTTTTTTGTTTAAACTCTCCAAACGGACTGGCAAAGTCAAACACGTACGTTTGCTTGCAAAGAAATATAATAAACTGCTTGGAAAGAGGGAAGAAATGGCTCAGTTTCCTCCCCTCTCAAAGGCCCACAATAGGCATTAGTATACCCGTGATATACTAACACTTTAACACGGAGGAAGGAAACAGTAGAATAACACAAATCAATTACGATAATGTGTTGTACCCGAAAATATTCATTATACAACTCTGAAACCTTGATAATTTTGTTTTTTTAGAACAATTCTTTCTTGATCACTCTCTTTCTTGATCAATTCTTTATTTATTCTTATCTTCTGTCAGTTAGTTTTCTTCCTTACTTTCTTGATCAAACCTTTATTTCTTTCATTCTTGATCAATTCATTCTTTCTTCATCAATTCTCTATTTCTTTCTTAATCACTTTCGCTTTCTTGATCAATTCTTTCTTCCATTCTTGATCACACTCATTCTTGATCAATTCTTTATTTCTTTCTTGATCACACTCTTTCAAGTTCAATTCTTTCTTTCTTGATCAATTCCTTTTTTCTTGATTACTCTCATTCTTGATCACTCTCTTTCTTGATCAATTATTTCCTTCTTGATCACACTCTTTCTTGATCAATTCTTTCTTTCTTGATCACACTCTTTCAAGATCAATTCTTTCTTTCTTGATCAATTCTTTCTTTTTTTCTTCCTTTCTGTCTTGATCAATTTTTTTCTTTACTTTATTGATCAAACCATTATTTCTTTCATTCTTGATCAATTCATTCTTTCTTGAGCAATTCTCGCTTTCATTCTTGATCAATTTTCTTTATTGATCAGTTTTGCCTTTATTGATCAATTATCTCTTTCTTAATCGGTCTTTCTTTCTTGATCAATTACTTCTTTCTTGTGACTTTCTTACTTGATCAATTCTTTTCCTTCACTTTCTGGATCAAACCTTTATTTCTTTCTGTCTTGATCAATTCTCTCTTTCTTTCTTAAACAATTATTTCATTCTTGCTGTCTTTCTTTAAAAGTTTATTCTTACCTCAGCTTTACTTATTATCATATCTTTTGCTCGTGAACCCGACATGACTGCTCTTCTCGAAGCCGCACGCTCCTCTTTTGAACCTAAAGAAAAATTTGGAATCACAGTTATTTTCAAACGCTTTTTCTTCATAATGTTGGCAGAGAAGTTAATGATTGTCCGCTTGTCAAACGTTAAAAGTTGTCAACTTCTTTAAAATTTTGTAAATGTTTCCAATTGCATATGACGATTTCTACTATCAGGACATTTGATGTTAGAGGACATTAGCAAAAAGAAAAGCAGGAATTCTTGACTCGGGACATTGATAGTTACAACATCTCCAAGAAACCCAAGTCAAAAAAGGACTTGATATTAATATCGGAGTTATACAGTACAGATTAATAGCTTTGGGAACAGTAAATATTATGGAAATGGTTTTATCATCAATTGCAAATGGAAGAATATTGATTGACTGATTTATTTTTATGGTTTCTCAACCACTTGCAGGTTATTTAAAGCCAGAAAAATAATTTTAGATTGTTGAATTTTTAAAAAGATAATAATGAATTTTACTGATACAAGTTCTACTAATTAAACAATAGCTAGTGAGAGCAAAGGTGGATTCCCACCCGAATGGAATTGGAAATCAGCTCTTCGATTAAAAATTCCAAGCGATTATCCATTGCATTACTTGCACATGCAAGCTTACGGCAATTCGCAAGCGGTCACCTATCTAGGTGCTGCCCAGATTAAATTTGTTTAAATTTGGTTATCGTACGAGAACCGGTGTTCCAACATGATACGACCGTAAGGAAATTGAATATCCATAGACATTAGATGAGCAACCATAGTATAAACACTAAACAGCAACTTTAAAAGAAATATCAATGAAAATTCATGATTCCCCATTAAAAAAAAAACTGAAGATCTTGGAAGACCCGAAGCACATTTCTAAGTTAGGAAAGAACAGTTGCATTTCAAGTTGTCCTCTCTTGTGTTCGGTGCACTATTATCAGGAATCTTTCTGCCTCGCCTTGGAGATAACTGGTATCACTGGGCGTGTGCAGGTGGCAGTGCTGCTTGGAACAGTTCATCTCCATAAAGTGTGGGCTGTATTTGTCAGAACAATTTTTTGTATCTCTTTGAGGCATGGACTTCCAGGAATCCCTTCAATTAGTCTGCTGGAATCTTTTCCAACCAGTCCTAGGGCTCCAAATACAACAGGTATTGTTGATATTCCTATGTGCCACATTTTTGAGATTTCTATTTTAAGGTCAAAGCAGCGGTCTTAAGGGAGAAGGCCTTATTATGGCAGCACAAGACCAATGACTTCAAGATAATGCCACCAAGGCTAAAATAAAAAAGGATGGCTCAAATCCCTCCTGCGGCTTATACTATAAATTTGATGAAACTGCTGATCACACAGTATCAGGGTGTCCAGTCTTTGATGAGAAAGAATACATTATTACAGGCTAGGACAATATATTCATTCGCATGTCTGTCCGAACTATGGCAATGAAGTCTTGTATATATGGTACAAACACTACTCGGATGATGTAAGAAATGGTGGTGGGGTGGCTATACTCTGGAATTACTCAATCGTTACAGACAGGAAAATTGATGCCAATAGAGCAGACAGAACCATAAAAGATTTCCAAAAACGGAATCTACCAACTAATTGACATGACTTGCTCACAGGATTCCAATGTTTCTAAAATACAATTTCAAAACCTGTCAAATTATAAGGAGCTGCAAATTATAAGTAACAAAAATATTGAAACTTAAAACAACGAGTCTGTCTATATTTCTGAGATGAGGTATTATGTACATTATTTACATTATTCGGACTATGGCGACAAAGATGTGGACAATAGTCCGAATAATGTAAATAATGTTAAAACAACGATTATCCCTGTTGTGATATGGTCCTTTGGTATGCTAAAGAAGGGTACTGAAAATCATGTGAATAAAATTCCTGGACACATCATCATCTCAGAGCTACAAAAGATTACTTTGTGTAGAACTACACATATCATCTGCAAAACCTCCTTCTAAACAAAATGTCACAAATATTCATAGATAACTCTCCTACAATACCCTTTTTACTCATAGACTTCGAAGGTAATTAGACACTTAAAATTACTGTCTGGCAAGATGATAGCACGCACAATAATAATAATAATAATAATAATAATAATGTTATTAAAGACCACAAACAAAAAGTGCCTCCTTATTGATATGGCAGCCCCTGCAGACTGCAATGTATTTTTGAAGATATTCAAAAAGCTGTCAAAATACAAGGACCTTGAAATAGAAATCTCAAAAATGTGGCATATGGGAACATCAACAATCCCTGTTGTAGTTGGAGCCCTAGACTGGTTGGTAAAGATTCCAGCAGACTAATTGAAGGGATTCCTGGAAGTCCATGCCTCAAAGAGATATAAAAAATTGTTCTGACAAGTACAGCCCACACTTTACGAAGGGCTTTATCTATGTAATATTTTTATTTTTTATTTTTTTAATTTTTTTTTAATTCTTTTTAATTTTTTTTTGTCAGTGGAAAGTGTCATGCTGCCATTTCTAACCTTAGGTCCCTGGGCGGGACCTGAAAAGAAATGTGTAAACGCCAGAAATCAAAGAAAATAATAATAATAATAATAATAATAATAATAATAATAATAACACTAGTCAACACGATTTTTGGTGCCAAGAAACAAAACACATTGTTTGTGTAATTTGATGGTTCTGATTCCAAAAATTAGTTTTCATGGTTAGCTACCGTTTTTGCTGTATTGAAATTGCTCATGTTTGGAAATAAAGATCAATTCATGATCTTGGCTGATCGCAAATTTTAGTTAATTAAGGTCGTAGAAACCCATCATTTTTCAGGTAGGCCGAGTAATTTATGTCAGCCACCTGAAATAAACTATTTTTTTTATAAGAAAAGGTGTTTTGAGATAAGAATTTTAAAATAGAAGTACCGAATTGTCCCAATTTATCGCCAAAATTCAAATTAACTGATAAACTTTATCAATAATACGCTTTAGTAAGCCTGATAATTAGGGTGACATAAAAAAATGAAACCCTAAAATCTTTTGTTTAATATTCATAAATGTATCGCATCACTTCTATCCCTTCACTACGGAAGGAAACCAAACATTGAGAGCATTTTGTTTTCACAGTTGGAACCCTCCCCCCCAAAAAAAACAACCCCCTCAAAGACATCCCAATTGAAAACACCTATACCATTGTACATGATGCTACTGGAGTATCAAAAGGTACTCAAATGACATTGAACATGACAATCAAGAAAGAAAAAAAATTACCATATTTCTTATGTTCACAAAAGTTTTACTTCTACTGTTAGTGTATTAAATGATTTGATGAAAATACTTGTTGGTCTTTGTATATTTAATCGTGTTATTTTTAAAGACTTCATCAAATTTATTGAAACAAAACAAGTACAGTTGACCACTGATGACAATTCCAGAACAACATAACTATAAACAATTTTTTTCTAACCTCTGCCAGCCGCAATGATGGAGAAAGCATTACTTCGAACCATCGCCAGTGAGACACACTGCAAGAGTCACTCCGTTTTGCGAGGCTCGTCCCTTAATCGAGACGCAATCGCGCCAATCCTCCGAAGGAACGCCATCGAACGAGGCCCAATAACCTCTGAAGTCTCCACTGCCACAGGAGTAAAAAAAATATCTATCAGTAAGAGAAGAATATTTAACTATTTTTTTTTTTATATCTGCGTCCCGGGCGACGGATCCTGGCTCAACCGCGGAACTGATCAAAATACCGACCGAAAATGTATCCGCACAGGTCGCATCCCAAATCAACGACTTCCCCATTTTAAAGACTTAGGACCTGATTGTTATTGCAAAAATAGTATTTCTCAATAAGCAGACCAATATTTGTTGGTTTAAATATGAATTTAGGGGTTTCTACGATTTTATTTCGAGAAATATTGTCATCGGTCAATACCATATATACAGAAAACAAATGAAAAAAAAAATTTTTTTTTCCCCAAAATGAGCCGTTTCTGTACAGCAAAAATGGTAACTAACCAAGAAAAGTAAGGTCATTTTTAGATTCAGTGCCATCAAATTAGCTAAAAAAAATATTTGATGTTTCGACACCATTTAAAAAAATTTTTGTTGTTGACCAGTTTAATAATGAATAAATATTTTTACTACCTTCCGGGTATTTGTAATCAAGTGTTACTTCTTGCTCCTCCATTTTCATTACCTTTTTGGTAAGTAGTCGCTTCCCGATTCTGAAAGAAAAAAAACGAAATAAAAGTTAGTATTTAATTGCATACTCATTTGAGCGGAATGTAACACAAGGTTGAATTTATGGTGGATTGGTAGCTCACGAGTACGTGGACAAGAATAGCTCAAGCCATCACGGCTCTTCCCATTTTGGGGACACCTCAAGTGATAGGCAATGATCTTGGTCCACTCCTGAAAGAGAGATATTGTTTGGGGAACATATTCATTTTCAACCCTCCTTAGCAGGTTAGGCCATCTAGTATATAATTGTATGTCCACGCCGCACAAAATGAAACAATGTCTATTGTGGGATTTGCATATTTTGAATTGCCCAAGTCCCATTGGTACCTCCCCTTTTGTGTACGCCTCAGGCAACGGGTGCAAACCTCGTTGACACTTCCTCACTTGGAGATGCCTCAGGCGCTGAGTACAAGCCACCACGACAATTCCACTTTTGGGAACTCCTCAAGTATCGGACACATGGCTTCTCGACACTTTCCCTTTTGGGAACACCCCAGGCACCGAGTACAAGGCCCCTTGACATTTCCCCTTTTGGGAACTATACAGGCGCCAGGTACAAGGTCCCTTTTGGGTACACTTCAGGTGCCGAGTATAAGCCAAATCGACACTTTCCCTTCTGGGGACGAATCAGGCATCGGGTACAAGGCCCCTTGACACTTCCTCTTTTGGGTACACTTCAGGTGCCGAGTACAAGCCCCATCGACACTTTCCCTTCTGGGGACGACCCAGGCATCGGGTACAAGGCTCCTTGACACTTCCCTTTTTGGGAACTATACAGGTGCCGGGTACAATCCCCTCGACACTACCTCTTTTGGGTGCGCTTCAGGTGCCGAGTAGAAGCCCCATCGATATTTTCCCTTCTGTGGATGACCCAGGCATCGGGTACAAGGCTCGTCGACACTTCCTCATTTAGGTACGCCTCAGGCGTCGTGTAATGACTACAACCTACAGTCTTGGAGGATGGCCTCTTTGAGCTCGAGACTAATATTCAATTGACCCAGCTAAGCCAGGTAAACGTGGAATAAAAGTGAAATAACAATGATACGAAATTAATTTTATGGTTGATATGACGTCTTAACATCTTGATAGATTCATTGCGCTCCTCTTGTACATATATTTTTAAGCAAAGCAATAAAACAACTAAGACGCAATTGGCTATTGAGAGTGAGAGAATATGAAAAAAAGAAAACGTTATTAAGGAGAAATTATTTGGATACTTTCTCTTTTCTGCACACTTGCAATTTTCATTGACATAAACGGCACTGAACTTTGAGGATATATTGCAAAAATAAAATGAAATAAACAATCTATTAGAATATTATTTTCGAGTTATTAGCAACATTTTACTAATTGAATTTATATCAACTCGGGAAAATAGTGCTTGTTGGTGTGAATTGGCTGATTGATTTACTTTTACCGACATATCAAACTCTATAGGTGATCTAATGCCGAAATCTAAATATTTTGAACGCATTTTCATGGCTTCAACTAAATATATTTTGAACGCAATTGTATGCCTTCAACTAAGGATAAAATGTATTGTTGGTAATTTTGCTTTAAAAATGTATTGTTGCTAATATGACTATAAATAGGCATTGTCATTAATTTTACTATATATAGGTATTGTTGGACATTTTACTATAAATATGTATTGTTGGTTATTCTTTTTATATAAAAATGTATTGCTGGTATTTTTACTATAAAAATGTATTTTTATACTTTCATAATGTTTTGTTTTTGTATGAGCATTCTTTATTTGCCGATATCGGTGACCCAAACAGGTGCTACCACCCCGGGTCAGGGTGGATATTTGGAACAAATATAATTAAGGGGTGGTTCGACGCTCCTCAAAATCTCCAATCTCCCGATCAGAGACCTTACTGCCGGATGTAGTTTATCATCATACCCAGGGACTAAGAAAGAAATTAGAAAACAAAAAAAGAAGTTAAAAAATAAAATAAGTGAATGATAAGAAAGAAAGAAAGAAAGAAAAAAAGGAAAGAAAGAAAGAAAAAAAGGAAAGAAAGAAAGAAAGAAAGAAAGAAAAAAAGGAAAGAAAGAAGAAAGAAAGGAAAGAAAGAAAGAAAGAAAGAAAGGAAAGAAAGAAAGAAAGAAAGAAAGAAAGAAAGAAAAAAGGAAAGAAAGAAAGAAAGAAAGAAAGAAAGAAAGAAAAAAAGGAAAGAAAGAAAGAAAGAAAGAAAAAAGGAAAGAAAGAAAGAAAGAAAGAAAGAAAAAAGGAAAGAAAGAAAGGAAAGAAAGAAAGAAAGAAAAAAAGGAAAGAAAGAAAGAAAGAGGTGTAGTAGCTTTAGATAAGAACGCTGATGCTCTGACTGTGGCTTTAGACATCTCGAAAGAATTTGACTGGTTTTGGAATGCTGGCCTTCTTCACAAGCTCATGGAGTCTCTGGACGAATAATTGGCTTAATCAGATCGTTCCTAACAAATCGTGTAATGAAAATCGTGTTAAATGGACTCACTTCTAGTTCTTTTCACATTAATGCAGGGGTCTCTCAGGGCTCTATCCTTGAACCTACATTAGTATTTTCACCGATGACATTCCCGATTGAATCAGTTCCAAACTAGTGTAGCGATATAAGTCAGTAGGTATCTTATTAAATGAAAAACAGCTGGACCTGTCACAAAAATGGATTCGGACATTTATTTTTCCCCCGATGGTTATCAGTAAGTGAAGTGGACTTCACAAGTACATAGCAGGCGGCTGGGGGGGGGGAATAAAAAAAAGGTCACTGAATGAAGATAAATTACTTTTCTAGACAAACACAGCAGGAGGTGCCACATTGTTTTTCAAATTTAATTCCAAGAATTTTATATTTATTTTAGAGAGATTACAAAAATATAAAAATATATGTTGGTATATCGTAAATTACAGCGCACAATTCGACCTGGCATACATTTTTTAGCTCAAAATTTTGAGTTAAGCCTAATACCGCATAGATCGACCCCGAAACACACAGTAGCCCAAAACGTAGGCCTACTGGTAAATGATGTTAGACTACAGTATACGATAACCTGTGCCAAAAATACATAAGTTCACAATATTTACCTGTATATTGAAGAAGAGGTGGAGTAATAGCGGCTCGGATTGAGAAATCGGAGAGCCGAGTTCGAATACCGAGCGAATCCATTACATTTACTTACGTGCTAATACCCTTGGGAAAGGTATGAATCCTCATCTTCTCCCACCAAATAGCAGGAGAGACTATAGCCTTGGATAGTAACTGGTCTATTGCAGAAAGAAACCTACTGCGAGAAAAAATCTGCCTCATCAATAATGTATAGAAAGATACATGATCGCCTAACCGTGTATCACGCATGGCACAAAACTGACTGACTGTATATTAATAGTAATCGTAATTCGCAACCCACCAGTGGATACTGAGTCCAGGAATTAATGTTGAAACTAAAGGGTTTATTCTTGCTGAATACTACCAAACTAATATCTTGCATAAGGTATTACTTTATTTGGTTATATTCTCTCTCTCTCTCTCACTGATATCTGAGAGTTTAAACTTCACGTTTAAATTTTAGTTTAAATTTCACGTTTAAATTTTAGTTTAAATTTTAGTTTGAATTTCACGTTTAAATTTTAGTTTAAACTTCACGTTTGATCAATCATATTTAACAGTCATCGTGTTTTTTCTTTTTTTCTCTTGCTGATCAATTGACCCAAAGCCCCCAAAATAAACTAGAATGCCATTAAAAATCACATGGTTAAAAAGAGTTCTGTGGGCCGATGATTAGCTTTCCAAATAAGTTAGCTCAATGGACATTCTGAGAAGTAACTGAACTGGAAAATCAAATCCAGAACTGTTTTGAAAGATCATTCAAAGGATCTGCCATTTTTAATACTTTGTTGGATTTTTAAAGGATATCTCGACTTCTAAGTTAAAACTTAGTAACCTTCTTTTTCTTTTTAATAAGAATAGATAGGCCTTTCTATCGCCAGGCCCATATTTCACACACTTCTCTTAAACAGGAGTAAAGGTTCTTCCTTTGATTCCTCTTTAGAAAGGGATTTCCGGTTCCTTTCCTCTTCTGTAGCCTTAACAGTGGTGCTGTCATGAATTTTTTGTGATATGTGTGGATGGTGGCTACGTCTCTTCATACTGAAGGGACCGGGTTGGCAGTTTTCTGGTTGCTGCTTTCCGACTGGTAGTTAAGAGCCCGAACTTTTGTGTAGCGTCTTGAGAGGCTTTTCTGCTCAACAGTCGCATAATATCGAGGTTTTTGCAGTGCCATGTCGCGCATGGAAGGGTATTCCTGCAAGTACCTTCTATGGGCAACCCCGAAGCCACACCATGTTACAGACAGTGCCAGTTCCCAGTTCACGCATGTTACATTAGACGGCCGACTGCTACTAGTATTTTCGGCCTTTTCCTTAACCAAATTACCCTAAAAACCTCAACGTTTTTTTTCCTCCAACACTCGTTATATTCGTACTAACTTCTGTAGTGTGGAATCGTTCCTCTTCCAACAACCTCCGGACACCCTAACACTCTGTGAAACTAATCTTAGCTCTACAATACCCTCTTCTGAAACCTCTCGAAAAGTCCAATGAAAATGAGGGATTATGCCACTTCATATTGAGGCATAATCTCTCATTTTCATTGGATATTGCTTTAGAACTCTGTGACTCCCCGCTGCATACGTTGACCGCACAAAATCCCAACAAGACAGATACACGCACACAATTACAAATATACATTACTATCCATTGCCCACTTAGGCATACAAGAATCTTCGCAAACCTATATACATATAGAATTATCCACGGTTTTAATACACGTCCCTGACCAATGAGAATTGACCCAAACATAATTGAAAATATCAGTGTTTTCTGTTTCTTTGACTATTTTGATTCAATCTCTGACGAAGCTTTAAAAAAAGCGAAACATATCAGATTGTTATACGTTTCTTATTTGTTCTTTTAGCATATATATGATGATCTCCCAGACGTTATTAGTTCCCACCTAGGTATTTATGCAGTTGACCCTACCATTTACTTCTGTCTCAGTAGCAAATCCGACAGATCTGACAAAGTAAACCTGGCAGCTATTTTTTTAAATCAATTAATTTATAATATTAATGCTCTGTAAATTTACATTGAGTACTATTTTGTAAAAATAAAAATATCTATAAGAACACCGGATTATATATCTTACTGTTCTTTCTTTATATATATATATATATATATATATATATATATATATATATATATATACGTTTCGTTGAACTTACTCATCTGTTGCAATTGCGGCATACTTATAACGGCCATTTTTTTGTTTCAGCCACATGATTATATCGGCATTCACTTCAGCAATTATAAATGGAGCGTCGTATGTAGCCTTGACGTCGCCTTTCTTGATAGCAGCCACTGGACAAGGTCCGCAACAGTAAATCCCTTTAAAGATACAAGAAACAATTTATGAGCAAACATTTCTGCACGTGTACGGCTGATGAAGAAATTATCGATAATTATCAGTTTGTGCACTTAAAAGTCACTATTAATTGAATAGTCCTTAGTAGGTTTGTTTTGTTTTACGGCATATCGACATCAACGGGTTATTTAATGCCGACAAAATTTTCATTGCCGGTAATATTTTTTTCCAAAAATGTATTGCTGGTAATATTTTTTTCAAAAATGTATTGCTGGTAATATTTTTTTCAAAAATGTATTGCTGGTAATATTTTTCATTTTCAAAAATATATTGCTGGAAATATTTTTCATTTTCAATTGTATTGCTGGTATTAAAACCTATTTTTATACTTTCATAGTGTTTTGACCCTTTTTTGGAGGTTAACTATTTTCCCATAGGTGGGACACTGACAGGTGCTACCATCCCGGGTTAAGGTTGATCCGGGAACGCCAGCAATTAAGAGGTCGTTTGATGCTCCTCAAAACCTCCTGATCAAAGGCCTTGCTGTCGGATAGAGTTTATCATCTTACCCAGGACTCGGATGTAGTTTATCGTGTTACCCAGGACGCAGATGTAGTTTATCGTCTTACCCAGGACGCGGATGTAGCTTATCGTGTTACCCAGGACGCGGATGTAGCTTATCGTCTTACCCAGGATGCGGATGTAGTTTATCGTCTTACCCAGGAAGCGGATGTAGTTTATCGTCTTACCCAGGATGCGGATGTAGTTTATCGTCTTACCCAGGACGCGGATGTAGTTTTGGTCATTGATTGGAAAGTAGCTCTGGTTATTACAAGATCGATTTGGTTATTTCCGGAAAACTCACTTTGGTTAATATCTGAAATAATGTTGCACAAGATGCACTTTAAAGTGGAATCCTCACGCATATAGAGGACTTCTCCTTTATGTGTCATGTCCCCCTCAGGACGTAGGCGATCATGGCTCTCCACAATTTCCTGTCCTTCGTATTTCCTTAATAAATGTTGTCTTTTTCTTATCTCTCCTAAATCTTCTTTCGCTATCTATTTACTCAACTTTACTAAATATATTATGTGTTGTTTTATTCTGTCAATTTTGCCTTCAATCTGTCCTGTAAGTATCAGACTTTCCAAGCCCTCTTTCCTCATTATGTACCCTAAAAATTTCAACTGTCTTTTCCTGATGTTAAATATAAGTTTCCATTTTCTCTAAAACCTCATCGTTCCTCACATGTTTGATCCATGGTATCCTCAGCATCCTTCTGTAGAAATTTCAACTCCCTCTTTCTGATGTTAAGTATAAGTTTTCTTTTTGTTTCCATTTTCTCTAAAACCTCATCGTTCCTCACATGTTCGGTCCAGGGTATCCTCAGCATCCTTCTGTAGAAAGTTCAACTGTCTCTTCCTGATGTTAAGTATAAGTTTCCTTTTTGTTTCCATTTTCTCTAAAACCTCGTCGTTGCTCGCATGTTCGGTACTTGGTATCCTCAGCATCCTTTTGTATTTTTTGTTTTTTCAAGTCTCTTTTTCATTTGTCAGGGGATTGTTCAACAATCACTGCCATAAAGGCTATCCGCACCTTTTTCTTTGTTTCTAACAAAATGTTTCTGTTTCTTAATACATTGCTTAGCTTTTGGAATGCATCTTTGGCTATCCCAATGCACTTTCGGGTTTCAGTGTCGCATTTTCCGTGCTCTTTTAAAAACACTTGCCAGACATTTAAATTTTTGTATCTCCTAGGCAGGAATAAGAAGTTTTATTCTAACCATAAAAAAAAATCTAAGAAACTAAAAGTTTACCCGCACCTCTTTAAGTGAATCGAAGTTCGCGAAAAAGCACGAATCATTTGAACAAAACAGACTGCTCTGAATACATCTTCTTATTTAAGTGGCGTATGGAGGAGGCACGGTGGAGTAATGGATAACGGCTCGAATTGAGAAAGGTATGAATCCTCTTATTCTCACCCCCAGCTATGGGTAAATAGCAGGACAGACCGGGTTCTATAGCCTTGAATGACAACTGGTCTACGGCAGAAAGAAATGGCAACCTACAGTGGGAAAATTCTGCCTCGTCAGTCATGTGTCGAAAGATACATGATCGCCTAAGTGTGTATCACGCATGGCACATTACTGACTGAATATAAAAAACAATTGAGTGGGTCACTTGATGGTTAAAAATTACTACTAGACTGAGTAGTGTGTTGGGTAGAAGGCATGGTGGAGTAATGGATAGCGGTTCGGTTTGAGAAAGGTATGAATCCTCTTATTCTTACCCCAGCTATGTGACCATGCCTTCTACCCAACACACTACTCAGTCTAGTAGTAATTTTTATCCATCAAGTGACCCACTCAATTGTTTTTTTTATATTCTATAGTAAAAATGGCTAAACGAAAAATTACCTTGACTTTTTTAGAAGTGTGGCCCGTCTATTGATAAGTTATATCTGGTGCGGCTTAATACTCCAGAAAGGTTGCCCATGACTGCTGTAAGCTTTGGATTAAGCTAAAATGTCAAATTAAGAATTCAGTCGCTTTTATTATAAACTAGCTTAAAAACCGCACTCCGTGTGAACTTTTAAGCTAGATCTTGCGGATGGCCCCAAATTAAAGGTACCTCTGGTCCAGCTTTGAAAACAACAATGATAACTTTGAAGAAATATCTTTGTATTCCTCAATTCATTCGATAAAGCTTCAAAAACTCACTTTAACTCTGATTCGGGCTATAAGTCCAATTCCGGTAAAAAGTCCGATTTGAGCCGAAATTCCAATTCAGGTCGAAAATTGAGTTCTTCAAATCACAAACTTTGTAGAACTTCAAAACCTCACGTTACGAAACCTCCAACTTTAACTCTGATTCCTTGGCATTTTGAAGAAATAAAACTGATTTCCTCAATTCACAAAGTTTTTGAGATATTTTAAACTGAATTTAAAACAAAAAAATTTCAATTGACAAAATGTTTGCATTACTTTAAACTCAATATAAATTAAAAACTTTTAAAATCACTATTTTTTTTCAGTTATTTTAAAATTTCAATTCTTAACTGTTTCCTCCTCATCTGGACACAAATCCCAATGATGAATGATTCAAGCACCAGATGAAGGGCAGGTTTTCAATCCCGGGATCATCCTGATTCCAAAGAGGTATAATATGTCTATGTAGAGCAAGTGTGGCCTGAGTTAGAGGGGTTTTAGACACACAGACAGACAGACAGAATTTACCGTTTATTTAGATGTAAAGAAATTCAATCTTTGACTTTTGAACTGTTTGTAACATTATTGGAACAAGTCCATTCACCTGTTTGTAGTTCATTTAAGTCAGTTTCTAAAAATATCGTGAATTCTTACAAACAGAAAATAAAGCGAAAATTAGTCGATTTTTTCTCTCATAAGAATTGGTGTTTTGCATGAAGGTCGGAGTTTCATTAAATATCAAATCAAACGAAAAAAACAAAAAAACAAACAATTTTTAGTCCTAATAATCCATTCTTCTGTAACCGAAAGTGTAAATTCAGCATCAATCCGACTCCACATTATGCCACATTTACAAGACCCAGGTCAGGCCTAAAATCGAGTACTACTGCCATATTTGGGCAGGAGTCGTCCGGTCCTTACTTTTTAGTCTCGATAGATTCCAAAAGCGTCTCTCTGCGTCCTTGTGGGTGACAAATTATTTTCCAGGCTGCAACCTCTTTCTCACAGACGAAACGTTGCCTGCCTCTCGCAGCTCTGTCGCTACTTCCATGAAAAGTGCTCAGACGAACTACATTCCACTAATTTTAAACTCCACGGCTAGAACCCGACATGCTACGCGTATTGTAGCGGACTACGAACATTCCCTTCGTATCTCATTGGGGGAAAAGTAAGTTCCATTAAAGCAGCTTTTTCTCGCGAAGCTTGCTCTGTGGAATCGTCTGCCAAGAAAATGTTTTCCCGATGACTGCAATCTTAACCTGTTCAAGTCTTAGGTTAATCGTTATCTTTCCCACACATCCGAATAGACTATGTCTCTTAATCTCTAACCATCTACCTCGAGTGGCTCCTGAACCCTGTACAGTTTGAACGTCAATGTAAAATAAAAGAAATAAAAAAATGCACTGCTTTGTATCAAACTCCAACAGCTTCTTTATTTTGAATAGCAGAAAACTATTAATTGCTAATTCACACATATTCCTATAATCTACGCCTCTTACTCTGTAACCCTCTACCATGAGTGGCTCTTGTGCCTTGTACAGAATGAATATCTATGTAAAATTTTTTTCCCTTATTGATTCTGTTAATCTTCTGTCTTTGGATGTGTGGTCGGTGTAATGGATAACAGCTTGATATGAGAAATCCGAGAGCTGAGTTCGAACTCCAGATGAGTTCGTTAATTTCAATTACACTCAAATACACATGTGAAAAAGTATGAATTCATTTCTCCCCTCCTCCTTCCAGATTATCGGTTAAATACTAGGATTTGTATCTGGAAAATTCATTGTTATCTCTAAAATATTTTAATGCAATATTCACTCGCCTAAAAAAGAAATATACAGGTTGTCCCCCCGAAAAAAAAAAATTTGGACATCATTTTAAAAGCAATTATCTTGAAAACTACTAAATCTAACTCAATGAAATTGAACAGTTTAGGTGTTGAACATCATAAGTTTATTATGGGACCGATTGCATAAGTGCTCAATATGTGCACCGCCTGTGACACCGGACGCGTCAAGTCGGTAGTTAAGCTCTTGCCAAACACGCTTTAGCATGCCTCCGGTAACATTATCCAGTGCGGAAGTGACTTCCTGCTTGAGTTCATCTATGCTAGCAGGAAGAGGGGAGACATAGACCAATCCCTTCACATATCCCCGTAAAAAGAAATCACACGGGGACAGGTCTGGTGACCGCGGCGGCCATTTCATCAGAAAACTGTCTTCATCTCCACCACTCCCGATCCATCTCTCTGGCAGATTCTCATCGAGATGAGCACGTACTGTCCTCTTCCATTAAATATAAAATCTTGATCTGTTTCTATAGATTCTGTGAAAAATTGAGGTTATTTAAACAAGAATTGCCAAAATGATTAGCCTACGAAATGATTACAATTTTTTTGAGACACCCTATATATTTAATCAAAAGTTTTGCATCACAGAATTTAAATATGGCTTTGAAAATGGCGGAACGCTTTCTTTTAAAGGGACCTTTTCCGTCCAACACTTCTTCAGAAAGATTCGTTGGAACAACAATAACGAAAACGGCGAAAATGTATAATGTAAAGACGACATGCGGGGGGATAAATAAGGACATTTACCGTGTTGTAAAAAGGTCCCTTTAAAAATTATGCGTTCCATCATTTTTTTATATATATATATATATATATATATATATATATATATATATATATATATATTATAAATTAACTGATTTAAAATATGGTTTCTTTGTTACACGTGTAGCGAAGAAACCATATTTTAAATCAGTTAATTTATAATATTTATGCTCTGTAAATTTACATTGAGTAATGTTTTGTAAAAATAAAAATATCAATAAGAACACCGGATTATATATCTTACTGTTCTTTCTTTTTATTATAATATATATATATATATATATATATATATATATATATATATATATATATATATATATATATATATATCCGAGCATGTTTAGTTGAATAATCTAGACATATTATGTCTATTTATTCTATTTTAACCCTTTCAAATTCACATAAATTTCTTAATGATGTTACAAAGGAAGACGCCATAGTCTTCATTATTTCTTTTATTTTCACAAGTATTTTCAATTTCATCCATGAGCATCTTCACGGGTAAATTGCTAAGACAAAAGCGTTTTTTTTCGTAAATGCACATGCAATTTACATTAAGGATATGTAAGGGAGGTAACTTACTGCAATTTTTTTTATTATTATTAATGTTTTAAAAATACTCAATCTGCAAGTCTTTCGAAAAAAAAAGTTCAATTTTTTTTTTTTTTTTTTTTTTACAATTTGAGCATCACAAAACATTTGCTTTTATAAAACTACGGCCTATTTCGTACTCGGTTTTGTAAAACAACAAGAAATTGATACGTGAATTTGAGAGGATTAAAATAAAAATAAACATAATATATTTAAATTATTCAACCAAATATGTCTGAATGAAGCTATGCTGCTATATATATATATATATATATATATATATATATATATATATATATATATATATATATATATATATATATAAATTAAATTTAATAAAAAACAGACACTTTAAGGTACCATTACAATAATTTATTTCACCAAAATCCTTTTTAAAGGATTTCGGATCATCAGGTAACACTAGGCTCAGGATTTCAGCCTCCTTGGATTTACCAATTCTGTTTACCAAGTTTTTCATAACTTAACTAAATATATATATATTGATAAGACACCAGAAGTGTTGAAACAAAATGGCTATTTTTGTAGTGATTTTATAACATGTTTATATTATAATTATCGAATCAATAATTATATATATATATATATATATATATATATATATATATATATCGTATATTTTCGCGTATAAGACGACCTTTAAATCCTAAAAATCATACTTAAAAGTCGGGCTCGCTTCATGCTACAATTCTTAAAAAGAAACATTAAATTCTAAGTGATATTTGTCGGTAGGTTAACCTCGGCTTCGGTGAGATAACCAATAAGGTACATGAAAATATTCACATTATCGAATAAACTGATAATTAAAGTGAAAAAACATTTCTGCCTTACTAGCATAACGTCATAATAAAATGACTTAACTAACTTCATAATAAATTGCCTATTCGAAGAATAATTCCATATCAATGAAATCAAATTTTATCCATGTAAGCTAAGCTGAGAAAATCTAAGCATCGAGTTATGATTGTGTTCACGGCAACCTTTATCTTTCGTTAAAGTTTCAATAAAAGTGTATGTACTATTATCGTACTGTTCTTAGCGGTATTTTTTAATTATCGATGAAGTATAAGTAAATGGTCATTAGTACACCAGGCTGTTCGTAACTGCTTAAATATAAGAAAAGAGAAGGAAGAAGAATCAGTATTAGCAAGAAATCATGTGATGAAACGTAATGAAAACAATGGTTTCCCTTTTCGGGGACTTGTGTAGGAAAAACATGGTATGGAATCGATTTTGTTATTTCGTTTATTTTGAATTTCTAAGGATACAGTAACAACATTTCCAATAACATCATCTTTAGATAATCAATAAGCAGTCGTCTTATACTAGAGGTGTAAATTCATGAAAATTTGCTATATTTTTTACCTCGTCTTATACGCTAAAATATACAGTATATAAATTGTGGAGAGCCATGAGCAACAACGTCTTGAAGGAAGAAGGAACAAAGAAGAAGCGAATAATTATTAATGTTGAAAGAAAACAACTCGGCTATCACTTTGTGTCTCGTTAAAATATTTATGCAAAATTCAAAGAAAAAATAGCATTATTAATTTTTTAACGTTACACAGAAAAAGCAGCGAGTCAGAAAATGAATTTAATTTGATAAGTTACTTACCATCGCTGGTTTCTTGCGGGGTGGCATCCAGTACCTGCCAACCGTTATAAGACTCATCTGACAAATCTGGCCTTGTCATAAAAACTTCATTCCACACATGAAAGTTCCTGTAATTATTATTAAGGAAAAGAATGATGTTGCATTGAATAAATTCAAATAATGCAAGATGCCTTCAAAATGACTCATTATTTCTTAAAAGCAGCTTTGGCTTACGACCACATCACGTTGAAACATCGGTTCCTGTACGATCACCGAGGTTAAGTGTTGCAAAAATTGGTTGGAAGCACACACAGGTAAAGAAAGGTAGGACGAGTCCAATAGGTTCACTTGGCAAAACAAATCTACACTTCTTGCCTTGATCTCCAATACGCCACTCACCATCCTGAACGACAAGCTCAACACCTGTTAAATGAGCATAGCATGTTTTTATACACCTGACCCAGCCAAAACACAGCCAACACACAGCCAATGAGTGCCCAGAACTAGCCAATAAAAATTGCTACAAGTGATACCACCAGTGAGCACCTCGGCGTGGTGTAATGGTTAGCAAGCTTGTCTCGCAAGATCTGTTACGACTGAAAAGTAAGTTCGATCCTCACTAGGTGCTCCATACTTTCGGCCTTGTGCCACATCTAAGCTAAGCTCTGGGCATCCCGAGGCGGTGTAATGGTTAACAAGCTTGTCTCGCTAGCACAATTACAAAAGTGAGTTCGATCCTCAATTGGTGCCCCATACACTTCGGCCTTGTGCCACATCAAAGCTACGCTTGGAAAATCGTTGATCACTCTCTGAATTACTTCGGGTGT
This sequence comes from Acanthosepion pharaonis, assembly GCA_903632075.3. Taxonomy (NCBI): domain Eukaryota; kingdom Metazoa; phylum Mollusca; class Cephalopoda; order Sepiida; family Sepiidae; genus Acanthosepion; species Acanthosepion pharaonis. Next base: position 924,932 of record CAHIKZ030003431.1, read on the forward strand.
GTGCTTGTTGATCTCTCTGCCTCTGTGTAGAGAGAAACCCAAAGGCGAGTCTCGTCTGGGGTGGTAGACCCCGTTTTTATGGGGTCTATGGGGATATTTTTGACCGGATATTTTCGGATACCCCACAATAAACTCGGCCTTGTGCCACATCCGACCGCATGGGACGGTTATTGAATATCACCACTAGCACGAAGTGCTGTCAGATTCACCGTTTTGAACGCATCTGTTGCGTATGCGGTCATTAGGGCCCTAATGACCCCTTCCGCATCTGCCTTCTGTTCCTTAATCAGTAACCGATACACGGCAAGAGCACCGCCCCGAAGTCGTAGCGGCAAGACACGCTCGACTTTGTCTATGGCGCAGAGCTCGCAAACTAACTCAACGTTTTCGATCCATTCTACGATCGGCAGGTCAGTCACGGCACCACTGTACACAGGAATCAGCCGGATGTCAAAGGCCTTGTCCGACATCATGGAAAGGAAGGGGAAAAAATGAACGAAATAGCTTGTTGAAAAAATTGGTTGGAAGTACACACAGGAAAAGAGAGGTAGTATGAGTCTAATAGGTTGACTAGGAAAAACAAATCCACACTTCTCGCCTCAATCTCCAATACGCCACTCACCGTCCCAAACGAAAAGCTGATTTGGTTTGGTATGGTTTGTTTTACGGTATATCAACCTCTATGGGTTATTTAATGCCGACAAAATTTTTATTACTGGTAATATTTTGTTTTGTCAAAAATCTATTTCTGGCAATATTTTTCCTTCCAAAATGTATTGCTGGTAATATTTTTTTAAAAAAAATGTATTGCTAGTAATATTTATTTTTTAAAAACATTGTTGGCAATATTTTTTTCAAAAATTTATTGCTGGTAATAGTTTTTTTTTTTTCTTCAAAAATTTATTGCTGGAAATAATTTTTTTTTACAAAGTATTTCTGGTATTAAAACCTGTTTTTACACTTTCATAGTGTTTTTTACCCCAGTTTCGTGGTTAACTATTTGCCCATAGCTGGGATCCTAACAGGTGCTATCACCCCGGGTCAGGGTGGACCTGGGATCACCAGCAATTAAGAGGTGGTTTTACGCTCTTCAAAGCCTCCTGATCAAAGACCTTACTGCTGGAGGTAGTTTATCATCTTACACAGGACGCGGGTGTAGTTTATCGTCGAACCAAAAGCTGAATGAGCGTACCATGTTTTTATACACCTGACACATATATGATAGTTGCCAAAATAAAACTGAATTGAAAACTTTTGCAAAGATGAAATTGTAGTGGAATTCAGAATTGAGAAATGCGCAGCATTGAGGGATGCATAAATGACGAAAAAGATAGATAGATAGATAGAAACGAAGAAATAGATAGATATGAAGGTATTGAGATAGATAGAAGATAGATAGATAATGATAGAATAAGAACAGACTGAGATAGATAGAACAGAATGAGATAGATAGATAGATAGATAGATAGATAGAACAAATGAGATAGATAGATAGATAGAATTGGGACTGAGATAGATAGATAGAAAGATAGATAGATAGATAGATAGAACAGATAGATAGATAGATAGATAGATAGATATAAGAACAGACTGAGATAGATAGAACAAGAACAGAATGAGATAGATAGATAGATAGATAGATTGATTGAATAAGAATAGAAACTGAGATAGATAGAATGGATAGATAGAGAAGATAGATAGATAGATAAGAACAGACTGAGATAGATAGATGATAAGAACAGACTGAGATAGATAGATAGATAGATAGATAGATAGATAGATAGATAGATAGATAAGAACAGACTGAGATAGATAGATAGATAGATAGATAGAAATAGATAGAAGATAAGACTGAGATAGATAGAAAGAAAGAAGATAGATAGATAGATAGATAAAAACAGACTGATAGATAGATAGATAGATAGATAACGGAAGAGAGATGAGATAGATAGATAGATAGATAGATAGATAGATACAGATGAGATTGATAAGAAGAGACTGAGATAGATAGATAGATAGATAGATAGATAGATAGAAAAAGAACGGACTGAGATAGATAAGAACAGACTGAGATAGAGAAGATAGATAGAGAACAGAGAGATAGAGATAGATAGAGATAAGAACAGACTGAGATAGATAGATAGAGATAGATAGATAAAACAGACTGAGATAGATAGATAGATAGATAGATAGATAGAACGGATAGATAGATAAGAACAGACTGAGATAGATAGATAGAGAACAGACTGAGATAGATAGATAGATAGATAGATAGATGAGATAGATAAGAACGGATAGATAGATAGATAGATAGATAGATAGATAGATAGATAAGAACAGGACTGAGATAGATAAGAACAGACTGGGATGGATAGATAGAGATAGATAGATAGATAAAAACAGACTGAGATAGATAGATAGATAGATAAGAACGGACTGAGATAGATAGATAAGAACAGACTGAGATAGATAGATAGATAGATAGATAGATAGATAAGAACAGACTGAGATAGATAGATAGATAGATAGATAGATAAGAACAGACTGAGATAGATAGATAGATAGATAGATAGATAAGAACAGACTGAGATAGATAGATAGATAGATACAGGGTGCGATGGGTAAATTGTTGCCATTTTATATTTTTAATTTCGCGACTGTGCGTTTATTTTTGATTTTATCGACTGAACAGTATAGTAGGGACAGTTGGGTACCGTCTGTGAGAAAAAGAGCACAATGACGCAATTCACTCCGCCAGAAATTTGTAAACGACATGCTGTACTGCTATGTATTCGCGCCGGAAGCCCCGATACGAACATTTCAGAGCATTTGGGTGTCAATCTGAGGACAGTGCTGAGGATTCGGAGAAAGTTAGATGATATATCCAGTCAACATCATGGTGTTTGAAGTGATCACTCGTGATAGCGTCGCCATGCCTCCATTCATCGTCCCACAAGCTCTCAGACTCAACACGGAGGCCTACATCAAGCGCCTGGAAGAATTAGTCCTGCCTTGCGTCAAGAGGGTGGCTCATGGAAGAACCTATGTCTGGCAGCAGTCACACAAGTAGGAGAAGCCAGTGATGGCTGTCAGACAATTTCTGTGTCACGTCACTCCTTACATCTGGCCACCTAACTGCCCAGACTGCAACACCCTTGATTATTCTGCATGGGGCACAGTTGAGCGAGAGACCGACAAAACTCCAAAGATGAACTGAAGGCAAGGATCATGGCAGCATTCACCAAATTAATAAGGAGACCGCCCAGAAGAGATGCAGGAGATTCTGAAGTCGTTTGGAGGCCGTTGTTGAAGCCAATGGTGATTTTATTGAATAAATTTACTATTTAGCATTTCAAGATATTTTTGTGAAATTTTGTTAAATATATCTGTTAAAATGAGATCTCAGTGTAATTTTCATTTTTGCGTAATTTAGACGACAATTTATCCTATCGCACCCTGAATATATATATATATATATATATATATATATATATATAATTTTAAAAATCAAATTTACCCCAAGCAAGGCATCAAAGCTACTCGAACACAAAGGGATACTGGATGTGAATGGATTAGAAAACATTATTAAGGAGCATGACCAATTGAAGAGTAATCAAGAAGACAGTAGATAGCGATTGACATTGCATTTACATTTTTGAAAATCAAAGTTGGCCGGAAAGCCTGGAGCCGAAAGAGAGTTCCACAAAGAAGAAGTGCGAGAAAAGAGACTTAATATAGAGTTTACAGTTACATCTAAAAAGGGCAACTGTAAATTGATGAGATCTTGACCCCAGTCTAGTACTGCGCTTAAATTCAAAAGGTTCAAGGGCCATAACGAACAATTACCATGAAAGTGCTTATAGAAAAGATACTGAGAGGCAACCTTGCGGCGATGGGAAAGTGAATGAAGCCGAGACGCCAAGTGAGGAACAATAATATTGCTGATTCTTTGGATTTTATCACAGAGCTCAAGGTAAATAGCAGGAACACCGGACCATATGTGGCACCAATATTCTAAACATGGACGAATGGTAGACTTATAGATATGTAAGATAGATTCTGGAGTGAAACATTGTCACGCACGACAGAGTGAACCGACTTTCTTAGCAGCTGACCGAGGATTCCTTCGACCTTGTGCTACATACAAATGTACTCATTTGTAATATACATATATATATATATTGAAGTCAGCACCCATAGGCGACCGTCTGTTTCATGCTTAAACGCAATCCTCAGACCATACATATATATATATAATATATTAAGTAATTCATCGAGTCTAGAAGAGTGCAGAAAGCACTGGACAGCCGTTTCATCCAACTTCCTTTACCCATAGAACTGTGCCTCCGAGAGTCACGACGACCATCATCAAGCCGCTCCATCCAGAGCATTAGAAGTCGGTTCAAGAGAGGATATACAAATGATAGAAATTAAGGAGGATTTGAGATAATTAAGTAATTCATCGAGACTAGAAGAAACCTCAACAAAATGCAGAAAGCACTGGACGGCCGTTTCGTGCGTATCCAGAGAATTGAAACCCGGACAGTTACAGTGACAGGCAAACGTCATACCAACTGTACCAACGGGCCTCTGTGACGAAAAGGTAGCGAACTATACTCGATATTGCGCCGCTCGTTCACATATTCCGCGGTGGAACTCATCCAAGTTCCTTTACCCATAGGACTGTGCCTGAGAGCCACGACTACCATCAACAAGCCAATATATATATATATATATATATATATATATATATATATATATATATATATATATATATATATATGAAGAAAAATATACAGAAAAAAAAAAACAAACAAAAATCCTTATCAATTCAACATGACAAAGACGATGGACATAAGAACAAGACTTATCCAAACAGATAACTGAAAGTTTTATAAGATCAGCGTTCTGTTTAAACATGGTCACGTTGTCGCTGTCTTTGTCATGTTGAATTGATAATGTTAATTATATTTTATGAATATGTCCTGAAGATGGTTTATTAGACCGAAACGTCCGACGTTGACATTATATTAACATTAAAACAGCATAATTGCATAATAGGATTTTTGTTTGTTTTTCCGTATATTTTTCTTCATACTGTCGGATCTATATCCATATATTTGCTTATATATATATATATATATATATATATATATATATATATATTGGTCGGCTACTAATTTTACAAGCACATCGGGCTACTAACCAGTTGTTACTTTAGACGACTGCTCTTTGTGTTTGTTCATTACCCACACAACGGACCGAGGGACTCTCCTGTAATGTTCGACATGTCAAAGTTTAGTCGTTCCGTCTTCAGGCCGAACAGCCACACTACCCGCACGTATGACTTGATTATGTTGGTGAAGGCATGTACAGAAGCACCTGTACTGTACTTTTCTTTTCTTTCTTTCTTTCTTTCTTTCTTTCTTTTTAACCAAGCAAATCTTCTCTTTCGTCTTTCCACGCAACCAAACAAGAGTAATGGCAGAGAGGGAAACGACACGCGCTAATGAACTAACGATAAAAGCAGAAAAATGATAACTTACCAGATGCTGTCGTCATTCATGTCTTCTTCATATTCGTGTTTTTCGTTGTAGAAATGGTCGACGGACACGCTGCTGTCCGTGTCATGTGCCGAACAATAATTAGTAACACTTCGGCAAGGAATTCCAATTGCTCGACAAACTAAGAAAGAAAGAAAGAAAAAAAAAAAGAGGAAAGAAAAAGAGGATAAAAAGTGTTGTATTTTAATAATATAACTTTTACACCTGTTTTCTTTCATCTCATCCAAATGAAATTATAATTTGCTTAACAGTTACATATTCGTTTTTTTTTTTAATCATTTCACCCCATACAAAGTGTAATGATACTAAGACGCTAGGGGCTACTGGGGATGAAAGAAAATGAAAGACTTTAGAAAGAACCGGAAACGCAATCCCAAACAGCAAACAACAGATCAATCTCTATTCTCGTTCAAAAGACCGTGGAGAAGTGTGAACCGGCTGATATTCAGACTAATTTCCTCGACCATACCTTAAAGAATATAATAAAATCATTATTAGTAGTAATATTACTTGAAATTTATTTCAGATTTTTTGTTTTAATTTAGTTCACCTAGTAAAAGGCTTGAGAGAAACTCAAGTTAGAGGGTTACTGCTGTAATGGTAATGTTGGTGTGTACGATATGACTGAAAGAAAAAGTGGTAGAAATTTGATTTGATTTTTTACGGCTTATTAACCCTTTGTGGGTTATTTCTCTCTTTGCCCCGCCAGGGCATTTTCGTGTGTACTATCCAAACGTTGATGCTTATTTTCTTCAGATTTATAACTATTGCAAGGCAACTCGGCTTATTTGGCAAACAGAATGTGCTGATATATAGTGTTTCACATGGTAAACAGAATTTGCTGATAATAGTGTTTCACATGATAAACAGAATTTGCTTATATATAGTGCTTCGCATGATTAACACAATTTGCTGATATATAGTGTTTCACATGATAAACAGAATGTGTTGTTATATATTGTTTCACATGATAAACACAATTTGCTGATATATAGTGTTATACATGATAAACAGAATGTGTTGTTATATAGTGTTTCACATGATAAACAGAATTAGCTGATATATAGTGTTTTACATGATAAACCGAATGTGCTGATATATAGTGTTTCACATGATAAACACAATTTGCTGATATATAGTGTTTCACATGATAAACACAATTTGCTGATATACAGTGTTTCACATGATAAAAACGTATAAATCGTAAGTTATTTACATTAAGCTCTGTGCATTATATGTGATACACAGGTTTTTATTGTGTGAAACGTTTGTGGTCAAAAGAAATTAGCAGCTTTGTTTTGGGACAAAATTTCATATTGGGCGTTTCTTCCCTCTACACCGGTTTATTGGTATTTTATGTTTACTGATCTCACTTGTCTCAGTTACTGCGCAAGAGAACTGCGCAATAATTAAGAAAAGTGAATATTCTATTCATAGCTATTCGGTGGTGCGCATATTGAACATTTGTGAAGCTTTGTGAAATCGGTTATAAAATCTAGATCCTTTTGAATATCTTGTTCGAATTTTGATAAACAGATCTTTTATTGTTCAACATAAAGCCTATTTCATTTCGTTTGCTTGAGACAAGGCATTACTCAGATATTCACATTTTAAATGATGTTAATTTAGCGGGCATCATATATATATATATATATATATATATATATATATATATATATATATACAATTATTTATTTAAAAATATGATTCCAACGCTACATAAGAGTTCTCATGTTTCAAAACAAGAGCCGAAAACTTCAATATAATTATTTGAATTAAATTGAATTAAAGCACCAAGCTCTGTTCCATCTTCAAGCGAAATATTTTGGGGAATAACTAATTTCTGAAATTTACGCGTTTTATAAGTATATTCATTATTAAAATTAAAATTACTACGGTAACGGCTAGAGCAATTATTTAAAGAAAAGGGGCGTAAGGCTTAATAATATGTATCAATATCTCAGTTACATTCAAAGAGGTCAAGTCAGGGTAAGGTTGGGGTGTCTAAATTTAAAGCGGAAGATGACATCGTCTTTTGTATCGAGCACTGTTTTTTTTTAAATAATAACAAAAATACTAAAGAACTTTGGATTATTTACCTAACGAGTTCTTTCCTATTTTCTATATATTTTTACACACACACACACACACACACGCACACACACACACACACACACACACACACACACACACACACACACACATATATATATATATATATATATATATATATATATATCCAAGTATAGGATTGGTGTGTTCGGAATAAATTCCAATAATCAACAAATATTATTCTTAAAAGAGTGCTCAATTGTTTTTCTATTCTACCCATATTAAACCTTATCTATTCAACCATTTGTATTTATATATCTTTACCCGTATAAGTTATATTTTAATAGTGTCTTAGAATTCGTTTAATAACATTTTCAAATTTGAATATTTCTTGGTGGGTATATGTGCCTGTCTTTATCAATGCATGTGTGTATAATCGCTTATATGTGCCTTTCATTGTATGTATATGTCGTCGATTTTTTTTTTAAGGACCGTGGACATATTTCCTGTCCCGTCGCTTTTTTGCGTGTTTATATATCTAAATATGTCTGCGTGTTTGTATATTATAATCTGATCATGTGTGTATTGTCTTTTGAAAGATTTCACTGTCCCTAACCCATATCGTCCATTCAAATGTATCTAAGTTGTAACGGAGTTCAGAGCAGCATTTTATCTTAACGTTTATTCCAACTTAATTTCAATAAAAACAAAGTAAATAAATAAAAAACGAATTTTTTCCTCAGTTTCTTCTTTAAATAATTTTATAATGTTAAACTTAATATAGATTAAATTTAAAATTGGTAATTTTGAATTTTGAATTTTATAGTATAATTTAATATTTATTAGTTAAAATGAATTCTATTTTAGTCTAACCCTAACATTAAAACATTAAATAATTATTATAATTTAAGTTCGTTGTCAATTTTTTGAATTCTCGTATACTTTTATTTTGGTTGCTCATTCCAGCTTATGTAACAGCGTTTCCCCTAGAGGGGGGTGTTTGATTGATTTGAACCCTTTAAAACCCTTTATTCTACACTCAACATCATCACTTGAGAAGACACCATAAGTGTTGAAACAAAATGGCTATTTTTGTAGTGATTTTATAACATTTTTATGTTATAATTTTCGAATAAATGATTATATACATATATGATCAAAAATGATTCCACAGAACATATATACAGATTTGAAGATGCGCAAAAGCATTCTTAAGAGATCTCTTTCGGCTAACACATGGTCAGAAGAACACATTAGCAAAGTTGATTGACAAAAGGAAGCAGAATTCGCACTGCGAAAGAAAATATGTAAGGAGAAGAAAAAGGAACCACGACTAAAATACATTTATTAATAAATTATACGTTAATAAAGCGATGGGAAAAGGGCGGGAATATGCAAATAAAAGCTAAATTGTTCCAGGTGAGTATAAAACAGAAAAATTATTACTCCAGCAGCTCCTACAAGACAGAGAGAGCGAATCAAATGATCTTTCTGTTTGCACAGAGCCAGTTGATGTAATTCGATATGGACCGCTTCAAGTAAACGTAAATTCTGAGTGGTCCAGACTCTGTACAAAACTGTGAACGAATCGCTCACATATTTTGCTGCACAATCCGAATTATCTGCAGGTATTGGCCGAAAACTGAATCCAGCACAGGTTGGGTATCTCGCAACCTACGAACTGAAGAATCCCGTGTTATACTCGCAAGAACGTGTTGACCAATCCGGGTCTCGAGTCGCTGATTGTTTCGTTGCTTCGCCCTACACATGTTGAATGTTAAATCAGTTGTATGATCAATTTCTTTCACGCTTTCCTTGTGTTTCCTTTTTTTCTTCTTTCTTTCCTTCTTTTATTTTCTATCTAGATTAAGTCCTCTCTTGACTAAGAAATAGCGGGAAAGAACCTTTGTAGCTTGAGAACTATACAAAATTACCGCCTAAGTGAGTAAGTAAAAGTCGGTACCCCAAGTTCACATGTCATGCGCTACCAAGTGGGATTTTTGAATTGTATTGTCTGTTTCACGAAAATTTCCGACTACGACAGATCGCGAGTAAATCAACTCTCATTGTACGCTCATTAGAAATGCGCCTATGAACTTATTCTATTACTTGTTATGTAAGGAATAAGGAGATATTATTTTCGAGGATCCTGGATTTATTCAGCTACTTGATGTGTAGTGAATAAAAAAAAGAAGATATTCCCGAAGTGCGTGGATTTATTCGATTATTTGATGTGTAGAGAATAAAAGAATATTATACCCGGAGATATCATCCCAATTTCATCTCTGATGTAATTCGATTACCGAAAGTGGAACGAAGTACACATACCTTTCCAGAGACGCCCAGATGCGGTATTGCGGTAAGAACTACTGACTTTTATTTGGACATTTTAAAGAGATTCTGTCTATTTCCCATTGTGAACATTTGAACTTACAAATTCCTAAAACGCGAATACTTCAACTGGCACCAAGCATCAGATAAGTGTCTTTTATTGATTTTACGTTTGTTACCCCATACTCTTTCAATATTCTGTTGGGTTTTGTGATATAAACTTGTTTGCAAACATTCATCTTGTGTTCATTATTCGTTGACACCTGTGACGTGCGTTCCGATCCGAGCGAATCAATCTTTTCTTTTTTTTGAACCTATGGTTCGTATCTCTATATGTTGCAAATTCGTAACAATATATATATATATATATATATTATGTATTGGTTAAGACAGATATTTTCCAAAGAAAACCAAATTATTTTGAGTTTTCTAATATCACTAGCAGTAGAGCCCGGCGTTGCCCGGGGATGTAACAGTAAGAGATAGATCAAGTATCGACCATCATAAAGACTGAAAAATAAAATTGACAAAGATTATTGTTTAAGGTTGACGGACACGCATGTCTTAATTAGTTTTATTTTTATTTTTATTTTTTTACGAATTGGTCAAACCCAAACAAAAACATTGTTTTCAATCGTTATGAGTCTATCGATTGAATAGAATTTTATTATAAACAATTGTCTTGTAAATGGTATTTTAAAAGCATTCTGAATGTAAAAATAAAGAAAAAAGTGTGCAAGACAAAAAGAAACACTACCTGCCCAAAAAAAAGTGAAGTTTTGTTGAAATCGGTTGAAAAATGTAGGAAATCCGATCCCATATATAAACGAGCACACACAAACAACCTGGGTTTTATAATAAGTATAACTCGATATGAGTTGTCCCCCTTTCATTCTCGCGATGCCTCTTAATCATGTGTTCAAATTGATTTCGTGCAAAAACAATTGTTTTTCCAATTTTTGGCGCTGTCAGAACCACCGCAAGGTAATTTTACGTAGTTCTGTGAAGTATTGTTAAAATCGGTTGAAAAATGTAGGAAATCCGATCCAATATATAAACGTACACACACACACACACACACACACACACACACACACAACCTGGGTTTTATAATAACTATGATATTAAGTATCGTATTAAATGAATACAAACCCGTGACTAAGAGCCCGGAGAAAACCCAGCATTGACCATACAGGACTGGTTGCTTCGTCTTCCAGTATTTCTCCAGGATTCTAGCACTGCCTGGCCAGTCGCTAGGTGGAACGCCACCTGTGTAATCACCGTCCCATTTGCCCTCCATCACGCCATCATCGTCGGCGCTGTTCACCTGTAATGCACGTAAGCTTGCAAATATAACTTAAATGTTAGAGACAGCTATTCAGTTTCAAATAATGCAAATATGAAGAGCGTCTAAATAAACGCTATAATTATATTTAAAGGAAATGCTGGTTGTGTTGTAGAGTAGGATTCACTGTACTTCCTGTTCTTCCCTACTACTGTGACAATGGACTGCTCCTACTTATAGATATGGCAAGTAGCCACATTAAAGTAGAGTTTGAGTAGTGTTTGACACATTTGCCTAGCTAAACTCAATTGCTAGTTTTTCTGACCAATTAAGTTTTTTTTTTCGCACGACGTCTTTTATCTCGTTCCCGATTTTGATTTACATTCTATTATTTTCCAAAAAAAAAAAAAAATTAAGTTTTCGACTTAATTTTATTTTTGACTATATATTTTGCGTTTTTTATATTAAGTTATTTTTCCTTTTATTTTTTATTTTATTTATTCCCTGGGCGATATTTTATTTTTATTTTCCTAGTGTATTGTTTTTTTTTATTTGCACTAGACAGTTGATTTATATTTTTACTTTTCTTTCATTTAATTTTGTGTTTCATTTTTCATTTTTTTTCGTTATTCTTTAGCCCCCACCCCGGTTGCCAAATATTATATTTTTTATTTCCCGGTGTAATTTTTATTTAATACTAGGTTTTGTTCCTATCTTTCTGAGATATTTCGGCCATTTTGTTTTCTGTTTATGCCAAACTTTATTTTTGTTACACGTAGTTTTGTCTTAATATTTCAGTTTTTTTTTTTTAAATATTTTGCACTGATTTTGTTATTTTCATTGTTTAATTAAAAAAAAAAAACCTTCGTTAACTTTGTTTTATTTGTTCGTGTCTTTGAAGTAAATTTCTTTAATTTTAGTTTTTACACGTCAAACTATATTCGTTATTCCCCTTTTGTTTTTCTTCCCGTTTTTATCATCATTGTTATTGTTTGTATCTTTTTTGATTTTTTTTTCTGCACTTTGTAAAAGATTTTAATTTGTGTCTTGGGTTGCTTTTTTCTGTTCCTGTTTTCTGTTCGTTCAATTGTTTATTTTAAAATTGTCTTAGTTTTGCCTAAGGAAGAAAAACAATTCACAATATGTAAAAGAAAGAAAAAAAAAAAAAAAGAAGACCGACAAAAGTCGGTCTGTTAAAAAGGACCTACAGTGTAACCCGGATATAAGAGAAACCCGGATAAAAGAGAAACCCGGATAAAAGAGAAACCCGGATATAAGAGAGATTTTCTCTGGTCCCAAATTAGAGCCTGTGTTAATGTATATATAATAGACCAAACCCGGATATAAGAGAAACCCAGATATAAGAGACTTCTTCTCCGGTCCCGACAACTCTCTTATATCCGGGTTACACTGTATTTGATTCTAAGTCTCCTGATATTTCTCGTTAACTTCCTTACATTGGGAAACGTGTTTTGAAAAAAAAAAACCCAAAAAACATTCTTAGCTACAACGGATAAATTTAAATTTTAAAATAATTATAACAGAGCGCGTTCACGAGGGTTTTAAAAAAATCATCATCACAACGATCACAGTTGCAATAAGTTTGTCTTTGTATTTCACCCCCTGAGGATTATCTCGGAGGAGATCGAATGTACTTGGGTAGGAAAAAAACAAAAAAACTACGGCTCCTTCCTTGACGAATTTAATCTTGAATTGATGTTAAAATGTAATTCACCAAGGAAGGTGCTGTAGTTTTTTTCCCTATATAAGAACTTGGTTAGAGAACTAGAAAGGATTATTAGAAAAATAAGTAGACATATGTCTTCATTATTAAATTTAACGTGTGTGTGTATATATATATATATATATATATACACAAGTATATGATTGGTATATACGGAATGAATTCCAATAACCAACAAATACTATTCTTAAAAGAGTGCTCAATACAAAGTAGAGCAGATATAATTCTTTATTTTAAAAAAATTATAACATAAATATGTTATAAAATCACTACAAAAATAGCCATTTTGTTTCAACACTCTCAGTGTCTTATCAAGTGATGATGTTGAATGTAAAATAAATGGTTTTAAAAGTTTCGAATTAATTAACTGTTGAAACTTGGATAAGCATGGAATAATAATAATACAACACAAAATGTACGTAAACAAAATGTATTGAAACAAGGAAAAGGTACACAATATTTACAGTTAGTTTTGGTATATTCTTGGGAAGACTGTTCCTGCAGAATTGGTTGACTAAATCGCAGTCGGGCAGAGTCTCTGGATTCGATCTCTTCTTACTCCCCCGTCTTCCGGTACCAACCCATATTTATATGGTCGGTACTCCACTTATGTAAATTAGGTGTATCGTACCACAACATTAACAATCCTATTTTGTTTGATCCATCTAGCTTTTGTAACAACGTTTTCCCCTTGTGAAGGATTGTTAATTAATTCGAAACTTTTAAAACCATTTATTTTACATTCAACATCATCACTTGATAAGACACCGAGGGTGTTGAAACAAAATGGCTATTTTTGTAGTGATTTTTAAAATAAAGAAAATATATATATATATATATATATATATATATATATATATATATATAAGGAGGCAATAAAGTCACTATACAGTTACTTACAATAACAATTACGACAAAGCAATTAATCAACAGTCCAGAATTTATTCTTAAAATGTTTCGGGTTAATAACAATAAAATGCTATGGTAATAGTAAATTAATTACGGATACCGTTCGAACTATAAACCACCTGCTTCAGTGCTTTGCTTTTTATTATAAGTATCAGTATAGTGACTTTATTGCCACCCTGTGTATATATATATATATATATATATATATATATATATATATATATATATATATTTACTAAGATAGAGGATCGGATTGAAAAATTGGAGAGCCGATTTCGAATTCCAGTCAAATCCATTACATTCACTTCCTCTTCTCGCTTCTTCTGTGGGTTCTGTAGCCTTGGATGGCAACTGGTCTAGGAGAAGGACAACTCTGAATTCAAAACCTGCGGAGAGTTGTTTGGGGACCAGGTCTCTTTATTCGGCTCTTAAAATGTGGTTCTGTATAAAACCTTCACCACAATAATCAAATCACATGTGTAGATTGTCGGTTCTGAGGAACTGAGTTGCCTGACCCTCATACACCGTAAAAGGGTCAACAGCCCGCGTCGATCAACGACGGTAGAGTTCGCGGAATTTACGAGAATAAGTTATTAAATTATTGAATTGCTTACCAGTGCAGCAAGTCGTCTACAAACGTGTACGGGGTTTCCTCGGTCTGTGTAAGGTAGATCGCTTTTATCCAAAATAAACATCGTACATTCCAGAACATGTCCATAAAACTGTACAGAAGAAGAAAGCAAATTTCAGTTAACTTTTGTTACACGTTTGCTTTGTTATTCGGACAAAAGTCCTCCTCTTGGTTATTATGTTAAAAACGTTTCGATCTTTGTAGCTCCCGGTCTTCCTCAGGCGTTCGTCTTCGAAGCAAACCATTTTTTCACTCGAAGCGGATAGACTATTCTCGTTCATTTTTTTCATGCTTTTGGAATATCTCTATCTATAAAAGGCAGGATGTGTGTGTGTGTGTGTGTGTGTGTGTGTGTGTAACGAATGCATGGCCGCAATTTTCGACGGATTTGCACCAAAATTTACATGCACATGCTCCAAGTTAGCGGGAAAGCCAAGACCGATTCTGCATCTCCCAACTCCCATCGATAGTGGAAATAATCGATTTCTTCATGCTTCTACGGCAGTTTTCATGTAGTTTGCGGCCATTTTCTACTGGCTAGAGTGAGAGCCTATAGCTGGTTGCCACGAATAGGCAGGAAGATTCTATTGGCCAGCGTGAGAGCCAACAGCTGACTGACACGAATGTTAACTAGCATGCTAGACCATGATATCCTTAGCATCCTTCTGTAGAACCGCATCTCCTTCGCCTTGAGTCTCTTTTTCATCTTTGAGGAATTTGTCCAACATTCGCTGCCGTAAAGAAGGAGAGATGTCATGTAACAGTTCAGTTTTCTTTTTTGTCATTTATAAACGAGCATGGCACGGCGTTGCCCGTGCTCGATTCAAAAATCGTACGACTCATACAGCAATCGCTATCACTTGACTTAAAATAATTTTGCCCTTCCTTGCCTTTAAAGGAGTGCCCTTTGCCGTGCTGATGTTGCTACATGCCTTACTTCTTGCCTATCTCACACTGCAAATGTTTTCTAAGCTCTATACTAAACATTAAATCCGTTACGAAAAAAGAACAAAACAAAATGAACACAAAACAATCAGCTTTAAAAAAGGACTCGTAACTGGAAAAACCGAATGAAAAAAGAATGTTAACAACAAATACTTTTCAACACCCAACCCAGTTCTGCGGAATCAGAATCAACGTTGAGTTTAAGCAAGCGAATGAGTCAATTGGAATAAAGTGCCATGCAGATTTAAATTTTTTCCACTTGTGACGAATGCTGCTATCGATTTTTATGCATGCTAGCATGCTAGTTAACATTCATGTCAGTCGGCTGTTGGCTCTCACGCTGGCCAATAGAATGTTCCTGTCTATTCGTGGCAGCCAGCTATAGGCTCTCACTCTGGCCAGTAGAAAATGGTCGTAAAGTACATGAAAACTGCTGTAGAAGCAGGAAAAAATCGATTATTTCCACTATCGATGGGAGTTGGGAAATGCAGAGTCGGTCTTGGCTTTTCCGCTAACTTGGAGCATGTGCATATAAATTTTGGTGCAAATCCGTCGAAAATTGCGGCCATGCATTCGTTACACACACACACACACACACACACACACACACACACACACACACACACACACACACACACTGCCTTTTATAGATAGAGATTGATTTGACAAATCCCCCCTTCCCCTTTGTAGCAGAGACACATTTCTTGCACGCTTTGCTTTGCTTATTCGGAACAGTATACTCATATTGGTTGCTATGCTCATAATGTTTCGGCCGTTGTAACTCCAGGTCTTCTTCAGGTGTCTCTCTTCGTTTGTACTTCGGTACATGTTTCGGAATTAATTCAATCCACAGAGGTAGATTTTTATCATTCGACTTTCCATACTATTTACGTTGCTCGGACTATTGTCCTCATCTTTGTTGCCATATTTATCACAACGTTTCGGCCTTCTTCAGGTGGTTGGAATGTCGAACTGATCCCTTTATTTCGCTCGCTGGGGTAGGCTGTTCTAGTTCCACGTCTAATGGATGTCAGTTATCAATTATCTCCTGTTAATTCACCACTGTGCCATGTGTCCTTAAGGACACATGGCACAGTGGATAAACGCGTTGGTTAGATCCAGTGACAGGATCCAAAGATTCAATATCTGGTTATGGCAGTGGAGAACTTGGAGAGGTGAATTAACAGGAGATAACTGATAACTGATATCCATCAGACATGGTACGTGGAAGGCAAGATAGGCATGGGCTAATAGCGAGTTATCTACAGTTTGTCTAAATGGAACGCAGAACAGGGATTGTGAAAATACTAATATTTCTACGAGAGACAAGGGATAGGACACTGTAGAGAGCCATGATCGACCATTTCCTGAAGGGACCAGTCACAGAAGAAATCTCTTACATATTTATAAGACTATAATTCATCCTTGCTTTGGATATTACTGCCACATTTGATCTAGTACTCATCCTATATATTTAGAGATTCTTGATAAAATCCAGAGAATCTGTAATGATACTGGTTCTGACCTGGCATCTCGGTTTCAGTCTCTTTCCACGTAGCTTCTCTGTGACTTTTCATGATGATTGTTCTGATAAACTTTCCTCTATGGTAAGTAAACTTTATGAATTTAAGAGCAGTACTAGATTGGCGGTAAGGTCTCATCATTTTACCATTGAAATGGCTAGATGTAACTGTTCCATGCTAAAAATTTCTTTCTTCGCACTTCTCGCTTGAGGAACTCTCTTCTGGGTTCATGATTTCCAATCAACTTTAATGTTAAAAAATTTAAATGCAATTTTGATCGCTATATCTGCTGTCCTGGTTACTCTTCCTTTATTCCCGCTCATCAGTAATGTCGCTGTTTTCTAATTCTTCCACACCCAGTAACCTTTTTGTCTCTTAGTGGCTTTAGTGCCTTACTTGGGTTGAACTTGCTTAAAAAGAAGAATTAATTGATATATTTGCCGTTAGGTAAGTTGGTTCACAGCGTCTAGCCAGACAATTTTTTTCTTTCGTTAGAATCCATCTTGAACTCAAGAATTATGATTCATAAGAAAATTCAAATAGGACAGAGTACATTCTTAGGTCCCGTCTGGTATAACCTTTACGGCTAGGACCCGCCATGCCACTTACATAGTAGAAAACCACCCCAATTCCCTCTGTATTCTATTGGTGAGAAATAAGTTCCACTCAAACAGCTTTTTCTCACGAAGCACTGGTCCGTGAAACAGACTCTCAAAAGGATGTTTCCCGATTACTACAGTCGTAACCTGTTCAAATGTAAAGTTAACCGTTAACTTCCCTTCCTATTCATACGAACTACTCCTTAACGTAAGGAATGAAGCCATGTAATGGTAAACCTGACTGTTTAAAAAATACAGCTAGTTCGAAGAAGCCTTCATAGTTGGAATAATTGTGTCAGTCTCGCCGGTGTAAGAAACGGTTGAAAGCCGAGATAGCAACCAGGAATTCAAATGGATATTTTTCCTCATGTTTGAGAGATTGGTGAAACACAATCTTCCACTCCTTAGACGCCTCATCTTTTCGTCTTGTAGACGTCTAAGCAAGGTTTATTATATATCAACAGTGTGCCTTAATGGCGAAGGAAAGAGAAGCGTGACTCTCTATACTGTATACATTTTTATATATCTTCTTTCTCTTCGACTCTAAGCAGTAGTCATTCCTACGACTGCAATATTCACGTTTTCCTTTACTTTTTATCACCAAACCAATCTTTGCACAAGCTACAATCTTTTTTTTTTCAACATACTACTTCTTATATTACATTAAGACACTTACTGGATCAAGTTTCATATTTAATATATTTCTACTCTAGCAGCGTTCAATGTTTAGACATTTATTTTTCCTTCTCTGTGCCATGTCTCTTCAGGACGCCATCCATCGTAGCGCACTATAATATCCTATCGTCCTGGGTATGACGGTAAACTACATCCGGTAGCAAAGAGGTTTTGAGGTGCGTGGAACAACCTCTCAATTACTGTTGTTCCCGGGTCCACCCTGACCCAGAATGGTGCACCTGTTAGGGTTCCAACTATGGGTAAATAAAACAAAAATAAAACATGTAGGAAGTATTAAAAATAAAAAAAAGTATAACAATGTGTTTTTATAGTAAAAATACCAGCAATACATTAAAAAAAAATAACCATATATTTTTGTAGTGAAATTAACAGCAATATATTTTTATATGAATAAACCAACAACAATTTTTATCATCTACAAACTACATATATAAAAACACGTTTATCTTGAAAGTATAACATTACGTACAAAATATATGTAGGGGAAGCCATTAAATTGTGTACAACATATTTAGATTTCGATATTAAATAACTCACAGTGGTTGATATTGTTATCAATAATCAAGAGTGGTCTCGCCTTGTTTTGTTACCCTCCTCTTTGAGAGAGATATTTCTGTTTACTGGGACTATAAAAGGACACTACGCGAACCTTGTGTTCTCAGTTGAATAAAACATTCTTAAACCTACAACTGCGTACTTTTGTCATTACAGATAATCCGCCCCTCAGAAATAAATAAACAAGCAAACAAACTAAACAATGTCTTGTCCTTTGTAGCTCTTAGTAAAAAGATAAAATTTACTATCTCTCATAAACCCTATTCTGTCGACCATGTACACGGTTTGAAGCCATATGACTAATAATGTTAATAAAATTAAGAAATAATGTCTGATTAAAAATATCTGCTTATCCCGAAAAAATTATTAATTTCTTTTTCATGCGGATTTATTCTTAAGCGAACGCAAAGAACCCGCTAGAATTCGAACTCGGTATGCCAAACCAACTTTCCGCAGCACGAACTACACCACGCTAACACCCTGCCAGTGTTGTAAGGAGAATCGAATTTACTAAGTGAAAGTAATGGACGATAAGACTTGCTCGTTGACTTTTAAGTCAATGACAATGAGAAACTGGTAAAATTCTTTACCTTGAATATAAAGCGAGTCGAGAAAAACAATATGTAACCAAAATTACGACGATTAACTTGAAATATCGGACGACATTTTTATGCCTTTTTTTTTTTACCTGTGAATAATCCCAAGGTCGACTCTTAAAGGTTTCACAGGTGCCAATGTAGAGTAGTCCATGTTCATTCATAATATATTCTTCTCTTTCTTTTGGATCACTCATATATACGGCGTCATCTGCACAAAGAAAGAACAGAAAATTTGAACGTAAAAAAGATGGTGTCAGTTGACTCTACCGAATCAAAACTAATTCCTTAATTTAATCGTTTCACCCTAGGTCAAGGGATTATATCTCTAGGGGATTACAGTTATTGAAAGAGAGTGAGAAGAATTAGTGAGGAGAAGTGAGGAAAAGGACAATAAAGGAACTGGATTCAGGAAGACAAAGAATGTCGATAATGCCACTAAGACGCAAGGGGTTACTGTGAGTGAAAGAGAATGAGAAGACATTAATAAGAAGAAGTGAGAAAAAGGACAATAAAAGAACAAATTCAGGAAGACTAAAGATGGCAATAATGCCACTCAGATGCAAGGGGTCACTGGAAGTGAAAGAGAATGAGAAGACTTTAATGAGGAGAAGTAAGGAAAAAGACAATAAAGGAACTGGATTCAGGAAGACAAAAGATGGTCATTCAGGAAGACAAAGTATGGCCATAATGCTACTAGGACGTAAGGGGTTACTGTGAGTGAAAGAGAATGAGAAGACTTTGATGAGAAGTGGAAAAGGAAAATATTCAGGAAGACAGAAGATGGCGCTTGACATTACATTTAAATATTTTGAAGATTGTGTGTTGCAGGGTAACAGGGGATTGGAAATTATTGCTGCAGTGCAAGAAGTGCGAGAAAAGAAACTACTAGAATAGGAGAGACGATTAAATCTAGTTATTTCAAAAGTAAAACGACGGGACCTATCTGCCAATCTAGTAGCTCGCTTAACTTCATGCAGTCGAACCACCAAGGTGGACAGATCATCAGAAAGAAATAATCCATGAAGATATTTGTAGAAAAGACAAAGAGAAGCACCGTTATGTTGATGGGAAAGTGACGATAATGTCACTAGGCCGTAGGAGGGGGTTACAGGGAGTTCAAATGAAAGAGAATGAGAAGACTGAGAACGGGGAGGAATGAGAATGGGCAAAAAGGCACACGGTTCGAGAAGACGGAAGATGGCGATTGACGTCACATCTCCATTTTTGAAGATTGTAGTTATCAGGGAAGCAAGAAATCGGAAGGAAGTTCCACAATTGGGAGGTGCGGGAAAAGAAACTGTTAGAGTAAAAGTGGCGGCTGCATGTAGTTAGTTCAACCGTAAAGCGACGAGCCCGAATTGCCAGTCTAGCAGCACGCTTAAATTCATGTAGTCGAGGTCAAAAGTGAAAAAAAAGTTACTGATGTTTGGTCAGGGTCGATTTAATTATGGACTCTTCGTTGGATTTTGTCATGAATCTAGAGATATACAGCAGGAGCAGCAGACCAGATATGGCAGCAGTATTCGATGTACGGGTGGATGATAGATTTATAAATGTGCAAGATGGATTCTAACGAGAAAGTTTGTCTGGCACGACACAGTAAACCAAATTTCCTTGCAGTAGATGAAGCAATTGATTCACTATAATCACTCTCCTTCATGTCAGTGGAAAATGTGAGACCAAGAAGATGCAAAGAATTGCTCTTCTGAGTCTGTCTATATTTCCGAGATGAGGTATTATGTACATTATTTACATTATTCGGACTATTGTCGCCATTATCACAACGTTTCGGCCGTTGTACGCTCCGGCCTTCTTCAGGTGGTTGGAATGTCGAACTGAACCCTTTATTTCGCTCACTGGGGTAGACTGTTCTAGTTCCACGTGCCATGTTTGATGGATGTCAGTTATCAGTTATCTTCTGTTAATTTTCCCTCTGAAAGTTCTCCATTGCCTTAACCGGGCATTGAACTCACACTCTACTCTTTGGGTCCTGTCACTGGATCTAACCAACGCCTTTATCCATTGTGCCATGTGTCCTTCTGGAGTTTAGCTTCAGCCATGATGATGGCAGATAGAAAAAATTCTCCGTTTTGGTTAAATGGAAGCAGCTTGTCTTTGGAAGTGTTGAGATTTACAGGCCATATCTGCTCTGGTTGCTCCTACAGTGCTTTTCGAGATTCTTGACAAAATCCAAAGAAGGGTCTGCCATGTAATCGATCCTGGCCAGCCATTTCGGCTTCAGCCACTTTCTCACCGATGTGACGTGGCTTCACTCTGTCTTTTCTGCAAATATTTTCATGGAAGCTGATCTGATGAGCTTTATTTTCCTCTGGGAGCCCCGACTACATGAATTTAAGCGTGCTGCTAGATTGGCAATTAGGTCTCTCTATTTTACTGTTGACCCAACTAGATGCAACCACCACTTCTACTCTAGCAGTTCCTTTACTCGTACTTCTCACCTGCGGAAATCCCTTCCGATTTCTTGCTTCCCTGATAACTACAATCTTCAAAAATCTTCCTTCTTAAATCCTTTTCCTTTTTTGTCCTTTCCTCAATCCTCCTCATTCTTTTAAACTTTCACTCTCTGTATCCTCCCAGCATTTTAGTGACTTTATCGCCTTGCTTGGGGTGAAACGATCAATAGGAAAATCTCCTGGCCCAGTTAATCTCTGAGTGGAGGTCCTTTTCGAGAGCAGACTTATTTTAAGGATATAAAATGACAAAAAACTTTTAGGCTTTTCTTTGTAATGTGTTAATATCCTTTAGTTAATAGCAAAGTGAAAAGTGTCAAGATAAACGAGGGTCACTCCGAAAGTAATGCCTCCAAAATGATTCCGTTGGCTCAGTCCACCAGAGGTGGATGCTGGTGGTATGTCAGTCGAGGCTGAACATTCTTGCGAATAACCCAATAAATTGTTTGCCTTGTTACAGACAGCAGCTTTACTGCAGTATAGCAAAATGGCGTCTGGTATGAAAGTGCATATGAAGCAGTAGTATGTTACTGAATTTTCAACATACGAAAGCGATTGCACCCATCGACATTAATTGATCTAGCGAGACAAGCTTGTTCCATCACGCCGAAGTGCTAAATGATTTTCTAAGCGTACCCTATATGTGGCACAAGGCCGATAGTGTGGGGCATTCAGTGGGGATCGAACTCATTACTCAGTCGTAAGTGATTTAGCGAGACAAGCTTGTTAACAGTTACACCACGCCGAAGTAGCAAATAATTTTATAAGCGTAGCATATATGTGGCACGAAGCCGAATAATTAGGGCACCCAGTTGGGATCGAACTCACTACTCATTCGTAATTGATCTAGCGAGGTAAGATTGGTAACCATTCCTCAATGTTTTCTGTGTGCTTATGAAGACCAGGCATTGGTCGTATTTATCGTTAGCGAAAATTCATAGATAATAGTGATTTTCTATGCGTAGCTTAGGTGTGGCACAAGGCCAAAAGAATGGAGCACTCAGTGAAGAAGAAATCAATCAGTTATCTGCCATGCGTGATCCACGCTTAGGTGATCATGTATCTTTCGATACATGACTGACGAGGCAGATTTTTTTCTCGCAGTAGGTTGCCATTTCTTTCTGTGGTAGACCAGTTGCCATCCAAGGTTATAGAACCCGGTCTGTCCTGCTATTTACCCATAGCTGGGGGAGAAGAAGATTCATACCTTTCCCAAGTGAAAGGAAGTGAATGTAATGGATTTGACTACTCAGTTATAATTGTTCTAGCGAGGTACCCACAAAATTAATTGAAAACATTTTATATATCTGTTGTCGCTTCAATGGAAATAAATTAATAGGAGGTATTATGTTCTTATATAACGTTAAATAGTAATATGACGTTAAATAGTAATATAACGTGAAAAATCCCCCCCCGCACATACTAAAAATGTTATAACAGATGTAGTTCTTTGTTTTATATTTACCTTTGTGGAATGGGTTGAATATAATGTAAATTTCTTTATGTTTTGTTACGCTTGTCGTATTGTTATTGTAGGTCACATAACCTGATAATCTCCAGATTCCAACGAAACAGTCTGATGGTGAAGTGAGCTCAACAGTTAATTCATTTGTATTTGTTGCTTTTAATTTAATTACCCATCTTTTAGACGTCCCGCCAGACTCTATGGGTAGTCGGACTAAAGTCTCCTTTGGGATTTTTGGCCGCGTACCTGCAATAACAACAGCAGAAAAATAAAGACTAGAAACGAGAATGCATAAAACCAAAGTTAAGCAGAACCCTGGCGACCAATAGCCATTTTGATAGGGTGTAGGACAACTCGAAACCGCCGATTCAACACCGCCGTTTCAACACCGGGACAATTCAGGACAGTGACAACTCGTCACCAGAAAAACGTAACTTTTTTTTATAGCTGAATAAAAGTAATTAATTAAGGATTAAAACCTTAATTAGTGAATAATTTTCATCAAATAAGGCGTTTGAAAAGGCATTATGTAAAATATGAATCAGTTTTTTTTGTTTTTAATTGTTTTAATTTCATTTTAATAAATCATAAAGAAATTTAATTTATTTTTTAATAAAGTTGATATATAAAAAATAATTCAATAGGACACACTCGTTTCTAATTATTTTTTAATAAGGTAAATCGAAATTCTTTTTTTTATATGCCAATTTACGTTATAATAATTATTATAATTAATATATTATAATTTCTTTACGTTTTACTTTATTAAAAACTAGTAGGCTTCGCCCGCTCGCTATCTGGTAATTTTTCTAGGAAAAATTAGTTGTTTTTCTATGGGGATTAATGTTAACTATCTATGAAATGTTGAAGGCGTTTTGGACATTCAATATATTTGTTCAAAGAATATGACGAAAGACAGAGGAAATTAATTGTTTGGCTGTGGGGGCTGGCTTGTTATAGTTAAGGAAAGTTTTACAAATAGATGCCAACTTGTTGAAGGCCAACTAAAATGCAAATTTCAAACACTTTGTTGCACAACATAAGAGAATATTCCTAAAGAGAATTATTTTTTTATATAAAAATCAAAACAATCCTCGAATAAAAGAACAGTAATGAAAAACAGTTTATTAATGAAATATACTCAGCACCAGAAAAAAAAAATTTTTTATAACCTAATGAAAGTAATTTATTACGGATTAAAACCTTAATTAGTGAATATTTTTCTTCAAATAAGGCATTTGAAAAAGCATTATGTAAAATATGAACCAGTATTTTGTTTTAATTATTTTTAATAAAGTAAATCGTTAAGAAATTTATTTCTAATAATGTAAATTGAAATCTAAAAATAAGAATTTCGATTTATTTTATTAAAAATTAAATTACATTACGATTTACTTAATTAACAACGAAAATTGCTTCATTTTTGTTTTGCCTTTTTCGTTTTATTTTCTTTCTTTTTATGTGCCGTTTCCCTTCAGGGCGTAGGCGATCATGGCTCTCCACTTTATCCTATTCCTTGTGGTTCTTAATAAGTTTCGTGCCTCTGTCAACTCCCCCAGGTCACGTTTTGCCATCCACTTGCTTAAGCCCACCAGGTATGTCATGCCTTATTTAAAGAAAATTATTCAGTAATTAAGGTTTTAATCCTTAATAAATTACTTTTATTTGGTTATAAAAAGTCATATTTTTCTGGTGCTGCATTGTCTCAGTGTTGAGTTGTCCCATCCTGGCATATTCGAATCAAATCAAATTTCGATTTATTTTATTAAAAAATAAATTACATTACGTTTTACTTAATTAAAAACGAAAATTGCTTCATTTTTGTTTTGCATTTTTCGATTTACTTTCTTATGTGTCGTGTCCCTTCAGGACGTAGGCGATCATGGCTCTCCACTTCCTCCTATCCCTTGTAGTTCTCAATAAGTTTCATCCCTCTACGACCTCCCTCAGACCACGTTTTGCTATCCACTTGCTTAAGACCGCCAGGTATGTCATGCGTTGTTTTCCCTTGCCCCTTTTCCCCTCTATTCGACATGTGAGTATCAGATTCTCCAGGCCCTCCTTTCTCATTACGTGACCCGGAAATTTCATCTGCCTCTTCCTGATGTTCAGTATAAGCTTCCTACTCTCCAAGACCTCATTGTTGCTCACACGCTCGCTCCTTGATATCCTTAGCATCCTTCTGTAGAACCACATCTCCTCCGCCTCGTGTTTCTTCTTCATCTTTGAGGAGACCGTCCAACATTCGCTGTCGTATAGGAGGACAGATGTCACGTAGCAGTTCAGTATTCTTTCCTTTGTTACCAAAGAAATTTTTTATTAAATTATTTTTTATCTGTCAATTTATTTTATAAAGTTCTAAACCTTGAACGCTGCTAGAATAGAAATATTCTTAAAATGAAACTTGATCAGGAGCCTTTACTGCGGATGTAGTTTATCATCAGACACAGACGTATAGATAAAGGTCTAAGGAACGCAGCAGACTAGCCCGGAACTTGAACTCAGGACTCTAATTTCAAATATCAACTTATATCATTTTTTGGAAAGGATCAATTAACTCAGTAATAAGTTATTGTTTATGCTGATGCTTATGGTCACCCTGGGGCCGTCAGTAAAGATTAAACTCGTCGTGTTTTAGTTTGTTTGCTTGTTTAGCGGCATATCGATTCCTCATGGGTCACTTAATGCTGGAATTTAATTTTTTGGGAGCATTAGTAATTTCTTTTACAAAAAATTTTCATCATGCTATGCTCTTTTTTTAGCGATCTCATGGAGGTATCTAGCATTAAATAACCTATTCAAATTGATATGCTGTAAAACAAAATAAAGAAAACTAATCCATTCTAAAAATATTGTCGGCAATAAATAACTCATTTAGGTTGATATACCGTAAGATAAAATAAACTCAACCAATCTATTCTAAAAATATTGTCGGCATTAGATAACACATTGAGGTTGATATACCGTATGACAAAAAAAAAAAAAAAGCATAAACAATAAACCTAGGTACCTCCACGAGATCGCTAAAAAAAAGCATATCATGATGAAAAACTTGACGAAAACAAAATTTTATTGTCTAAATGTTTATGTTATTATTAAGAGGAAAGATCAAAGTATTTTGGGGGTATTTTTTTTACATTTTTTAATCGTTCCAAGCATGTCCGAAATTTTCGTCAAAAGTTGATTTTTTTGAGTCAGCAAAATTGAACATTTTTTCCATTTTATAAAAAAAAAAATATAGAAATCTCACTTTGAAATTCTTTTAAATATCAATTATCATTTGTTCAAAACTTACTTTAAGGAAATCAGAAATTATAATGTTTATTTAAAATATTTTGAACCAAGCATCTGCGCCGAAAAGATGTAGTTTGAAAATAAAACAAAGCAAGTCATAAACTTTCGCGTCACTTGACAGGTGATGAATGACATATTGACGGATTCCGTGAGGATAATTTGTTCTACGGATGGAGAAAAGTGAAATAATTTACATTTAAGTGAACAAATTATTTACCTCGTTATTTTTAAGGAAAACTTTCAGCGCTCTAATTTTTTTTTTGTACCTAGCTTTCACTTTTACGTTTACGATGCTTTATGGAAAATATATTATAAAGAAATTAAAATAGGACATAAGATTGAGATTAAATTTCATATTTCATAAGAAATTAATTTATAGGTGCCTTTCTTATGAAATTTTATCAGAAGTGTACATAAAATACTATAATTTTATGTACATTTATTACATTTTACTATTATTTGTATTTCCATTCATTTTATTATTAATTTTGATATTTCATTTATGGAAAAATGTCGTAACTGATATTAATATAAAAATGAGATCATATAAATTTCATAAGATGATACTGATACTTCTAGGTATCCTTCTCAGTTGAAATTGAAAAATCAAATTAACTTCTCCACACGTGTTTTGCAAAAGTAAAGGCCTTAACAACGGAGAACAATGCTTAACTCAAATAACGCAACTTAATTATATTCTGGTTGGTCATCCGTACTTTATAATTACAGCCTGATTATAAACACAAAATTACATTTCTTAATTACTGCGGATCTTCTGATTAGTCAAAATGATACAATTTACAACGCGCTAAAAAAGATCTATCTCATAAGGACACTTAGGAAACCCGATGCGGCTTCTATCTAATTTTATAATATTTTAACAACTTAAATGTAAAAATCTATTATAAGTAAGAAATAACAAATGATTGTATTAAAAATTCATTTTTCGTCGAAAAAATTTTTTGCTTTCAGAAAATATTGTCTATATTCATAAAACAACCAAAAGCAAATAAAAGCATTTGAAATTAAATAATATCTTTGTTTTATTGAGTTTCGTATGTTACAATTCAGAGCTGATTTTCAGGTAGGGGGGTCCAATTAATAACAAAAAACCAAAACAAAAAAACATGATTTGCATTCCTCAAAGCTTTTAACTATTGTAATCACTAAACCCAATGTGATCGAATTTCTAGCGTTTTCATAAAATTAGTTATGGTGGGGGGTAATAAATATAAAAAATATTTCTGCCATGACCTTAATAAAAAAAAAACATATTTATAATAATTTCAATCATCTGTGAATAGTTGCTGAAAGTTTCATTAACATCCGACAATTATTTTTATTTTTGCAAGATTTTCCAAATTAATGTGTGTCATACCAAAAAAAAAAAAAAAAAAAAAGAAAAACGTGCTAAAAATTGTCTATGTTATTTTACTAGTTCCGGTGATACAAAGAGAAACAAGGTTTTTTTAATCAAAATTTAGAATGTTCTAAAAAGAAGGAAATTTTTTTTTAAAATAATTAAAAAAACTTTGGTCTTTCCTCTTAATAATAACATAAGCATTTATAAATTTATAGATGATAAAATTTTGTTTTCGTCAAGGTTGGCGTCTTCTTCATCAAGCTATGCTCTTTTTTTAGCTATTTCTTGGAAGTACCTACAAACCTATAGATAAATGTTAAGGAAATGCATACATACCAAAAGCCAACTGAATGGATACTTTATCTTTTCCCTTTTTGTAAGGTTGACTTAGTCGAAGAGTGATTTCGAAAGAAAAGCCGCGTCTGACCACAAGTTTCGGGATTTGCGGTTTCTTATCGAGGTCCAAATTCGAGGTGATGTCGTAGCGATCACAGAAATGTATTTTTACGTTCTTGTAAATGTTCAGATCAATATCGGTTATTGTCAACTCGTCTTCAACTGGATCTATAGTAAAAAAAAAAGAAGCCAATAACATATAAAGTTATTTCTTTGCAAATGATTGAGCAGCTTTCATCCTATTTTCTTATCAGTCTTTCTCGCTTTCTTATGTAAATGATTGGATCATATACACTAATCGATTAAATAGTTTCAGTATTCTATCTTAGCAGGAGTTAACTAAAGAAAGCATAAAAATTACTAATTATTAAATCAAGTGGGTGATCTTAAACCTTTAGCCAATAGTTTGCATATATACAGGGTGATTGAAAAGTAACTCCTTATTTTATGTACGATGGACTCTCCCATCTAGTCAAAATTATAGTTAGACGGGAGAGTCCTTCATACAAAAAAATAGGGAGTTACTTTTAACTCACTATAAAGTTAACGCTGAGATCAACACAGACGAGCAACAGTCTATTACTGGTTTCAAGCATGAAGATTGCCTTCACGAATAAAATACTGTCGCCACTCGGTGTTGGCGTAAGTGTGAAATTTTATATGCACATACACAGATATTGAGTACATTTACCCATAAATATAGCATACCTAAACGTATATTTTTATCATACAACACCTGCTACAGACACACAAATATATATATATATGCTATATATATATGCTATATATATATATGCTATATATATGTATATGATATATATATATATATGATATATATACATGCTATATATATGTGCTATATATATATATATATATATATACTATATATATATATATATATATATATATATATATATATATATATATATATATATATATATATATATATATATATATATATATATATATATATATATATATATACTATATATATACGATATATATATACAATATATATATATATATCTAACTGAAATAATAATAAAACGAAAGAATATTAATATACAACCTAGTGTCTCTGAAGATTTTAATTTTTTCATATTTTTTATTATTCAATATATATATATATATATATATATATATATATATATGATAAATTGCTGGTCACTCGTATCCGAGGATGCACGTCGACAAGGGCGGCTAGCCAATCCCTGTTGCAGTCACCTGCTTAGGCACATTTGCGTTTGTCTAAAACCCACTGAACCCACATGTGGTTTATACTGCAACGATGCTGAGCAAACCTTAATTACAGTTTCTGAGAGAGGGCGCGTTATTTAGCGTGATCAACATTTTGAACAAGGCTAGCACGCTCAAACTTTCGGTCAAGATGACTTCTAAATTCGACGTCTCACCAAAGAGTTCCATCTACCCAATTTTACTCACAAGGCTTGTGTCAAACCGTCGTGTATTTTCCATGAATTTTCCAAAGGTGCCACACACTAGGATTGCCTCCCCCAGACCGATAACCTTCCAACATGGTTTCAAACCCGGGTCTCAAGGTCAGAAAGCGATCGTTCTGACCACTATATAAAGCTTACCTTAACCGGATACATGGCACAGTGGATAAAGGCGTTGGTTAGATCCAGTGACAGGACCTAAAGAGTTGTGAGTTCAATACCCAGTTAAGGAAATGGAGAACATTCAGAGGGAAATTAACAGGCAATAACTGATAACTGACATTCATTAAACACGGCACATGGAACTAGAACAGTCTACCCCAGTGAGCGAAATAAACGGTTCAGTTCGACATTCCAACCACCTGAAGAAGGCCAGAGTGTACAACGGGGTGAAACATTGTAATAAATATGGCGACAAAGATGAGGACAATAATCAAGCAGCTAAATTGATATAAATTCAGACACTTACTTTTGTGTAATGACAAACCTGTGGTGTCCGATATAGGTTTGTTGATTGAGGACATTGGTCGTAAACCCGGATGTCTAAGGTAGTATCTCATTCGGTTATGACTTGAGGATTCCAGCGCATGGTCTCGATTTCTCACCCCTCTAACCACCCCTAAAATCCTTGAGAGAGAAATTTTGGCGCTATATAAGAGAAACTGCCCCCCCAAAAAAAGATGTTGTTTCTCTTTATTTAGTTAGTTCGCCGTTTCGGGGTCAGTATTCTTGTCTCGTTTACTTTCTGAGTCACAAGTGAAATGCTTGATGCTTTATAAAAGAAACTACAAAGAAAGGAGAATACCCGCTCGGCCCGGTGGCTCGGATCAAAGTGTATTATCTGCGCTTTGTGAGCTGCCGGGTCGGGTGTCTGTCGAACTCTGCTTGCTTGCGAGGAACGGACGAAGCTCCGCCGAAGGGTAGGGTTTCGTTGGGGAGGTTGACGGAACTGGCCCGCCTCGGCGGGTTTGGATGGTTATTTATTTTTGGCTGGGCCTACGGGTTCAGACATACCCACATTAAAAAGGCCTTGTGCCACATTCGGTCCCCGTGGGTGGATTGATAAATACCATTTAATGTTTGCCGCTTCCCTTTTTGGTTTTCTCTTATAGTTTTCTTTCTGGCTCACAGTTTACCAAAATGTTTCCGCCGGTTGGAATCCCGATGTTGTGTGTTCCAGAGCAATGGCCTAACTTTTGACTCTCGCGTTACTGTTAAGATTTTAGAAACGCTTGTAAGTACGAAAGGGCGTGAAGATAATTATGTATTAAATTTATTTTATCCTCTATACAATCCGTTTTAGCAATGACACTGTCTTTTCCACTGAGACCGAATGGCGTCAATTCCTTGTTTATGACAGGTCATAACAGTAAATGTTTAAAAGTTTACTCTCAATTTCTTAAAAGAAATATATATAACTTGCTGCTGTTTTCGTTCGGTATCGGCTAATACCCGCGTAAAATAATTCAATGCTTCTTTAAAACCGATGTTATATATGACAGACGAAGCTTATTGATAGTTGCACTTCCGCCCTTTAAAATGAATTTGCATAAGTATTAATTCAAATTCATTTATAGAGCACCAAATACGTGTCTCGATGTAAGATAATCGTACAAACGCGTATAATTATATCTGGTTATTAATATTTCAAGCCAATGCCTAACTACAAGGACGTGAACGCCTTAAAACTATTTGTGTACAATTATTTGTACGTGTTTCTTTGTAGTTGTTGATCAACGACCATAATCAATCATATTTTCAATGACATATTACTTGATTGATAAAATTATTATTGCAAGGATATTGTATTTTTTTTAATGTCAGTTACCAATCCTTTGAGAAAAAAAAACACAAACAAAAAAAAAAAAAAAAAAAAAAAACTGCGCAGGCAAATTAAATGATGGACTTATATGTGCACAGATGTGGGGGCTTTGGCGTGTTGCGGTGGTTAATAAGCTTGTCTCACCAGGTCAATTACGATTGAGAACTGAGTTCGTTTTTTTCTTTCGGTCTCGTGACACATCACTACGCTTAGAAAATCATTTTGCCACTTCGACGTTGTGTAATGTTTAACAAGCTTTTCTCGATATATCAATTATGACTTAGTAGTGAGTTCGATCCTCACTGGGTGCTCAACACTTTCGGCCTTGTGTCACATCTAAGATCCGCTTAGAAAATCACCAGCATCTATAATTTTCGCAAGCGATGAATTAAGAGGCTGTGCTCACTATGTTTGGTCTTGGTAAACAGAAAACGCGAATGGTTTTCTCGCTAGAAAAAAAAATGATTCAGTAGTGAGTTCGATTTACACTGGGTGAGCCATTCTTTCGTCTTTCTGCCACATATAAGCTACGCTAATAAAATCATTTACCACTTTGACGTTGTTTAATGGTTAACAAGCTAAATCAATTACGACTGAGTAGTGAGTTCGATCCCCACTGGGCGCTCCACACTTTTGGAGACGTTAGATGTATACTGTTTTAGTAGAGTTTAGAACGAATCGGAAACCCAGTCCTAAATAGGAAATAATGAATAACCCTCAACTCCTGTTCAAAACACTGGGCGGAGTGTAAACTGGACGGTAGGTGAATATATGCGTTAAAATGCTTGTACAACTAATTTGATTTTTTAAAAATTTTACTGTATGAATTCCAAATGCTATAGCCGTCCTGGGTATAACGATAAACTACATCCGCGTCCAGGTTAAGACGATACATTACATCCGCGTCCAGGGTAAGACGAAAAACTACATCCGCGTCCAGGGTAAGACGATAAACTACGTCCAACAGCAAGACCTCTGATCAGGAGACTTTCAGGAGCGTGGAACCGCCTCTTAATTGCTGATGTTCCCAGGTCCACCCTGACCCGGGGTGGTAGCACCTGTTAGGGTCCCAGCTATGGGTAAATAGTTAAACCCGAAACTGAGGTTAAAAGCATTATGAAAGTGTAAAAGTAGGTTTTCATACCAGAAATACTTTGTAAAAAATTATTACCAGAAATAAACTTTTGAAGAAAAAATATATTACCAGCAATACGTTTTTTAAAAAAAAAATATTGCCAACAATACGTTTTTGAAAAAAATATTACCAGCTATACAATTTTGAGGAAAAAAATATTACGTGAAATAGATTTTAGACAAAACAAAAATATTACCAGGAAAGAAAAGTTGTCGGCATTAAATGACCCATTGAGGTTGATATGCCGTAAAACAAAACAAACCAAACCAAATGCTATAGAGACATTTAAAAACGTGTACAATATATATGAATGCAGTAAAGGTTTGTACACGTCAGCTATGGCGTAAAAGGTGTAGCAATGACGACTGTGACATACCCAACAAGACTCCCCC
This sequence comes from Acanthosepion pharaonis, assembly GCA_903632075.3. Lineage (NCBI taxonomy): Eukaryota > Metazoa > Mollusca > Cephalopoda > Sepiida > Sepiidae > Acanthosepion > Acanthosepion pharaonis. The sequence continues at coordinate 958,160 of CAHIKZ030003431.1, forward strand.
CCACCACCAGAAGACGACCCACTCTGAAAGAAAAACTTTTGAAAGTGAGAAATGCTCTGATTCATGTGAAAGCAAAAGAGAAATTTGAGGCAAAAAGCTTAATATGCCATGATCAACTGTCAAAGAATATCCCAAGCGAATTGAAAAAAACTACAAAGAGAGGATTTGGTTTGCCCATTAGCTTTTGCATGAAGACCAAACATAACGTTCCATTCTGCAACATTCCTTTCTTTTACATCGCACTGTTACAGGTGGAGTAATGGATAGCGGCTCGGATTGAGAAATCGGAGAGCCGAGTTCGAATTCCAGTCGAATCCATTACATTCACTTACGTGCTAATACCCTTTGGAAAGGTATGAATCCTCGTCTTCTTCCCCCCCCCCAGCTATGGGTAAATAGCAGGGCAGACCGGGTTCTCTATCCTTGAATGGTAACTCATTCAGTTCATTCTACCGTTCCAGTAAGTATCTGACTCCCCCCCTCCACGATATACTCTATCTTTACAAGAGCCAAATCAGATAAAAAATGGAATATTGCTGTTATATCTGGACAGGAGGTGTCCAATTCGCACTTGCCTGTCTTTAAAAGCCTCTACGCTGCCTTGCGGGTGATGAATTATTTTCCACTCTACAACCCCTTTCCCCACACACAAAACCTTGCTTGCCACTCATGTTCTATCGCTACTTTAATGGCATGTGTTCTGACGAGCTACATTCCTGAGTCCCACCACCCTGACCTTTACAACTAGGACCCGCCATGTCATATAAACAAGGATTAATCATCCCCATTCCCTTCACATTTCTATAGTAAGTGAGTTCCGTGCGGACAGTTTCTCACCAAGAACTGTTGCTTTGTGGAACAGACTCCCGGCAATATGTTTTCCCAATCACTACAATCTTGTTTGACTCCTTCAAGTCTAGAGTCAACTGCTATTTTTCCTGCATAGACTCCATAAGCTTCATTTCTAGCGCTTTCTTACGCTCATATAGCGCAATAAATCTCTACCTTGAATGTCTCTTGGGTTTTTTATTTGGTAGACATTAGTATAAAATAATTCCTGTAATGGAGTATGGGTGCCGATTAAATAATAACACGAAACATGAATCTTCATACTTCACATCACTTTTTATTAAGCTCCTGACACATCAGTCATTTACTCTCGGCCATTCTGTGGTATGCGGCCCCATAGAAGCCTCAATCTTGCATTCTACAACTCTTTTCTTGAGCACTTATTTATATAGCTCAGTTACCACTCAGTAATCCTATATCTTGACTGGCTCTTGGGCATTGTATTGAGTGAACATTAGTATAAATAAATACGATGTTTCTTCTTTCTCTTGAAAATAATATTTCAAACACTTCATTCGTTTATTTTATTTTAAAAAGACGCTTTCTCTTTTCTAACCATGTTAAATGTAAAAAATTCTATAAGATTAAGTGCAAGGTGGGCCAAAAGTGGGCTTACACTTTGTAGGTATGCACTGTACATTAAAAAAAAATTATTACTTTTATATCTATTGGTTACAATCGTATTTATTCAAAACTGTTTATGTACATTTGTTTAATACTTTACTTACATTCTTTTTAGTACAGTTTAGTGCTCAAAATGTCCTCCTTCAACCTTGCAACATTCCTCGAACCTTTTCAGAACACTATGACTAACAGCACGACACAAATACCGATCTGCATCAATTTAAATAAATACTTCTGAGAAGAAAGGGTTCCAACGCTAGAACGTAAAGCAAAGGGGAAAGCGGGTAACTTTGACGAATGGAGCGAGACAATACAGAAGTCGTATCCAGGTGCGAAAGTAAGGCCCGAAGCCGGTCGCCGAAAGGACAGCCACCAGAAATCGATGGTTGACCCTATCGAATGCCTTGGACTGATCTAAATTGATCAGCGCGACTTCACTGTCTATTTGCTTGATGATCAAACGTACCATATGAAGGTTGTTTTGAATGGTCGTGCCCTTCACAGCACATGTCTGTTCGGAGCCAATCAGACTAGAGAGAACAGCCTGCAAATGGTTTGCTAAGACCTTAGCTAAAATCTGTATTTAACATAGTTAAAGGCCGAAGGTTACCTATCCCGCTCCTACAGTTCTTGTCCTTGCGTAGCAACTTGATCAAACCCTTGGTGAAGTGTTGAGGTATAGACCCCTGCTCCAACCAGTTGTTGAAAATCAGCGCCAGCAAAGGAACAAAAATGGACGACTGCCTCAAGTACAGTTTGTAGGGTGGATCATCTAATCCCAGAGATTTCTCCCAGCCAACACGTTCCCAGTGCTTCCCAGATTTCCGACTCTTTGATGGGACTTTCACACCCAGCCGCTTCAGCTGATTCGAGGCAGGAAAACTCGGCTAATTAGGCGTCGAATTGAGCAGTGCTCAAATCGGGCTCCCTGGTGAAGAGTTCCTGAAAATAATCACGAAAAGTCTCACAAAAGCCTCACATATGCCCGCGTTTGCAGTCACGGTTCGGCAGCGTGACGCACGCGACATCTCGATGAGATGCATTCCGAATTTCATCTGCAAGCAATTCAGCGGCCATATTTGTTACTTCGGAAGACATTCTTTTTAAACTAGCCCTACCAGAGCTTGAACCTTCTTGATAAGCAAGGAGGCTAACTCTACCCTAGCTAAGGCTATGTCCCCACTATCACGGGATTTAATCACCCGATCAACCTTTGGCTCACATGTCGCCGCGAATCTTTCTCGATTGAGTCGACGACTATATTCAGTAGCAAACGACTTAATTTTGGATTTTAATTTATCCCACCACATATTCCCAACCAGAACACCCGTCAGGTACCCGATATAACATTAACAGCAGCTGGTCTCGGAAATCTTGCTCACCAAATAATGATTAGTTCAATTTCTAGTAGTCAGCCATCTTAATCTTAGGCATATCTAAGTTTTCAAGAACTCGGACGAGCCTGTGGTACGAGTAAACTATATGATAGAAACTTGGACACCCTAGGAGCTCTACATCGATTCTCCTAACTAAGACTCGGTCGAGGTAGCTAGAACGCACCCCCGTAGTTGAGCCGCCGTAACGTAGACGAAAGTTGCATCGCATTTTTTTCTTTAAAAGCCTTTTTTTTCTGTCTATATTTCTGAGATGAGGTATTATGTACATTATTTACATTATTCGGACTATTGTCCTCATCTTTGTCGCCATATTGATCACAACGTTTCAGCCGTTGTACGCTCCGGTCTTCTTCAGGTGGTTGGAATTTCGAACTGAACCCTTTATTTTACTCACTGGGGCAGACTGCTCTAGTTCCACGTGCCATGTTTGATGAATATCAGTTATCAGTTATCTCCTGTTAAATTCCCTCTGAAAGTTCTCCACTGCCTTAACCGGGTATTGAGGACAAATGGCACAGTGGATAAAGGCGTTGGTTAGATCCAGTGACAGGACCCAAAGAGTGTGAGTTCAATACCCGGTTAAGGCAGTGGAGAACTTTCAGCGGGAAATTAGCAGGAGATAACTGACATCTATCAAACATGGCACGTGGAACTAGAACAATCTACCCCAGTGAGCGAAATAAAGGGTTCAGTTTAAAATTCCAATCACCTGAAGAAGGCCGGAGCGTACAACGGCTGAAATATGGCCTTTTTTGTTTATTTTAAATGTTAATTATTTTGGGTTAATATACTATGTGGCCTAATAAAATTGTGAATTTTGGAATGTGGCCCTTACATTGAAAAATTTACCCACTCCTGCACTATGGTGATTAAATGAGAGCAGCTTTGTTTTGGAGTCGATTACATTTACAAGCTATTTCCTACCCCAGTTAACCACTGATTGGAAATCCTTTTGAAGGGCATATTTAACGTCATTTTCAGAGACAATTTGAATTTTTTTCAGTCATCTATGCGAATGCACGTGTTAACTGAAGATTTTGATATTTTTCCTTGAATGGTTTAATAATGAAAGTCCCCAAACTCAACTGATGGCGCGACTGAACCTTAACAACGTTTGAAACATAATATTCACGGGACCTTGATTTCCCTGACGTACCCTGAGAAGAGAATTCTTTTATAATTAATGTGTCAGCTGTTGTACTCTTGAAGGTTAGTTGATGCAACTGAGAATTACTTTTTTTACCTCATATATCGGGGGACAGTGATGCATGTCAGCATGCTCTTTTATGCAATCTAATCTAATGCGTTCGTTACGAAGCAGAACGGGCAAAAAAAAAAAAAAAAAAAAAAAAGAGAATTGCTTAAGACGTTAGCTACTGTACAGTAAGAACATTTGCAAATATTATCTTTCGGAGTAGGGAAGTCTTTTAAATGATTACCATCATAATAGCAGTGATACTCTGAAAATATCTAAGGTCATGTGGCCTGTAATTATCGAGCTTCTGACGACATCTTACTTTCAGAGAATCATAAAAGCCGCATAATCCATGCTGAATTCAGTCTTTCGACGAAAATGGAACAAGCAGCGAATCACCCTCACCAACACCTCGTTCTTCGTCAAATAAACTAGTTGTGCAGCCATCAGTGGGAAAGAAAATCCAAGACGGTGAAACGCACACGTGTTTTGCTAAGTACTAGCACTTTTTGGTGCTTTGGCAAATTTAATTTAATCTCCTTTGAAGGTTAAAGTTACAATGTTTAAAATTTCATACTTTATATTGTATTTGCATGCATAAAATCATACAAATTTTCTCCTACAAAACCACGTTAAAATATATCTCAATATGAAACATACTAAATGTTTATCCACAAAATATCATTGTAAAATAAGTGGGGGGGGCGTCTTATGTGAGAGTGCGTGTTATGTGAAGGCAAATACGGCACTTAAAAATTATGCTGATCAAATACATGGTGATCTTCTAAGTATAGCTTAGATGTGGCACAAGGCCGAAAGTATGGAGTGAGAATCGAACCCACTATTCAGTCGTAATTGATCTGGCCAAACAAGCTTGCTAAAAATATCACATCGAAGTGCCCGCTGATCAAATACGACATGAGGATGAAACGAAATTTAATACGACTAAATAGTTTGATTTATTGAGGATTAATCCAAGGAGTTATTATAAATTATTACTGAAAAAGTAGGTTTCTCCACTTTTGGCATAAATTTTCGATACAAAAAAAATTTAAAAGTTTAAAAATTCTTGCAAAAATCAAATAATTGTCGGATTTTAATGAAACTTTCAGGACTTATTCACAAATGAATGAAATTATTTTTGAAATTTTTTTTTAGAAAATCTTGTTAAAAAGAGATTTTTTTTAACATGTTTCTACCCACTTACATATTTTCATTAAATTTCGAGAAATTAAATCTTCAAGCGCGGGATTTGTTTTATTAGTTATAAACAGGACTCTTTGTAGAAAGTAAATCACCAGTTTTTTTTTTGTAAAGCAGTACCCCATATCATAGAAAATCTGCTCTGAATTATAAAAAAATATATATAAAAAACTATGACATTAATTAATTAGAAAAGCTTTCACCTGTTCTTATAAATACATTATACTAAGGACATTATTTTGTGAAGAAATAAAATTTTTTCGATGAATAATGTATTTTTTACAAATTTTAAAAATTTTTTTCATTAACTTCTTAATACTTCAAAAATCATTCAAAATTCTTTATTGCTTTCAAGCACGTAATGCAATGATAACGTTAATGAAAAAGTAAATTTACGAATCGAAATTTGAAAAGCACATAACAGTCGTTTGACCCCAAATATTTTTTAAATAATTTTAAAAAAAATTTTACTAAAAAAAACGTTCATAATTTCTACGTATGGAAATGTATACATGACATAATCCTTAAAAAATTTTAAACAATTATCTAATTAATAAAAAATTTAAATAATTACCTAATTAAGAAAGTATGAAATAAAAAATAGATATTACAGAATTGCTGAATAAAAATGTTAATATTTAAAAAGTACTGGTTAAAAACGAAAAACCGCGTTCGCTTACTTTGCAAAAATTGTCAATTTTGATCATCCATAGTAATTTGTCATCATCTCGTCACAATCGAGCGTTTTTTAATCGTGATATGCTGCTTTTCTACGTGACCTAATGGAGGAACCTACTGAAAAAGTATTTAGCAGTTTTATGATTCAATAAATCAACAGCGAATGTAATGGATTTAAAAGAAAATTAAAAACAAGTCATAGAAACTAAAAAATCGTTTCCATTTATTTACTAAGGCATGCTCACGAAAGCGCTATAAAGAGCATAACATAAAAAAGGCCTTAAACTTGATGAAAACAAGACATAGAAACTAAAATCGTTTCCATTAGCCTTATTTTTAACGGCCATTCATCGATTTTACGTTTTAAAAACTGAGTGACAATGTATCTGTTCGAATCAAATCTCCAGAATAGTGCCTATTTTGAGAGGCAAAGTACCGTACTTGCCTTCGCATAACACGCACCCTCATATAAGACTCCCCAACTATTTTACAGGGATATTTTGGGTAAAAAAAATTAGTATGTTTCATCATATATTTATTGAAATATATGATGAAACACATATAAGATATATGAATAGAAACAGTTACCATTGCTATTCTTAGAAATCCGTACGTCTTCCTGGCTAAGCGATGAAAGAATTTTCTTAGCTTCATCCTCAGTCAATCTATCCATATAAACAATTGATAAAATTGAATTTGCATTACTGAGATGTTAATGAGCGTGCGCATGCGCAATTGTAAAAACCATTATTTGCATCACGGCATCGATATTTGCAAGCCACCTGAGACGATAAACATTGCCATTGAATTGTAAAAGACTGACGTTTCATCTGGTTAGTGAAATAATATTTCCAGCATTTTCGGGTTGATTGTTGAGTTCGTGTGACGACGAGACTGAACGAGGCCACGTGTAAAGCCTGTCAACGAAAGATCCTGACGGTTCTGTAATAGTGTTGGTTGTGTAATAGTGTTTGTAAGGACCGCAAGTAAATGGTTTGGTTTATTTTGTTTTACGGCATATCAACACCTCAATGGGTTATTTAATGTCAACAAGATTTTTAGGATAGGTTCATAGGAACAGAATACTTGGCGAGATTGAGTAAATGAATGGAGGAGCAAGTTTTAGGAGAGATAACAAAAAGACAAAATTTATTAAAAGCTACAAAGGACAGGAAATTGTGGAGCGCTATGACCGCTGACATCCTGAAGGGACACGGATCATACAAAAAGAAGAAGAAGTTAATTATTTATATTCGTATTTTTTTTTTATTTTTTAATATAATTGAGTCCGAACAAACTTCAAACCTATTTTATACTAAAACCATGTCAACTTTTAATTATACTATTTTTTAGTTTGGTTTATTTTGTTTTACGGCAATATCAACACCTCAATGGGTTACTTAACGACGACAAAATTTTTAGGATATGTTCGTATGAATAGAATATGTATTCTTTGTAAAAAAAACAATCTTTAGATCAGGTTTCATTGACATTTTTCTAAAGAGGTATTTGTCGAGAGTCTGGCTTCATCGATGTATTCTTCAGATATACAGACTGTAGAGAATTTGGTTTTAACGACATTCTCATTTAGTTTATATTTGGGCGGTTTGGGATTATTTTTTTACGGTGTAGCAATTCTTCAATGAGTTATTTAAAGCCGACAAGAATTTTAGGATAGGTTTATATGAATAAAATATGTATTCTTTCTAAGAAATCAGTTTGTAGATCAGGTTTCATTGACGCATTTGTGTAAAGAGGGTTTTTGCCGAGAGTCAAATGTATTGCTGGTAATATTATTTAAAAAAAATGTATTGCTGGTAATAATGTATTGCTGGTAATATATATATATATATATATATATATATATATATATATATATATATATACAGGGGTTGGACAAAATAATTGGAACACTTGTTAAATTTAAAGAAAATTTATTTAATATGGAATTGGTCTTCCTTGAGCATCACAGACAGCTTTAATACGTCTAGGAATGGAATCATACAGCTTCAAGACTTCATCCAGAGGAATTTTCATTCATTCTTTCATTAAAACCTTCTCCAGCTCTTTACGACACGACGGTGGAGGATAGCGGCTCCTAAATTTTTGCTCCAAAATGCACCACAAATGTTAAATAATATTGATATCTTGAGATTGGGGAGACCACTCCATGTGTTCTAGCTCACTTTCATGCTCTTCATACCAATTCTTAACCACTCGAGCGGTATGTATTGGAGCATTATCTTCTTGGAAGATGCAGTCACCCTCATGGAATAAAGTCTTGGCCATTGGATGAACATGATCTCCCAAAATGTTCAGGTAATCTTTGATGTTAATTCTACCATGCAGGACAACTATTCGACTGAGACATTTCCATGATATGGCGGCCCAAACTATCACTGATCCACCTCCATGCTTCACTGTTGGAAGAAAACAGTCAGGGTTGTAAACTTCTTTGGGCTGCCTGCACACATAAACTCGCCCTGAAATTGGGAAAAGAGAAAAACTTGACTTGTTTGAGAATATGACTTGCTTCCATTGGTCTGCAGATCAGGCATAGTGATCTCTGCACCACTTCAACCTCTTTTGAATGTTGCGAGAGTAGAGAAGCGGCTTTTCCATGATATGCAGCCTTATGGAGCTCACAGTGAACAGTTTTAGTAGAAACTGAACTATTCAGGTGGTTATCCAACTCAGCAGTCACTTTGGCCGCATTTGTCCCGATGATTTTTTGCCACATTGCGTTTCAATGCACGTCAGTCCTTGTCAGTATGTTTGCAAGTCCGGACCGAATTGCTACGGTTGCTAGAGGTCTTGCCCTGTTTCTCGAATTGCATCAGTGTCCTTGATATGGTAGCTCTTGAAAAACAAAACAGTTCAGCAACCTTAGTGATCGAGGCTCTTACCATGACAACTCCAACAATTTGCTCTTTTTCGAACTCGGAGAGGTCACGCATTTAGCTTAAATTCTACTAAATATATAAGGCAGGATGTGTGTGTGAGTGTGTGTGTGTGTGTGTGTGTAACGAATGCACGGCCGCAATTTTCGACGGATTTGCACCAAAATTTACATGCACATGCTCCAAGTTAGCGAGAAGGCCAAGACTGACATTGCATTTCCCAACTCCCATTGATAGTGGAAATAATTGGTTTTTTCATGCTTCTACAACAGTTTTCATGTAGTTTGCGGCCATTTTCTACTGGCTAGAGTGAGAGCCAATAGCTGGCTGCCACGAATAGGCAGGAAGATTCTATTGGCCAGCGTGAGAACCAACAGCTGACTGACAGGATATATTAACTAGCATGCAAAAAAAAATCGATAGCTGCATTCGTCACAAGTGGGAAATCTGCATGGCACTTTACTCCAACTGGCCCATTCGCTTGCTTAAACTCAACGTTGATTCTGATTCCGCAGAACTGGGTTGGGTGTGAAAAAGTATTTGTTGTTAACATTCTTTTTTCATTCGGTTTTTCCAGTTACGAGTCCTTTTTTAAAGCTGATCGTTTTGTGTTTATTTTGTTTAGTTCTTTTTCGTAACAGATTTAATGTTTAGTATCGAGCTTAGAAAAAATTCGCAGTGTGAGATAGGCAAGAAGTAAGGCATGTAGCAACATCAGCACGGCAAAGTGCACTCCTTTAAAGGCAAGGAAGGGCAAGTGATAGCGATTTTTGAATCAATCACGGGCAACGATGGACCATGTTGCTAGTCATTAATATAAATTCTATTTTTTATGCCTTCATAGTGTTTTGATCCCAGTTTGGAGGTTAATATTTGCCCATAGCTGAGACCCTAACAGGCAGGTGCTACCACCCTGGATCAGGTGTACTTGAGAAAACAACAATTAAGAGGTGGTTCCACGTTCCACAAAATCTCCTGATCAGAGGTCTTGCTGCCGGATGTAGTTCATCGTTATACCCAAGGAGGCGGGCGAACGGCAGAGTTGCACTGTCATAGAGGAAAGGAAATCTCTATGTTTCATTGAACAAGACTGGCGAGGTACTTTTTACTATGTTTCTCTTGCATGCGTGCCATTGTCTTCTTTTCTGGGTTTCTATCTCTTCTATATGCCGTGGCACATACAACAACAAGAAGAAGACTCTCCACAACTTCCTGCCTTTTTTTTAGACCTTTGTTTATCGTCATAAAATCAGTTTTTGATGATGAAGATCTAAAGTCGTTAGTGGAAAGCAATATCCAGAGAAGTAATCTCGAATTAACAAATACGTTAAACACATCTCATCATATGCTAACATTTAGAAAAAATAAGGAATATTAGCAAGCTGAGTGTATTGTTTCCACACGTTCTTAGCGAAAAGAGCAAAGCTGATCATTTATCCGAAACGACAAGCCACCTATCAGAACAAAGAAATAACCCGTTCCTAAATAGAGAGATTCTAACAGATGATGAAAAACAGATTGCATACAACACTGTTTAACACAAAAGGTAGTGGATTAACAAGGATAACTATCCACAAACCGACCCCAAAGCAGAACTACACTACAGTTGAAATGTTTGAAGCCGTCCCCAGAATTATCATGGGATGAACTTGACAAAAGATTGAAAAAGAAAATAGCAAAGATCTCTTAGAATCATTGAAAAAAGAATGAAATCGATTATCAAACTTATACTTTGAGAAACTTTTGCAACGAATGGTAAAAATTTGTGCTTCAGTAATCAAGGCTAAAGGAAGATATTTTGATGTGAGCAAAATTTAATCATAAAATACTTATTTGTCATAAAAAATTTCTAATAAAAATCATCTCACTTTTTTAAACATGTATAAATATTTTTCTTCATTTAAAGAACAAAACAATTTTGTGCCAATTTAAAAAAATTACCAGGGGTTGCCACAAACATTGATCTGTACTGTATATGGATGAAATTTATTGCTATGCTTATGACGGGGTTGGAATATTATTAATTTAGTGTTCTTAAAACGCAATTAAACACTAAATACACATCTGTTCGACCAGCCGCTGCAGATTGTCCATAAAACTTTAGTCGAAAACGTCTTGAACTTTTCAATGTCGATGTATAGTCATTTATAAACGGCTATGCCGATGATACGACGATATACGGGCGTACCTCTAAAACTCTTGAGGATCATTGATTTGCAGCTGACCTCTCTTCCGATCTAACGATCTTTCCAGTGGGGGGGGGGGGGAAATGGCTGGTTACATTCAATGCCTCGAAAACCGAACTGGTTATATTTCATCACCGCCGATCAGACCCCGAACTACCACCGTTCATGACGAAATGACGAGAATATTGGGCCTCAAACTCACACCCAACCTCAAGTGGAGCTCTTATATACGATCCATCTTTCTGATTTACATAAATGATCTGCCTAAAAATATACTTAGATCATTTGTAAACATCTATGCCGATGATAGGATGATATATGCGTGCACCTGTAAACCTCCTGAGGATTAGAGATTGGTAGCTGACGTCACTTCCGATCTAACACTATCTTTCCAGTGGTTGGGACTTGATAGAGTCTAAAAGCGACTCCGAGTCCTTGTTGGAAAAGAATTATTTTCTACCTTCCAACCTCTTTCTCACAGGCGGGGTGTGGCGAGTTTAGTCTAAAAGCGTCTTACACTTCTCAATGTCGATGTATAGTCATTTGTAAACGGCTATGCCGATGATACGACAATATACGGGCGCACCACTAAAAATTTTGACGATCAGAGCTTTGCAGCTGACCTCTCTTCCGATCTAACGATCTTTCCAGGGTGTGTGTGTATGTGTGTGTGTGTGGGGGGGTAATGGCTGGTTACATTCAATGCCTCGAAAACCAAACTGGTTACATTTCATCACCGTCGATCAGACCTAGAACTACCGCCGGTCATGACGAACGGGTGTCCCCTCGAGGAGGCATCATGTCTTCAGGGGATATTGGGCCTCAAATTCACACCCGACTTCAAGTGGAACTCTTATATATGAGCCATCGCTAAAGATGCAGGTAAAGTAATTGGCTCCCTGTACCGCCCTGTAGAGGAGTCAGACTTACTAAAGTCTGACTCCTCTACTTTTAAAAGTGCCATCGGGCCGAAAATAGGGTACACTTGCCATATTTGGGCGGGATCTGCCCAGTCCTCACTTTCCAGGCTTGATAGAGTTTAAAAGAATCTCTGAATCATTGGAGAAGAATTATTTCCCCTCCCCCCTCCAACCTCCCCAGTCTTTCTCTCACAGTCGGGATGTGGGGATGTGGCGAGTCTCAAATTGTTCTATCGCTACTTCCATGGGGAATTCTCGGGAGAACTGCCTCTCCTGGTTCCACCATGTCTAACCTTAACGGCTACGACCCACCATGCCACTTACATAGTAGCAAATCACCTACATTCCCCCCGTATTCCTTTGGTGAGAATTAACTTCCACTCGAACAGTTTCTTACCCCGAAACACTGTTCTGTGGAACAGACTCCCAAGAAGATGTTTCCTCGATCACTACAATCTTAACCTGTTGACATCTAGATTTAATCATTAACTTTCCCTTCTATCCATATAAATTAGCCCTTAACGCAACCCTGTACCTCAAGCGACCCCCGGGCTTTGTACAGGGTTAACCTTACTGTAATAAAAGGGTCGCATCCGATAAGAACACGAAAGTAAATAATTTTGGAAATCAGCTGGTCTATTTCCCATCCTGCTTTATTCACCCGACCATACGGCAAGCATTTAAGAAAAATAATATTGTACATATGATGGAAATTTCGGTATATCATTTAGAGTTCTTAAAGAAATGAAATGAAACAATAAAATGAAACAATAAATATACGATCCATCGCTAATGATGCAGGTAAAAAGATCGGGTCCCTGTACCGCTCCAGTAAGTACCTGACTGCTAAAATACCTGACTGTTGCCATATTTGGGCGGGAGCTGTTCAGTCCTGTCTTTCCAATCTTTATAGAATCTAAAAGCGACTCCGAGTCCTTGTTGGAAAAGAATTACTTTCCACCTTCCAACCTCTCTTTCACAGACGGGATGTGGAGAGTTTGGTCGAAAAGCATCTTACACTCCTCAATGTCGATGTATATTTGGTCGGGAGCTGTTCAGTCCTGACTTTCCAATCTTTATAGAGTCTAAAAGCGTCTCCGAGTCCTTGTTGGAAAAGAATTACTTTCCACCTTCCAACCTCTCTCTCTCAGGCGGGATGTGGCGAGTCTCTTACTTCTCTATCGCTACTACCATAAAAAGTGCTGCATCTCCTGCTTCCACCAGATTTAACCTTCACAGCTAGGTCCCATCATGCCACTTACATAGTATTAAACCACCCACATTCCCTCCGTATTTCATCGGCGAGATGTAAATTCCACTCCAACAGTTTCTTCCCCCGAACCACTGTTCAGACTCCCGAAGGATGTTTCCTCGATCACTACATTCTTAACCCGTTGACATCTAGATTTAACCGTTAATTTTCCCTTCTATCCATATAAATTACCCCTTAACGCAACCCTGTACCTCAAGGGACCCCCGGGATTTGCACTGGGGTAACCTTACTGTAAAAAAAGTGTCGCATTCGATAAGAACATGAAAGTAAATAATTTTGGAAATCAGCTGGTCTATTTCCCATCCTGCTTTATTCACCCGACCCTACAGCAAGCATGACTTCATTTAAGAAAAATAATATTGTACATATGATGGAAATTTCGGTATATTATTCATTTAGAGTTCTTAAAGCGCAAAGAAATAATAAATGCACATTTGTACGTCCAGCAGAGGGAAAGGGTCCACAAATGTCTGTTGCAAAAGTACCCTGCGTCTGTTTATAGGAAAAATATTTTCTACTTCATGATGAAGCAAACTGGCTTACGGCAAAAATAACCAAAAGAAAAAAAAAAGAAGAGAACTCCGGTAGTCTATTCTCTCCCTCCTCTGCCATATTCACTCAGTCTCGCACCTACCATTTATTACTTTTTTTGGCCGCTTCAAAACGTTTTGATGAGGAAAAATTTCTCTGATGAAAACCAGATTTAAGTGTTTGTCGAAGAGTTTTTTTTGTTTTTTTTTTAAATCGGTATCACCCCCAAGCAAAGTAGTAAAGCCACACAAGGGGTTACAGGGTGTGGAAGAATTAGAAACAGAAAAATTAATAATGAGCGGAAGGAAAAAAGAGTAACCGGGAGGACAGTAGATAGCGATCAACATTACATGTAAATTATTGCAGATTAAAGTTGGCCGGAAAGCATGGAGCCGGAAGCGAGTTCCATAAGCGAGAAAAGAAACTGTTAGCAAAGAAATTTCGGTTGCATCAGACCAGCTCAACTGTAAATTGATGAGATCTCGACACCATTTCTAGACTGGCGTTGAGATTTCATCTTGCATGGAGGTGTAATGATTAAACAAAATAATTTCATATTTTCCTGAGCCTTTTTTGTTGCAATTTTTAACTGTGTCCTTCAAAAAGTCTAGATACCATAGCGAAGAGCTCACCCGAACGAAACGAAAATGTTTATATAAAAAACATCAAAATTTGAGCATGTTTATTGAAATCCTATAGAAGAGTTGCTGATATATTGTCACAAGTCATTGCAAATAATGGTGGACATATAACTGAATAAAATGTGATCGTACTTGATTTTTTTGAAGAATAAAGTTGATAAAGGAAAACGGAAATTATTTGTGATTCAACCTAACCTGGTTATTAATCGCCTAGTCAGGGCAAGTTATGTTATAGTGTAAAATACTTCAATATGCGTGTGTGTAAAGATTCTTCCAGGTAATTTAGTATGATAGATGCCACCCTATGAACGCTGAGCAATCGGTCTTAAAGTAGCACTCCCAGAATTAATATGAAAAAATGTTTGTCAAAAAAGAAAAATAATGATGAATAGTTGTCACGACGATGGATTAATTATGAGAGATCAGTATGCACGTCGTAGACATCGGGAAACTTTTCAGGAAGGTCCGAGAGTTCGTCGCGAGATTTGCAGCAAAGTAAGAAGTTGCTTAATCTTGACAACCCCCTCCCCGCAGTTTTTATATTGATAAAACCACGAGAGACATCTGTATTCAGAAACTCGTAGTGTAAAACGCTTCTCTTTTTCATGTTTATGATCTAATCTCGTCTATGGCAGTGAATGTTGGACAATCTCCTCACGGATGAAAATGCGGCAGAGATGCGGTTCTGACGACGAATGCTACCATGGACAAAACATGTAAGCAAAGAGGAAGTCCTAGGAGGATACTTGTAATCAGAAAGAGACCCTTAACATTTTCTGGGACGGATAATGAGGAAAGACGGCTTGGCGAATTTAACACACACAGGCAATAAAAACAGGGAAAACAGCGAGTAACATAAACAGTTTCAGTGAATGAATGACAACACCAGATAAGAGGGCTGGTAAAGCGACAAAAGTTACTTAGAACTACAATCATGGGAAGTTGTGGAGAGCTATGATCGCCTACGTTACTAAAGGATATAACATATACAAGAAGAAGAAGAAGAAGAAGAAGAAGAAGAAGAAGAAAATCTGAACCATGTAAAGTTGAGCGGTTACTTATTTTTGATCCTGGAGAGAAATCAGATCTTTCAAAATGAAGAAGAAGTTTTAATCATACGACTAAGATATCTTTGAGGTTGGTTAAAAGAGGTTTATACTGATATACCACCAATTTTCTGGCAGCTTTTATGCCTTTTTTTAATCCGGTGAAAATTACAAGCACATTACAAACCTGTAGGCAGAGCGGATGATTTTTTTAAAAATCGGAATCAGTACAGTAAAGCCTTCAAAGCACAAAGCATTACTGAGTGTGGAGGAATTAGGAACAGAAACATTAATAATGAGCGAGAAGAGAAAAGAGTAAATCAGGAGGACAGTAGATAGCGATTGATACTGCATAAAAATGTTTGCAGATTAAAGATGGCTGGAAAGCATCGAGCAGGAAGGGAGTTACACAAGCGATAAGTGCGAGAAAAGAAACTGTTACCATAGAACTTACGGTTACCGCTAGCCAGTTAATCTGTAGATTGATGAGATCTTGATGCCAGTTTAGTTCTGCGCTTAAATTTAAAAGGTCTAGGTACCCTAGGGAAGAACTCATCCGAACAAATACCATGAAGGTATTTATAGAAAAGATAGATAGATAGATAGATAGATAGATAGAGAGAGAGAGAGAGAGAGAACATTGCGGCGGTGGGAAATTGACTGAAGCCGTGCCACCAGATCAGGACCGATAATATTGCTGATTCTTTGGATTTAAACAAGGAGCTCAAGATAAATAGCAGTGGTGCCGGGCCATATGTGGTAGCAATATTCTAAGCATGGACGAATGACAGACTTATAGATATGTAAGATAGATTCTGGGAAGATGTTGTAGAATAGTTTTCACAGTGGAGGCTTGTATTTCACTAAGTCGGTCCTAAATTAGGTTCGACGTACAAAACGTTAGGAACTTGAAAATAATAGTTAATGACGCAGCAATCTAGTTGTGGTGGTTTATACTTCAATGTCCGACATCAACTGACTGACTCAACTCACTGATCCCCCCTAGCGACTGTTACTACTACTACTACTACTTATTATATCTGGGAGAGTCTATTAACAATAGAATAGGTATTTTCCGGTATAACAGGAGAATAATTGCAAAATTCTTATTCTGAAAAATTGTTTAGCGTATCTTGGATCCAAAAGGCTGCGTAATAACAAGTGTGTGCTACGTGCTCACCATTGAACTATATATCTCTTATGCAACCGCAAGACCTTCAAGGCACTCGCCTAAAGCTAAGTATGGCTTACTTTTCAAGAAGCCTATGTGGTCAATTCTGTTCAGTATGTTGTGACATTAATCATTTTTTTAAAAAAATCGTTTCACCCCAAGCAAGGCGACAAAGGGTTACAGAGTGTGAAAGCGGAAGAGAATGAGAAGGAGAAGAAGACTGAAAATCTGGATGATTGAATACAGGACAAAAAAAGGAAAAGGGTTCAAGAAGAACACTTACAACTTGTTGTAATTTATCATTTGATAATATGAGCATCTATTTTTTTTATTATCCCCAAGCAAGGTGATAATGCCACTAAAACGTACGGAACTACAATGAGTGACAGAGAATGAGAACACTTTAGTGGGGATGATTGAAGAAAGGACAATAAAAGAACATGGTCCAAGAAAACAGAACATGACGATTAACGTTGTATTTAAATTTCTAAAGATTGTACTTATCAGGGAAGCAAGAAATCCGAAGAAATAGAAGTCCCATAACTATTGTTATAACAGACTCAATGCTTAAAAATATCGAATATGCATAATGGGTACGCCAAAGGTATATTATTGAATTATTATTATGTGAACTCAATTGGATAATTCCATATGTAACCGATAGTACAGGAAAACTGTTATATACTTAAAAACTTATCAACATTTCCTTATAAAACATTGACTAGTAACGAGTGTAAGCTGCATAGTATCTAGATACTTACCGAGCTTACCACCATTTTATGCAGCAAGGTACAACAGAACTTCTGCTTTTGAGGACGGTTTATGGATTTTATTTTGCAACATGTATTTATAAACAGAAGTAAAAATGTCGTTAGTTTTTAAATTTAAAAAATCCCCCAAAATATCGACAGTTTTAATTGTATTTATAAGTACTTGTTGCAAAATAAAATCCTTACATTTGCCTTCACAAAGTAGCATCAGAGGACGAAATGCATCGGCTGAGATAAGTTTTCCTTTTGTTTTTATTCACATATATATTTGAAGAAATTTGACAAATGGAAAAACGTGCCATTGAAACTAGATTTGATTACGCGTTTCGACTTTCTAGGCTTCATCAGAACCAAAAACGAGAGGAAGAAATGTTTGTGTGCTTGTGTGTATTTTTTGTGTATGCTTAAATAATGAATAATTAGTACATGATCCCTAAGCTGGCGTTTCCAGTGATGAAAGAGAATGAAAATGTGTGACGCATAATTTCTATTTGTCAAATTACTTCAAAATTTTGTCGGTATTCTGTATCCTAGTTTCAACACACACACACACACACACACACACACACACACACACACACACACACACACACAGATATATATATATATATATATATATTCTTTCTTTCTTTCTTTCTTTCTTTCTTTCTTTCTTTGAGTCATATATGAATTTCTTTCTTTGTCGTACTTAATAGTACAATATTTCGTCTATTTTTCTTTCTTTCTTCCTTTCTTTCTTTGACTCATACCTCACTTTCTTCCGTTGTGCCACTAGTATAATTTTTTGTATTTCTTTCTTTCTTTCTTTCTTTCTTTCTTTCTTTCTTTCTTTCTTTCTTTCTTTGAGTCATATATGAATTTCTTTCTTTGTCATACTTAATAGTACAATATTTCGTCTATTTTTCTTTCTTTCTTTCTTTGACTCACACCTCACTTTCTTCCGTTGTGCCACTAGTATAATTTTTTTTTTTCTTTCTTTCTTTCTTTCTTTCTTTCTTTCTTTCTTTCTTTCTTTCTTTCACTGAAACCAAACAGCATTTTTAATGTATTTTTCCCGTTTTTCCTCGTGATCAAAACTGAATAGTCCGTTATTTATGTGTTGTTCACAGGCCGTAGCGGTCGTGTTAACTAAGGAAGGAACAAGGTGAATTATGATATGATAATTGAACCTTGTCAAAGTAGAGATTAGAGGCAACGGATTTTTGCTACTAGCGTCTAAGACGTGAAGTAGTTAGAGGTGGGTACAGTTGTTCATACACTCACATCGTCTACTGCTGTTACAGGCCAGTGACGAGATTAATTTAATTAATTTATTTGTCTCATGTAATAGTATAATTTTTTCTTTTTTCCTTTGTCTCACTCGTATAAATTTTTGTCATTATGCTTTCTTTCTTTCTTCCTTCCTTCCTTCCTTCTTTCCTTTCTTTCTTTCTTTCTTTCTTTCTTTCTTTCTTTCTTTCTTTGAATCATACATAACATAAAATGAAAATAACACTGGCATCTCATTTTAACATATATTTACCAAAAAGTACACAAAAATATCTTGAAATACTAGAGAGTAAATTTATTCAATAAAATCGCCATTGGTTTCAACCACGGCCTCCAGATGACTTCGGAATCTCCTGCATCTCTTCTGGACGGTCTCCTTCTTGGTGAATTTTGCCATAATTCTTGCCTTCACTTCATTTTTGGTTTTATACACATAATAATCAAGGGTGTAGCCTGGGGAATTAGGTGGTCAGATCTAAGGAGTGATGCCGTTGCAGAAATTATCTGGCAGCCATGACTAGGTTCGTCTGCATGTGTGGCATGGTGCAGAGTCCTGTTACCAGACATAGGGTCTTTCAGTAGCCAACCTATTGACCAATGGCAACGCTACCACTTCAAGGCACTTGATGTAGGCCTCCGAATTGAGTTTGAGGCCCTCACCAACAAATGCGGGAATTCTTTTCTTATCAGAATGATCAGAGTGCGCTTTCCGAGTCGTCGTACCTTCGTGATCACCATTAGATTCATCCAACTCTTTCCGAATCCTCTGATTGACGACTAACACACTGAGATGCTCGTATTGGAGCTTTCGGCGCGAATGTGAAGCCGTACATCATGCCGTTTCCAAATTTCTGTCTGAGTGAATTGTGTCATGGTGCTCTTTTTCTCACAGAAAGTGCCTAACTCACTTTTTTTATACTGTGCAGTCGACAAATCAAAAACAAACAACGCGCATGTGCCAAATTAAAAATATAAAATGGCGAAAATTTAACCATCGCACCCTGTATATTTATACATATAAACAACAGTCGAAAAACATATTGCTCAAATCGACAAAGTGATGAAATTTACACACTTCAACTTGTACGGTTTGAATATTTCCAATACACGGCCTAAGTGTTACAAAAAGTAGAAGATTAATAAATGAAATTGTTTTATGGACGTAAGAATTGTTCATTATGATGATATATATATATATATATATATATATATATATATATATATATATATATATATATATATATACATATTATAAATTAATTGATTTAAAATATGGATTTTCCGCTACACAGTTCTAACCATGTTTCAAATACATGTATTATTCATTTATGTGTGGCATCCGTCAGTCTCGATAAATCTTGGAGTTATGCCTCAGCTGCTGATGGCAGTGCATCATCTGTTATGGCTGTACCGGCCCACACGAGAGTGACAGTCTTGATTGCAATGAATGCGTTTGAAGATGCTCTCCTCCTATGTCGTCTTGTTGTTTTCTTTCCGTCGAGCACGCTTCTCCCCGGCAGCAAGTCTTCTTTTCTCCTCTTTTCGCGTCAGCCTTCGGTGTAAATCTCGTCTCCAGTGTGAGCGATCGTTGGCGATGTTTACGTATCTCTCGAAGTCCATGCCCATCGCGCTTATGCCTCTTTTGCAGACGTCTTTGAATTTTGTCAAGAATCTCGAGATATACAGCAGGAGCATCAGACCAGATATGGCAACAGTCTTCAATGTACGGACAAATGGTAGATTTATTAATGCGAAAGATGGACTCTGACGAGAGTATTATTTTAGTACGACACACTGAACCAACTTTCCTAGCATTAGATGTAGTAATTGATTCAGTATAATAACTCCACTTCATGTCAACGGAAAACGTATGTCCAAGAAGAAACATTCAAAGCAGTAAAGACACTGCGACACTAGGAGTGTGAAAGAATAAGAAAAAAAAAACAGTTATTCTTAAGCGAAAAGAATAGAAGGCCTCCGAATTGAGTTTGAGGCCCTCACTAACAAATGCGGGAGTTCTTTTCTTATCAGAACGATCAGAGTGAGCTTTCCGAGTAGGGAAAGAGACAGTAGATAATGATTGGCGTTGCCTTTGGATTTTTGATGATCCAAGTTGGCTGGAAAGAACAGAGCCGGGAGAGAGATCTACCGACACTTGAGTTTGAACTTAGATCGCCAGTGAGCAAACACAGGCGATCCCATTATTGAATTAAGTAGACCACAGAAGAAACGCATAAGTAGGAATTAGCTTGGCGTCTAAGGGATCACTATTTCTAGTCTATTCTCTACTCTATTCCCTATACTATTTCACTATTCGGATCACTAATCAGTGGTTATTTTTCGAGCGAGTATTATCGAGCAAGTACTATTAGTGCGAGTGATATTCGAAGGCGTCCGACATCAGTATTGTTCAACGGCGTTACTATAGTTGTATCTGCGATTACAAAGTATCTACTACAACGAGCATTACGAAAGTGGCAACCAGTATTCACGAAAGTGGCAACGGGTGTTCATTGACATCACAAAATGTCTCTGGGAAGCTACATTACGGCGGTGAGAAAGTGACTAAGGCCGAAATGCCAGGTCAGGACTAATAATATTGCTAATTCTTCTACAACAGAAGCCCCGGCCCATATCTGACAGCAATATTCAAGGCATGGACGAATGGTAGACTTATATATATGTAAAATAGATTCAGGAGAGAAAAATTGTTTAGCACGATATAGTGAAGCAATTTTCTTAGCAGTAAGGCTAGCAATGAATTTAGTATAGCCTTTGCACTTCATATCATTTGAGAATATAAGCCTTAGAAACACCGGACCATATGAGGCAGTAATATTTTAAACATGGACGAATGGTTTACTTATACATATGAGGAAGTCAACTTAGTTTTCTATCCTTGATTTGAGGTCTGGCTACTGGCAAGTAGTCCTCGACAAAGCCGATAGGGAGAAGGCTGAATTTACCTGCAACGTTGGGTTGTACCAATTCAGAGTTACGCTCTTCAGACTAGCCAATACACCTTGAGTCATGTCAATAGTGCTGGTGGAACTCGAGAGATTTATGGCCGGTGTTAGGGTCGTGTTGCTCTTAGTCCTCATCATCTTAACCAGTTCTTTAAAACACAGCCAAAGTATCATATCCAAAAGATCTGACGAAGTGATAATCACCAGATTATAGTGGACAATTGGTAAGTGTTACCTAGATCTGTAGAAAAGAACCAATTGGAGAAGAGAAGTCCTCGAAAAAAGATCCTTCGAAAACACCACATGACAAATAGAAGAGACGAAGAGATCTGAAAGAGAAGCCAGAGCATTCCAGCTCGTGAACCCTCCTATCCTACCATCCGGTGGCTGTGGACGTCTCTTCAAATCCAACCAATATAGGACTCATTTCACACAGAAGTAAATGTCGATGAGCACCTAATACTCAGCTACGAATTCTGCTAACGTCGACTTCTTTGATTTGGGATTGTTCCTCTTTCTGTCACCCATACAGTCCGACTTCATACAATTGATGATTAGTCCTTTCTTTTCGCTTTCCTTTATTGCCTTGTCTAGGAGACCCTGTAGTATTTTTACAGTGTCTTCTATCAAGACTCTACCATTTTCATATCTTATATTGTGAAGATTGTGTTCGCCAAATCCTAGTAAAACTCCTAGTTCTTTCGGATTGCTTTGCTGTAAAGTTTAGTGTAAAGACCTTCCCACTAAGGCAGGATGGAACACAAGTTTTGTCTGAATTTTGAAATAAGGAATTATCATTATTTAACTATTTATATTCGGACTATCGTCTTCATCTTTGTTGTTTTTATCACAACGTTTTGGTCGGTATATCAAGTGTATATCTGAGTAACCTACTGGGAATTACGAACTGAACACTTTATTTATTCTACCGGGGTAGACTGTTCTCATTCCATGTTCAAGTCTCGTTCTTATTTTATTGAACACTATTCAGTTATTGCTTGCCCGTTTCCCCTGAGTGCAAGTACATAATGCCCGACACAGAGATTGAACTCACAACCACCGACTCCAAATTCACAAACCAACTAGGACATTGCCACGTAGGACAGTTGCTGGTATAAACTTAGAGCTTTAGACTTAACCTTCATTGCTGATTAGGCTGTCACAGCCACTGCTGCAACTGCTGCTGCTGACTGTCATGTTTTGACTGCTGCTGCTACCTAAGATTTTGATTACTGTTGCTGCAATTTGTCATTTGTCTTTATTAGCCGTTTCCACATTGTAGCCGAGCATATGTGCGGATTATTTCAGACATTTAACTCTCCAGCGTTCTTCCTTGTCCAATATTTTCACTTTATTGCACTGGGGCTGATGACAATTCCTTTCCTTCCATACATGATCAGCCATGCTCGATTTAATTGTCTCATCCTTCATCACGGTTTTCGATGTTCCTCCAGCCTTACGTTTAGAGGAAGGCATGTTTCATCTTTATATTCTCTGGCACAACTACAAGGAATTGATTACAGTTAAAACAGTATACAACATACATACACACACACACGCAGAGATTTATATCAATCCCCTCAAATTCACGGATCAATTTATTAGTTGTGTTAGAAATCTGATTAAGACGCCGTATTTTTGGTTATGTCTATTATTTTTCGAAGTACTTTCAATCTCAATCAAGACAAAACCATCTTCAGAGGTGAATTGTTAACACAAAAATTAATGTAATTAATAGTTGTGAATTTTTTTGTAAATGCGCAAGAAACGCGCTCCGTTATAGTCAATCTAAAAATGAACATTAAGAATATGTAAGGGAGGTAACTCAATTTATATTTGTTTATTATTAATGTTTTAAAACTATACAACCTGCAATTTATAAAAAAAAAATTCTTTTTACATTCTGAGCATCCAAAAATATTGCTTTTATACACTTCAAAACATTAGTGCTATACGCATTATGAATTTTATTTACTGTTGGTTTCATTTTTTTTATATACAGCGCTTCAAGAATAAGTTACTACTCTTACATATTTTAACGTTAATTTTTAGATTGTCTATAAGGGATACCGTTTCATTCACATTTACATAAAATTCACAAATATCTTTATTAATTTTTGTCTTAAAGATGAGAAGACGATGATGATTTTGAAAGTACTTGGATCAATAAAAGGAATGAGAAAAACTACGGCGTCTTTCTTAATCAGTTCTTAAGCTGTTATAGCACTAAGAAAATGATCCGTAAATTTGAGAGGATCAAAATAAAAATAAACATAATATGTCTAGATTCAACCGAACATGCTTGAATGAAGATATGAAGCATATATATATATATATATATATATATATATATATATATATATATATATATATGAAAGAGGGTAAAGGAACTTTAAGAATAACCCATCATAGATTTTATTTTGTTTTATTTTATGGTTCAAGCGATTTGTTGAAAAAAGTACTATTTTTCAAACAAATAGATGGCCTGAAAGGTAAATAAATACTCAGATACTTTTTTTTACTTATATATATATATATATATATATATATATAACAAAACTCGGACCTTCGTGCGAGCAAACAAAACAAAACAAAACAAAATAGGATGTATCAAAAGGACGGTCTTTTCATTGACACCGCTATTATTTTAACTACCTTCACTCCTCGGCAATATTCATTGTCTTAAAAAGCGAGGATTAGAACTGTAATAAAACCTAAATGTGCGGGTAGGTATTTACTCCCCCCCTCTCACACACACGGAGTCAGGTTGGGACACAAGGTCGGTTTAACGTGGGGAACTCGAGCGCGTACACTCGTGCTAAGGACAAAAATTCCCCGAGCCCCATCAACCGCCGGTTGCGCTGGCCTCGGTACGTGCACTGATTACTCTCCTGGTGCGATGAGAGGGTGCATTCTCGAGTATCTGCTCCCCCAGAGCTAGGTACCTCACAGCGTGATTTTCCTCAATTGCACATCTGTCCTCTGATGGAGTCGCAACTCAGTCGCACTCTGCCCGAAGACGGGGACGCAATTGAGAGATGATAAAATATGCCCCGCCAGTGGCTGGTAAGTGTAAATAATATGTGCAGGTAGTGTGACTGTTGGTTCTAAGAAATGAGCTGCTTGACCCACATACGTCGAAAAACGACGGAGTAATCCAGTCTATATTATATGCGAGGAGCTAATTTTGCCGAGTCGTAGGATGAACGTTTTGGCTCGTGTGCCGGTTAGTTTATGTGAGGCTCTGTCTCTTCCTTATAAGGAATAACCAGGTATTCCGATGAGATATATATCTGTCTTATCGTAATAACTGGTTCCTGTTCCGTTCGTAATCCGTAGAATATGGCTGTTTTTAGCTGATGTTCGACTAGTTTTAATCAGAATTTACTTTTTAAAAAAGAAATTTATTGATTCTATGTTTAAATCTCCGAGTCTCTTTTGTTACTGTGTGTCTCTTTATTCGTTTGTATATGTTGTCGTCTTCAAGATGGAGTTTTATTTATTTATTTATTTTGACGTGTAACGAATGCAGAATTAAAACTCCGCCATCTTTGGCGGGTGGGGTTATACAAACGTTCTTGTTCGATATTTCTTTCAGGGCTTTTATATATCCGCGAGGAAGTGTAGTTTATCTTGTTATTTCAAATGTTACAGTTATTAAATCCTGGATATATCCGGGAATGACCTTTTGCGATCCCTAGGCTAATGAAATTATGACTTCTAACTCGACCGTACTCATCTTGTATATTTCTTACTCGTGATATATTTTAGCGACATTTACATCACTTAAAGTAAACTTATAGCAAATTCTTTAAATAAACTAGAATAACTAGCGTTTCTTTGTCAATAAAAAATGTTCTTGATGAAATACAATTATTTTACTATTTATTGCGAACCAAATTGTCACATATTTCAACGCAACCGTAGTAAAAAAAAAACAACAGATTTATTAAAACCGCCATTACAGAAATAAAACAATCAAAATAAATATGAGTTTGTGATATTGACATCATTTCAGTTTATGAAAGTATTTAGAAGTTATAATATCTAGAAAAGTAAAATCATTGCTTTATAAAAATTTCCAAGATTTAAA
Source organism: Acanthosepion pharaonis (assembly GCA_903632075.3). Classification (NCBI taxonomy): domain Eukaryota; kingdom Metazoa; phylum Mollusca; class Cephalopoda; order Sepiida; family Sepiidae; genus Acanthosepion; species Acanthosepion pharaonis. The sequence goes on from CAHIKZ030003431.1 coordinate 983,872, forward strand.
CATTGGGAACTAAAATCAAACATGTTAGCGACTTGAAACGCAATGACACAAACTAAAACATTCTTTTCCTTGCTTAGCTTCCTACAAAGTCAAATAAATATGAGTTTGTCATATAGATATCATTTCAGTTTATAAAACTATTTAGAAGTTATCGTTTGTTTGTCAATTAAATAATTCTTTAAGAAATATCACTATTTTACTATTTATTCCAAACCAAGTTAGCACATTTTTCAACGCAACCATAGAATAAAAAAAACCCCAGATTTTTTTACAATCAGCATTGTAACAATAAAACAAATAAATATGAGTTTGTCATATAGATATCATTTCAGTTTATGAAACTATTTAAAAGTTATAACATCTAGAAAATTAAAACCACTGCTTTATAAAAATTTCTAAGACTTAAACATTTTGATCTAAAATCAAACATTATTTACATTGTTCGGACTGTTGTCCTCATCTTTGTTGCCATATACACGACGTTTCGGCCCTTGTACGCCCCGGTCTTTTGCAAGTGATTGGAATTTCGAACTGAGCCCCTATTTCGTCCACCGGAATAGATTTTTCTAGTTCCACATGTCATGCCTCTTTCAGATGTGTCAGTATCAGTTATCTACATTTTAACACAACTCTCTAAGGTTTTGTTCACCTCAATACTCGTAGTCAGGTATTGAACGCAAAGACGCATGACCCAATGGATAAAAGCGTTGGATGAATCCAGTAACTTGACCAAAAGAGTTGTTAGTTCAATATCTGGTAACAGCAGAGGTGAACAAAATATTGGAGAGTTGTGTAAAAGGGAGATAACTGACATTGAGACATCTGGAAGTGGCATGGCACGTGGAACTGGAACAATCTACCCCGGTGGGCAAAATAAAGGGTTCAGTTCGAAATTCCAATCACTTGAAGAAGACCGGAACAATGATGAGGACAGCAGTCTGAACAACGCAAACAATATAAATAATTACAATACCTCATCTCAGAAATATAGACAGATACTGAAGAAGACCGGAGCGTAAAACGGCTGAAACATCGTGAATATGGCAATAAAGATGAGGACAACAGTCCGAACAATGTAAATGATGTAACTAGTTACAATACCTCATCTCAGAAATACCGTTCTGGGTATGACGTTAAACTGCATCCGTGTCCTGGGTAAGACGATAAACTACATCCGTGTCCATGGGTATGACGATAAACTAAATCCGCGTCCTGGGTATGACGATAAACTAAATCCGCGTCCTGGGTATGACGATAAACTACATCCGCGTCCTGGGTATGACGATAAACTAAATCCGCGTCCTGGGTATGACGATAAACTACGTCCAACAGAAAGGCTTTTTTGAAAAAATAATGTTGCCGGCTATACGTTTTTGGAAAAATAGTACTACCAGCTATACGTTTTTGAAAAAATAATATTACCAGTTATATATTTTTCAAAAAATAATATAGCCAGCTATATGTTTTTTTTTTCTTTTTTTTATACGTTTTTTTCAAAAAATAATATTATCAGCTATACGTTTTTGGAAAAATAAGCAATATATTTTTGAAAAAAAGGGAAAATATATATTACCAGCTAAACATTTTTTGAAAAAAAAGAAAAATATTACCAGTGATACATATTTGAAAGAAAATTATTACCAGAAATAGATTTTTTGAAGGAAAAATTTTACCAGAAATAGATTTTTTGAAGGAAAAATATTACCAGAAATAGATTTAAAAAAAAATATTACCAACAATGAAAATTTTGTCGGCATTAAATGACCCATTGAGGTTGATATGCCGTAAAACCAAACCAAACCATCTCAGAAATATAGACAGATACTGAAAATCAAACATGTTATCCACTTGAAATCAATGAGTCAACGTCACAAAATAAACATTCGTTTCCTGTCTTAAGAGCCGTCCAAATTTCATAGGCCCTATAATATAGTGATTTTCCAAGCGTAGCTTAGATATGGCACAAGGCCGAAAGTAGGGGGCACCCAGTGAGAATCGAACTCATTGTTCAGTCATAATTGTTCTAGCTAAACAAGCTTGCTAACCATTACACCGCCTTGAGGTACCCAAAGGGGCCCTATAATATAATAGCTTATAGAGAAATCCTACCCTGAATATTCCGTTTGCTGAAATTTGAGTCATTTGATATTTTTTTTATCTATCTTAAAATCTGCACACTAGCCAAAATTTTAACCCCACTGTTCGAGATACACACACACACACACACACACACACACACACACACACACACACACACACACACACACATATATATATATATATATATATATATATATATATATATATAAATATATATATATAGTTAAACCTAGATAGCCAGACAAACCTACCAAGGTTTCCCCTAAGAGGATCGTCAGGGAATGCTGGCTCTGCTCTACTCATCAGAGCACTTTATTTAGTTGTCTTGGGCATTCGCATCGGTTTTTTTTCTTTGGGCCTTGGACTCGTATGCTGGACGATTATTTTCAGCTAACGTACATGTTCTTGGTTCTTTCTTTTTTATACCTTTTTTTTTCCCTTTGGTATTGGCTTGTTTATTTGCAAATCAATACAACGAAGGTTTTCCGAGCGAGCATAGTTTCTTATACTTATAAGATTTATATATATAGATTTATGCAAACTTAGGTAATCCGTATGGGTAGACCCGAGGAGGATGATATCCAGAAAGCTCAATGTAAAATTCAGAGCAGATATGTTTGAATAAAAAACAGACCACGTTAAGATTCCATGTAATAAGCTATAGTTTATTACATGGAATCTTAACGTGGTCTATTTTTTTATTCAAACATATATATATATATATATATATATATATATATATATATATTAGTTTAAACGTCATTTTGTGGATACCAGTATTTGACTCGAGGCTTCGTTTATTTTAAATTGTATTTTATTTCGGCTACTGACCTGAACATTCGAAAAATATTATTAAATAAAATACGCCATCCCGTAGGATTCGAACCTGCGTCCACCTTACTAGGAAAAACCGTCATTAGTTTTTATGTGCTTTAACCACTCGCCTACAAAAACACTTCTCAATCAGAAACGGTTCTGTTTTTCCTTTTAAAGCACATTTTATAGAAAATAGATGGATGGAGGAACAAGGTTTAGGAGAGATAATAAAAAGATAAAATTTATTAAGTGCTACAAAGTTAGCTATTTGCCGATAGATGGGACCCTAACAGGGATCCTATCTGGAAACAACAGCAATTAAGTGGTTGTTCCACGCTCTTCAAAACCTGCAGATCAGAGGCCTTGTTGCCGGATGTAGTTTATCGTCATACTTAGGACGAAGTATTTTTAAAAATACTTTTATAAAGGTATTCATAATTCTGAATGAGAAGTGAGGAAAAGGACAATAAAGGAACAGGATTCAGGAAGACAGAAGATGGTGATAATGCCCCTAAGACGCAAGGGGTTACTGGGTGTGAAAAAAGAATGAAAAAACTTTAATGAGGAAAAGTGAGGAAAAGGACAATAAAAGAACAGGATTCAGGAAGACAGAAGATGGTGATAATGCCCCTAAGATGCAAGGGGTTACTGGAAGGGAAAGTGAAGACTTTAACGAGGAGAAGTGAGGAAAAGGACTATAAAGGAACAGGATTCAAGAAGACAGAAGATGGTGATAATGCCCCTAAGATGCAAGGGGCTACTGGGCGTGAAAAAAGAATGAAAAAAACTTTAGTGAAGAGAAGTGAGGAAAAGGGCAATAATGGAACGGGTTTCAGGAAGACAGGAGATGGAGATAATGCCCCTAAGATGCAAAGGGTTACTGGAAATGAAACATAAGGAGAAGACTTTAGTGGGGAGAAGTGAGAAAAATGACAATAAAGGAAACGAGCCCAGGAAGACAGAAGGCGATTGATGTTGTATTCAAACTTTGTGAAAAATTGTGGCAGGAAAGCAAAAAATTGGAAAGCAGTCCCACAGGTGAGAAGCCCGAGAAAAGGACAGACGGTTACATTTAGGTAGTTCAATAATAAAACAATGAGACTTAGTTGCCAATCTAGTAGTACGCTTATATTAATGCAGTCGAGGCAATGAGGAGGAAAGCTCATCATAAAAAAAAATCCATGAAGATATTTGCAGACAGGCCAGAGAGGAGCCACATTACGTCGATGAGAAAGTGACTATAATAGAACAAGAGCCCAGTGGGTTACAAGGAGTCCAATTGAAAGAGAATGAGAAAACTGAGAATGAGGAAGATTGAAGAGAGGATGAACAGGAACAAGGTTCAAGAAAACGGAAGACAGCGATTGACCTTGGATTTAAATTTCTGAAGATTGTAGTTATCAGGGAAACAAGAATTTGGAAGGTATTTCCGCAGGTGGGAAGTATGAGAAAAGAAACGGGTAGAGTAGAAGTGGCGGTTGTATCCAGCTAGTTCAACAATAAAACGCTAGTACCACCCTTTGAGCTTTGACCATCGCTTTACCGGTGGCAGAGAAAAACGACTTAATGCCCAGCCACCGGTTGAACGGTGGTAGAGAAAAATGACTTAATGCTGGGTCACGGGTTGAACGGTGTGTAAACACTTGTAACTATTTTTATATCTACCGTGAAACATTACATACCAATTCTTTGTGAATTTTGAATCAGGAGCTCAGGCAGAAGGGTTAAAATTGTTCAGGAACGCACGGCTCAAATGGTTAATAAATGTGAAACATTTTAGATTAATAAACGGTTCCTTTATTCTAACATTCTGTCGGATCCTGATCTATATTTGATCTACATTTGATCCTAATTCACACTTATATGTTCAAGAAAGATCGATTTCTTTGTTTCTGTTTATATATAAAACTTTTTTTTATGAGGCTGGGATTTTTGCCCACTGGAGTTTTTATGTCTACCGTAAAATATTATATACCAATTATTTGCGAATTTTGACTCAGGAGCTCAGGCAGAAGGGTTAAAATTGTTCAAGGACGCACGGCTCAAAGGGTTAAAATCATGTAGTCATGACACCAGTTAAATAAAAAAAAAGCTCGTCAGAGGAGTTACTATGAAAATATTTGTTGAAAAGTCAAAGGAAAACCACATCACGTCGGTGAGAAAGTGACTGAAGTCGAGATGCCTCATCAGGATAGATTATATGCAGACACTTTAAGTTTTGCTAATAATCGAGATACGAGATATGACAACAATATTCAATGCACGGACGAATGTTAGATTTTAAAATGAAAGATGAATTCTGACGGGAAAGATTGTCTGGCGTAACACAATGAACCAACTTTCCTAGCAGTAGATGAAGCAATTGATTCAATATAATCACTCCACTACATGTCAGTTGAAAACGTGAACCCGAGAAGGCAGAACAAGTTGCTCTCCCGGAGTTTAGAATTATGCATGCTGTTGGGCGTATTTTCTTTAATAAGATTTCTCGAATGTTCACTCCGGTAGACGAACTAAGATACTGTTTAAAATAAAAGAAGCGTCTACACAAATATGGTTATTCACTAAAAATCACGTTTACAATATTCAGAATATGATCAGAGGGCGGCGAGACAAATCCTTCCATTTTGAGTTCAAGGAAAGAAAATCAAAGCCAAGCAACGCTCTTATTTCTACTTCGATTTATTGACGTTTTAGGTTTTAAAATATTAAAAGGATTTGTTTTATTATTATTATTATTATTATTATTATTGTGGTTGTTGTTGTTGTTGTTCTACGATTTCCAATATAAAAAAAATATTTTCGTCTTCTTCTTCTTTTTTCTTCTTCTTCTTCTTTTTTCTTCTTCTTCTTATTGTCCTACGATTTTCTATTTTTAAAAAGTTCTTCTATGATGATTATTATTAATAATATTATTGTCGTTGTTCTACGATTTTCTCTTTTAGAAAGTTTATTTGATTATTATTATTATTGTTTGTGTTGTTGTTGGTCTACGATTTTCTATTTAAAAAAAATTTCTTCTCTTATTTTATTATAAAATAACAATTAAGGAAAGAGCGTGATTTAAGAAAAAACAAAAAACAAAAAAAAACAGTGTTTAACAATGTTAAATGATATTCCGACAAGTCTTTGAACAAACGTTGTTTGTCTTGCAATGAAAAAAAGCGGTGCAACGGAACTCACAGAACATTTCATTACAAATGACTGAAATTTCGACAAGCATCTTAAGGTGGATATCCTGGAAAAAAAACATTCAAAATCTACCGACCCTTAAAAAGCATGAGAATAGAGACGTATGCAAATTATTAACTTCCTGGCCTGGAGGAATGAAAGGAATGACAGGAGAGTTTCATAAGATTTATACTAAACTGTTTGCTTAATTCCGTTTAGTAATTAATCAACTAGCGGAAAATTCCAAGATGAACAAGATCCCAATCATATTAAGCACATTTCACTTTCATGCCTTCCCGCTGGCGGCGTTTCATTCATTTTGACACGTTCATTATCAGTACAGACGTTTATAAGACAAGCAACATTTATACAAAGGCTTATAATTTTTATTTTGTTTGTTTGTTTTGATATTTTAGTTTTTTTGGGTTCACCCCCCCTCATTACGTATCTGTTATGAATAATCAAGAGTGGTCTCCCTTTGTTTTGTTACTCTCCTCTTTGAGAGAGCTATTTCTGTTTACTGTGAGTATAAAAGGACACTACACGCGAACCTTGTATTCTCAGCTAAATAACACTTTCTTAAAGCCTACACTTGTGTACTTTTGTCATTACAGTATCATCGACAGATTTATATATATATATATATATATATATATATATAATTTTATAGTCGTTAATTTTTATGTCATGGGGTGTTTTTGTAAGCCCCCCCCCGAGAGTATGCGATATTGTTGTATATGGAGGATTGAATAATGATGGATAAGTTCTTTTGTTGGATGTGCAAATTGTAATGAGTGAATGGGTCGTGAATCTGATTAGCTCGGTTTTTTTTCTTTTTTAAGCATTTGACCCCAAGCAAGGCGGGATGCCACTAGCATGCAAGGGGTTACAGAGAGTGAGAGTGAGAGTAAAGATGCGTGATAGAGGAAAGGATGAAGAGAAGGACAGGGAAAAGATCAAGGCATCTGGAGATGTCGATTGATATTACATTTGAATAGTTGGAGATTATAGCTATCAAGGAAACATGTAATAGGAAGGGAATTCCACAGACGCGAAGATAGTAAGTGATGACCAGCCTCAGTCCATTCCCCCCATTTTCGGCCTTGTGCCCCAATTGTATTTTATATACTGTAAATCTTGGCTTATAATTTTTTGTAGATTTATACATTTGTGTACTTGAAAATTCATTTTAGATATAACTTGAGGACAGACATACTGTTGAAATATTGTTTAACATTGTCAATCATTGTTTTTTCTTTACTTTTTCTTACTTTTCTCCTAAACTGTGCTCTTATCACGACTGTTGAAAAATATTGGAAGATTCACGTCAGCCATTTTGTTCATTACTATTATTTTATTATTATTATTATTATTATTATTATTATTATTATCATCATCTCTTTTATTGTTTTACGATTTTTCTATTTCTATCGAATGATAACCGATGATTGCATATATCTGTTGACTGGAGAAAGTACAGATGAGTGAATATTTGCCCTTCACCCTTGCTTTGATGGAAATTGATGTCGAAAATTCTTCTTTGACTGCAACATTCCTATGTAAAAAACAAAAAGAATGCATATATTTATATGTATTAAAAATTAAAAGTTTCACGATCTCTTTATTTTCATTTTCTGATAAATCATAATTTCGAGTTCCACGACTACCCGTGAAAATCACGCTTATTGCCTCGTCAAATATTTGAGCTTAACAACTTTAACAACATATTCCAATAACAATCATAAATACGAACGCAGATCATTATTTAAATAGTAAGAGGGCACAAATAAAACGATCTGAAACAAAAGTTTTCTGTTTCACCGAAGCAGAAGTTAAACATATGAGAGCTTTATCGTCTCCGCTATCTTCCCTTTCTTTCTTTCTTTCTTTCTTTCACTGAAACCAAACAGCTTTTTTAATGTGTTTTTCCCGTTTTTCCTCGTAATCAAAACGGAATAGTCCGTTATTTATGTGTTGTTCACAGGCCGTAGCGGTCGTGTTAACTAAGGAATGAACAAGGTGGATTATAATATGATGATTGAACGATGTCAAAGTAGTGATTAGAGGCAACGGATTTTTGCTACTAGCGTCTAAGACATGAAGTAGTTAGAGGTGGGTACAGTTGTTCATACACTCACATCGTCTACTGCTGTTACAGGTCAGTGACGAGACATTTTGTGAAGACATCTACTAATGGTACGAAGAAGTGGACTCATGCATTTGACCATTTTTATTAGGAAAGTGATATTAACAGGTGTAGTCAAAGTGGAGTAATGCGGCTCGGATTGCGGAGTCGGAGAGCCGAGTTCGAATTCCAGGCAAATCCATTACATTCACTTACGTGCTAATACCCCCGGGAAAGGTATGAATCCTCTTCTTCTCTCCCCACCTTTGGGTAAATAGCAGAACACACCGAGTCCTATAGCCTTGAATGGCAACTTGTCTACCGCAGAAAGAAATGGCAACTTACTCCGGGAAAAATCTACCTCGTCAGTCATGTATCGAAAGATATATGATCGCCTAAGCGTGTATTACTTATGGCATATAACTGACTGACTGATATTAACAGCTTTGTCTGGAATTCAAAATCGGCTCGCTGGTTCCATTTTTCCATAACAAAAACATTACTTCACCTCCAACTTACACACACATCATATCTTTCTCTCTTTTATATATATATATATATATATATATATACAAATATAGATAACTATACTCGTTTCGAAATACCCTCGAATTTTTGATTTGCCAATAATCAAATCAATCTCAAGGGGAAAAAAGGTTTTTAAAAAAAGAAAGAGCTACAAACATGAAAGTCTGTCGAAAAAAATCGCACAGATATAGGTTTGAAGCCCAAAGAAAAAACCCCGATACGAGTAAACAACTAACTAACAAAAGAGCTCAATACAACCGTAGAGCAGACCTAGATACACCTAGTGAGCCAAATAAACCTACCTAGGTTTCACCTAAAGGGATCGCCAGGGAAAGTTGGTTAAGGAGGCAAGGTGAAACGCATATATATAGGCGATAGCTAAAATATACCAAATGTGACCAAAGAAAGAAAGAACCACAACACAAACCACCTGAGTTTTAAATTTATTCAACAAAAAAAGGGGAGGGGATATTAAAACAAACATTAAGGTGGGATGACAAAAAAACAAAAAAAAAAAAACGGGAAAGATCGTCTAATTTAGTAGCCAAGATTTTTTTATGTCTACATACGTTAAAATTTCAGTTTTGGAGTTTAATAGCTGGAGTTTAATATATATATATATATATATATATATATATATATATATATATATATATATATATATATATATATATATATAATAATATTAATGAAAATCTTAGTAATCCGTATGGATAATCCCAAGGAAGTTCTTCGTGGCCAAGTCAGTTAAGGCACGTCGGATACTTTTTATTCTGCTCTGACGGATTCAGGTTCGAATTCTGCGGGAGAGTTCATATTTTTCTTTAATAATGAATTGGATACGAAACTGGGCAGATATGAAAATTTCACTTAAAGGCATTATTCAGCCTTGCTTGATAAGATATACCGTAATATAGTGTATTATAGTGAATGTAATAAATATATTGTTTAATAAATAAATGGAGTGTTTACTCAAATAGAAGTATCCACTAAAAATAATATTTAAGTGATAAAATCTGTCAGATTAATAAATAAATAAAAAATCTATTACTTCCTTAGAAATTGTTTTGTTTATATTCAGATATGGAATTTTGAGAATCTATGGCAAGAAGGATTTTGTTTAAAAGTCATCATTCAGCCTTGCTTGATTAGTAAAGGTTCTTTGTAGTCAAGTCGACTAAAAACATGTCAAATATAATGATGGTTCAGTCTACCCAGGGGCTTGCAGGTTCAAATCCTGCTAGAAAGCACATGCTTTTCTCTTATAAGATTTCTCAAATATTCAGGCCGGTAGACGAAAATAAATTGACTGTTTAATAGATAAACGGAGCATCTACCCAAGTATGAGTTTCCACTAAAAATAACTTTTAAGTGATAAAAATCTGGCAGATTAATAAAAAAACCAAAACATTACTTCTTTAGAAATTGTTTTGTTTGTTTGGGTACGAAACATGGCAGATATGAAAATTTCGAAAGTCTATGACGGGAAGGAATTCGCTCGACCGGCGGAAGTTCTTCGTGGCCGAGTCGGTTAAGGCACGTCGGATATTTTTTATTCTGCTCCGACGGATTCAGGTTCGAATTCTGCGGAGAGTGCATATTTTTCTTTAATAATGAATTTAGATACGAAACTGAGAAGATGTGATAATTCTAGAATCTATGCCGGTAAGGGTTTCGCTTAAAGGCTCTATTCAGCCTTGCTTGATCGGCAAAGCTCCTTCGTGGCTGAGTCGGGTAAAGCACATCGAATCTAATGGCAGTTCTCTCTGCCCAGTTTGGAATAATTCCGGAATGCACATATTTTTCTTTAATATGATTTCTCGAATATTCAGGCCAGTATACGAAAATAGATAAAAATATACAGTAGTGAACAACAATATTTGAGTTGAAAGCCCTTTTTTTAAATACTGTTTTGAAGTCTATTATTTACATTATTCGGACTATTGCCCTCATCTTTGTCGCCATATTTATCACAACGTTTCGGCCGTTGTACGCTCCGGCCTTCAAACATGGCACGTGGAACTAGAACAGTCTACCCCAATGAGCGAAATAAAGGGTTCAGTTCGAAATTCCAACCACCTGAAGAAGGCCGGAACATACAACGGTCGAAACGTTGTGATAAATATGGCGACAAAGATGAGGACAATAGTCCGAATAATGTAAATAATGTACATAATACCTCATCTCAGAAATATAGACAGACTCTGTTTTGAAGTCGAGATATATTCTTTATAAATTTTCTCTAATTGGCAGACTCGTTTAGTCGAAATAAACATCGTTTAAAACTACTACTCAGATATAGGTATCCACTAAAAATAAATCATTTGACACATTTCTACGTTAATTTAAGACAATTTATCAAAATTGCTTGGTTTAATTCAGAAATTGTTTTCGGTTTGAGCCTGTAAACAAGATCTTTCACTAAACTTCCGCAAGAAAAAGTCTGGTGGTGTTAGATCTGGTAATCATGATGGCCACGCAATTATTCCACGTCGTCTTATCCACCTCAGCTCGAAATTAAAACTTAATCATTTTTTAACCTGTAATCTATAGTTACTTAAGCCATCTTAAAAAAACTGTAATTTATTTTTGTTCAATAAAAATTAATAAATGAAAAAGGCAGATACTTTTGTCGCCCCCTATATATATATATATATATATATATATATATATATATATATATATATATATATATATAGAGAGAGAGAGAGAGAGAGAGAGAGAGAAGCGTCTGGTTAGCAAAGTCCGAATTATTGTTTACGATGAATTAATGTCCGGACACGCATATTTTCTACGAAATTTCAGACAGGTAAATGTAATTAATATTATTTAATTTTTAGAAAAATTTACTTAAATCAATTATATTTATAAAAAATATATATATATATATATATATATATATATATATATATATATATAATATTTTATAACTTTATTTGAATAATATGAGAATAAATCCTGGGGTTTTCTTCCTTCCACCCACTATGCTACCATTACAAATTCATAAATTTGAATCTTTCCTTCGCTTTTTCTCCCTCTCCCTCTCCCTCAATACAATTTCTGTAAATCTTAAATTTAACGGGGAGTAATTTTTTTCCGTTTATATTTGGTTTTCAGGTCTGAAAGATTGAAGGCTATTTTTATAGCTTTCATGAAATAAAGATTATTGCCTATGGTATTTTAAGTGTTTGATATTCATTAATATCTATCTATCTATCTATCTATCTATCTATCTATACATATGTCTTATGTCCATCGTCTTTTCATGTTGAATTGAATATAGTCTAATGTTAATTATGTTTTATGAATATGTCCTGAAGATGGTCGACTAGACTGAAACGTCCGACGTTGACATTATATTAACATTAAAACAGCATAATTGCATATTGGGATTTTTATTTGTTTTTCCGTATATTTTTTCTTCATAGACATATATATATATATGTGCGTATATATATATATATATATATATATATATATATATATATATATATATATATATATATATATATATAGAGAGACAGACAGACAGAGAAAGAGAGAGAAAAGAGGCACGGTGGAGTAATGGATAGCGGCTCGAATTGAGGAATCGGAGAGCTGAGTTATAATTCCAGTCGAATCCATTACATTCACTTATGTGCTCATACCCTTGGGAAAGGTTTGAATCCTCTTATTCCCCTCCAGCTATGGATAAATAGCGGAACTATAGCCTTGGATGGCAACTAGTCTAGGAGAAGGACAACTCTGAATTCAAAATCTGCGGACGGTTCTTTGGAGACGTAATGTACCAGGTCTCTGTATTTAACCCATCAAAAACTGTGGTTGGTTCTGCACAAAGCCTTCACCACTATAATCAAACCATATGTACTGGTGTCTGGGCTGTCGTTTCCTAGGAACTGAGCTGCTTGACCCTCATACGTCGAATACGACGGGAAAGTCCACAATATATATATATATATATATATATATATATATATATATATATATGTGTGTGGGGGGGAGGGAGCTGAAGTAAGTGACCTCCAAAGATAATATTTAAAATAATTGTCTCTTTTCTTTCAGATATTCAACAGATCTTAATTAGACTATATATTCATTAAGAAAAACCTCTATTGAATTACAACCTATTTCAACGATTTTTTTTATTAAGCTGGAATAAATATATTAATTAAAACTTAAAGATGCGCAAAAGAAAGTGGACCTTTACATTTAAACACTGTATTGTTGTTTTACATGGTTGCCAGTGCAAATAACTTTTTATGCACATGTAAAAATCAAAATGACACGTGTTCATTTTTTGTAAACTGTGCTTCCGTGGTTCTCCAATGCTCACTGGCCAATGTCGGAATCAATGTGCGTACATTTACAGTGCAACGAAATGTGAACAATGCTGTGCTTCATAGCAGAATGCCTAGAAGAAGCCACTGCTCACGAAATAGCACAAGCATGCTTCCTTCAACTATGCTAAAGCTCATACCAATAAACTAGAAACATTCTGGTAGGTTTTATGGTTGGATGAAACAAAAATAGAGCTTTTTAGGGAAGAACAATATATGATATATCTGGTTCGTTCCTAATTAGGATTTTTAAGAGAAGAATTTGATACCAACCATAAAATATGGCGGTGACAGCACTATGATTTGGTGTGCTTTGCTGCAGCTGGAAGAGGCAAAATAGTACACATTGACGGCACAATGGACTCTGCAAGTTACAAAGCAATTTTGAACGAAAGTGTCATGTCCGCAGTTCAAAAGTTGGGTTTAGGTCGGGGCTAAAAGTTTCAACAGGACAATTATCTGAAGCATCAAAGCAAATCCCCAAAAGAGTGGGTTTGTAAAAAGAAATTTCAGTCTTGGAATAGCCTAGTAAAACTCCTGATCTAAACCCAGCTGAAAAGCTGTGATTCAAGTGAAAGAAAGCAGGACATGTAAGAAACCCAGATAAAATCGAGCAGTTGCTGGAGTCTTGCCGAGAGGAATGGTTAAAAATTGGCACTTAATACTGCCAGAAACTTCTTAAAAATTATGTAAACTCAAAAGGAGCAGTCACCAAATATTAAATGTTAGGGTTCACTTATTTTTGCCAATCTTGATTTTTAATTTTAAATTCATATTTTTATTCCAGCTTGATAGATTCTTTTGAAAGGGGTTGTAATTGATTTAATAAAGTTCTTTTTTTAATGAATATATAGTTTAATTAATATTTGTTGATCATCTGGAAAAAAAAAGACATAATTTTTAAAAATATTATTTAGGGGTTCACTTACTTTTGCACAGCTCTCTCTCTCTCTCTCTCTCTATCTCTCTCTATATATATATATGTGTGTGTGTGTGGGGGGGGTGCGTGCGTGCGTGTCTGTGATATACAGGGTATGTCAAAAATACTTTTACAAACTTTGGAGGTGGGTTCCTCACACCAAAATAAGGACCAAAGCTCACATATACACATATGTCAGCAAATCCTTCGTTTTTGAGTTGCTGAGTCTAAAGAAAGTTTAGATGGCGCTGTGTTGCCATGTAAACTAGGTTACATTTGTTATTCGTGTATATTTATGTCTATTCTGTCTTCAACGTTTAATGTGTGTAGCTGTGAGCTGACTGAGAAGTGTTCCGTGTAACAATGACAGGATATTCATATCGTGAGCAGGCAGAGAAGATTTGAACGCATGACTGCAAGGCTATATTAGATTGCGTTTCCAAGCCGCAGGCAGCTGAATCATCCAACCTTTGCTGCTTTTTATCCTCGCGTTGCCAAGACAGAATCCGTGGCACCACAAACTATTGACTGAGGAAGCCCGAGATCCACTCGTACGCCTGACACGAAGGACACATTCTATGGGCTGTCGGAGACGACACTGGTATTAGCACACGCCAAGCGGCCCTAGCATATCATACATTTCATAGTACGGTATGGAGGATACTTCAACAGCAGTTCTTGTATATGCATCATTTGCAACGTCTGCAGGGTCTTTCGCTCTCTGATCACTCACCGCCAGAAAACTTTTGCCCCCAAAGTTTCTGAGGAACCGGGCCCCAGAGTTTTTAAAAACATTTTTGATACGCCCTGTATATATTTTATATATACATGTAATCTAAGCGAAATTCAAATTTTCATATTATTAAATATAAATTAACGGAGAATGACACTAGTAATGAAATATTAGCAAAGGGAGATAAATCATCTAAAGAATCAATTGTAATCTGTTCGGTGCAGGAATGAAGAGTTACTTACTTTTGGGGCGTAGGCGAATACTTTGAAAACCCGGATCCTTCCACATTAAGAACACAACCGGTGAGTGGAACTGGTAAGGGGTTAGTAAATGCTACATTAACAGTCAACATAGCATTGCGTTTGACAGTCGCTGGTGCCTAAAAAGAGAAAAAAAAATAAAAATAAAAAAAACAAACAAAAAACTTAGTACTTATTACAAGAAGTGTAACATTGCGTTACCGAGAATAATAATTTGCGGTTAACGATTAAGAAAAAAGTTTCTTAACAAATAAACAACTACAGAGGTATAATTAAAAGAAAGAAAAAACTTGTGATTCCAACAAATGATTTATTTTTTCATGGAAACATTTCGGCTAGAAGCTGCCGGTCTTGATCATTCCTTAATTTGGGTAAAACAGGATAAAGAAGTATTACTCATATTAAAGAGTGACCAAGACTGGCAATGGTAGCCGAAATATTTTCCCACCCAAAAAATAAATCATTTGTTGGAATTACAAGTTTTTTTTTTTATTTCTTTTAATTATGCAACTACCAAACTTTAACTACAGAGGTAGTTGAGAATATATCGTATCCCTGAAATATGATATATTTGATAGAGTCAATATATTAATTAAAACTTAAGATGTGCAAAAGAAAGTGGACCTTTACATATAATACTGTATTGTTGTTTTACAAAGTTGCTAGTGAAAATAACTTTTTATGCACATGTAAAAATCAAAATGACACGTGTTCATTTTTTGTAAACTGTGTATACTGCAATCAAACAATGTAACTCATCGAGTATGCAAAAGTGTGCAGTTAGAGACTAAATTTAATATATATATTAATTAATTTAATATATATATTAATATATGAATTACAAGCTTTTTTCTTTCTTTTAATTATGCAACTACCAACAGAGACAAGCATCTTAAATTTAACTACACATGTAGTTGAGAATATATCGTATGTCTGAAATATGACATATCTGATAGGGTCAATTGATGGTCATAATTCCTGAAAAAATGGAAAATAAGGCAATAACGGTACCTTTTTATTGTCCCATGAACTAATGAATCGGCAACTAGCCAGAAAGCAATATTCCCTGTTAAAAAAAAGAGTTTCTTCCGCCAATGTTTTTCAGTGCACATTTTTCGCCGCGTAGAGTAATTTCTGTTACGCTAGGTTTCAGTAATTTCTTTCATTCACTACACTCTCTCTGTCACTGGCAAATTTCCCCGTTGGCTGGCTGGCTGGCAGATATTGTTTATCGGTCTATCAACTTTTATGGGTTGCTTAATGCCGAAATGTATATATTTTGCATGCAATTTTATTTCATTTGTTTTAGGTAATAATGCTTTAGTGATACAAATTTTACGAATTAACCCATAGCGAGGGGAGAAGAAGCGGATTAATACTTTTCTCCTATTTGTTCTTATCAATTACGCCACTGTCACATCCAAGCTTACAGCACCTGGAATTCCAATCGGACACCCATCTTGGTACTGACCAATCTCAACGTTGCTTAACTACTTACTGAGAAAATAAAAATATAAACCATATGCATTGGTTCTCTATGTCGTCTGAGTCCATCCTTCAAATCTATAAATCAACCCTCCGTCCTTGAATATTGCTGTCATATATGGACTGGTGCCCCCGTTGTACGTCTCGAGGTTTTCGACAAAATCCAGAGGCGAATATGCAATGTGATAGGTCCTGATCTGGCATCTCTTCTACAATCGCTTTCCCACAGACCTGCCGTAGCTTCCCTCTGTCTCTTCTACAAGTATTTTCACGGCAACTGTTCCGACGAGCTATTTCGCTGATTCTCAGTCTGCATGAATTTAAGCGAGGTACCAGGCTGGCATCTCCATCCCACCCTTTCACTGTCGAAACGCTTAAATGTAACCGTCTCTTCTACACAAACAGCTTCTTCTCTTGCACTTCCCGTCTGTGGAACTCCCTTCCCCTTGCTTACTTCCCATTGCTTACTTTCCCGGTGACTATAATCTTCAAATATTCAAGTGTAATGTCAATCGACATTTGACATCCTGAGATTTGTTCCCCGTTCTTCTCTGTATCCTTTCCTCAAACACCCCTCTTTACTCTTGTTCTCAATCCTCTGTAACCCCTTACGCGCTATTACGGGGTGGATTGCTTTAAAAAATTTTTTACTATTTATTACTAGAAGAAAAACTTTCTCCTGGTCAAGAGATGGCTGATTGGACTGTCAGTAAGAAACCGAGATAATGCAACTTGGTTTATTGGTCTGAAGTGGCTAAAAGACTAAGGAGGTGACTCAACCAATATAGTCTTCTGCGGAACAATGACTGAAAACACCAGTTCGAGATATATGATGTAGTTACAATTTTGCAGTAGTATCAAAAGAAACAAAGGTAATATGATTCTTTCTTATTTTTATAATCATTTCATTCTCAGCAAGGCGATAATGCCACTAAGACGCAAGTGAGTTACTCGGAGGGAAATAGAATGCGAAGATTTTAGTGAGGAGGAGATACGAGGACTTTTGTCTGCTGTGTTCCTGCCATCGACTAGGCTGGCCCTCGTTAATCAACCTGCTCAACTGATTCTCCCCCAGCTAGCTATACTGATGCCAGGCTTAGTGCGGGACCCTGACCGCCATAACACAACGTGTAACGAAACCCTGTGTTCACACGCTAACGAACTACATTTATCCAGGTTTGGAAATTTAGAGTTTTCTTTCTTGACTGGTTGACAAGGAAGGAAGCGCCATTGTTCCATATTATCTAGCCCATAGCTAGTGGGAGATGTGATACGTTTGACAAGGATACTTGCGGGAGAGTAGAAGTAATGAACTCGACCGGAATTCATCGATGGGCGACAGAACTCATAAGAGATGGAATTATTCAATGGCACCCATACAAGTTTGGCAACTGGGGTACCTCATATACAGGGTGTTTTACAATTTGATCGGGTACAAATCAAAAACCCCAAATAATAGAGTAATGGAAATTACATTTATTGAAAGGTAAAAGAATAACATTTTAGGATCTGCAACCATTTAGTCTCAAATATGAACCAAAAATGTCAAGAGGATCCCTAGAGTACAAATATCCGACGTTTAGTTGACGATACTTTTGAATGCAAAGTTGTTGATAATGCGTGCACATTGCTTCTGAGTGATCGCTTGAATTTTCTCATTAATGGCTGCCTTGAATGCAGCAATTCTGCGAGGGCTGCCCTGGTAAATGTTGTTCTTGAGGTACCCCCAGAGGAAGAAATCTGGGGTGGGGGGCAGGCAAGTGAGATGCCCATTCCACTTCAGCATTGTGACTGATGGGACGCTCCCCAAAATTTTCACGAAGTCATGCCATTGTATCATTAGCAATGTGAGGAGGAGCACCATTCTACTGGAAGCACTGTTCCTCCTCATCAATGTCCTCATGCTCATCGAGCTCTCCTCATCTGAGAGGCTGCTGCTTTGTTTCAACACTTGTGAAACACCCTGTATACGAGGGTTGCTGAAAAGTTTTCGTCCCGACAAAGAGGGTCTCCTTCTTCAAATTTCGATATTTTTCAGATTTTAGGATGTCGATAGGGCCGAAAACGTTTATTTTATCCTCGTACACACAGTCCGTCTGGAAACTTTCAAGTTATTTCATATTAACGAAAAATTGAAGCCGTACCTAGGGCAGTGGCGCCTAAATTCTCTTCAAGCTATTCCTTCTCAAACCTGACTCACTCATCTGAGTGCTACTTTCAAAAGCAGTCTGAAAAATAAATTTCCGGAATATCCACCAACAGCTAACATAGAACGTTCTTGTAAAGTTGTAGACACGTTGTTTTTTTTTTTGAAGATATGTGACACAACATATAACATTTCTAGCAGCAACACAAAATTCATAATCTCACCATTTAATATTCTTTCTACAAAACTTTTAAATAAATTAGTTATCCCAATATTAGGATCTTTACCAACACCTCCAAGACAATCGGAGATATAATTAAAAATAAATCCAGCACCAATATATGCCAATAATTATTAAATAAAACACTTACAATGTAAAAGCACTTATATCGGCGAGACATTTCGAAATCTAAACGCCCGTATCTATGAGCATAAACGTTAGGAGAACCATTTAAACTCGCTCGTAATGCACAAGAACAAAACTGGCCATGACTTTGATTTTACAAATGAAACCCTAATTAAAAAGAACATAATTCTTTACGTTGAAAGTACTCCGAGTGAGCAATGGGCAAAACTACGGCAATAAAAAAACAAAAAACAAAATAATTACTCAAGTTTTATATCACATGGAAAGTCCCAGTCTGTCAATAATTCAAAATTTTAAAATGCAGGCACGGGACTAACAAACACAGAGAAAGAATATTAACAGAAACTTTAACAGCAACGTTTAGTGTGGTGAGGTTGACGCCTTAGAGTGGTAAGACTGTGGCGTTAGTGTAGTGAGGCTGTGGGTATAGGGTGGTGAGGCTGTGGACTTAACGTAGTGAGACTGTGGCCTTAGCGTGATGAGGCTGTCGTTTAGCGTGATGAGGCTGTGGCCTTTGCATGGTGACGCTGTGGCCTTTGCGTGGTGAGGCTGTGTCTCTATTCTCCCCAGGGGAGTCCTAATGGATCTAACGCGGAAAAGGAGGAGAAGGGAAGCTGTATTAAGTTGAATGATCTTGTAACAGTTCTAACGTTTATTGTTTTATTCAAATAATACTTACAGTTATTTTCAGGTCAGGCAACTTCAGACGATATACATTGTTGATATTGATAACCTGTTCGTTTTCGTCCACTTCAACAACGCACTGAAAGTGTAAATTGTTGTGCTCCTGAAGACTTGGGGCGTAATCTGTGTATCTTATCACAGCAGTCAGTGTCTCCGCTTGAAGAATATCATAATAAATACCATCTTTATAGAAGATAACAACTTTGTAGGAACCAAAACAACAAAAAAGAAATGAAATAAAAACAAAATAGACAAAATAAAAATAAAATAAACAAGAACATCGTTGAACAAATGTCGTTAATGGCGGTGCTATGCAAGAAAAAAATACTCCCAGTGCATTTCCCCATTATAGGCATTATCATGACCTATATTTTTCAGTACAGTGAGCTCACACCTCTACAGCCAGGATCCACCTTGCTGCGTCCAAATTGTTGAATCACTTTCATTATTCATCATTCTTTTGGTAAGAATCCCAAAGCTTCTTTCCTGGAACTGTTATATTGGTCTCTTCAAGTCCAGGGTCAATCGATAACTATCCTACACATCCTGATACTGTGCACATCCTCCCTAGAAATGTTACCATTGTGAGACCGTAACATACCTACGACATGGACTCCTCCAGGTCTATATAAAGTATGCGACATAACATTCTAGAGAGGAGAAGAAGAAGAGGAGGAGGAGAGAGAGAGTATTCTAATACCGTAGTATCAGCCGCGTACGACTACCAATATTGGACACTAGCACATAGTAAGCTCCGCTTACACTTACACTATCTTTGTAACCTTTTGTTTAATATATCTTTCTTACTTCTAATGTTTTCCGTGTTTTCCTTCCGTGGTCCCAAATTTGGGTCCACATCAGTTACTTTGGAACAAACTCCAGTGTGGACATTTCCTCGAACGCTACAATCAAGTGTCAATAGTTATCTATCCTTCATATCGTTATAATCTTTATTTTCTACACCCTCTTCTTACATTCGTATTACACCCTGTTGTATTAAGAGCCAGTTATCCTCCAGGCTATCATGAATGAACTGATCCACTCATGATAATTAATCCTGGGTAATTGTCTAGGAAGGTGTTATGGGGTCCACCCCTTTTTCATACAAGTGGACTCGACCAGTGTGTATTTGTACTGCTGCCGGTGAATACTCGAGAGGTAGAGTCGGAAGAGGTAGAGTAATCGAGAGAGTAAGAGTGTGAGGTAATCGCTGTGTAGGAGTCTGTTGTGGAGTATTTTCACAGTGGAGGCTTGTATTTCTAATAAGTCGTACAAAACGTTAGCAACTTGGGAAATAATAGTCAATGACGCAGCAAATCTAGTTGTGATGGTTGGTACTTCAAATGTCCGAATCTCGACTGACGTTCTCAACACCATTCTGCCAGACTTGCCACTGCTACTCCTACTTATTATCTATGGGAGAGTCCATTACCAAAAAGAATAGGTACCTAACAGAGTCACAGTTACAAGCACGTAGCCTCAGAAGGAAGTCCTACTTCGATACTGAATTTCCCGGACTATATATATATATATATATATATATATATATATATATATATATTATCATTGCTATTAACCGCGTTTCTGGATCTACTAACCGTATTACCAATTGTATTACGACGTCAATACATTTATTTGTTATATTTCATTCCTGCGTTTGTCATTCATTGGAGACCGGATTTCATCTCGGAATCCACAACAGAAGGGAAAGAAAATAATACTATTGCAGGGATTTGTCTAGCTGAGAATTGAATACTACTATCACGACTGATTTTGTCGAGTTAAGTGGCGTGTCTTGCCAGACCCCACATCAAAAGAATTATACACCAAAATTAAACAAGTACAAAAGTTTAAATATCTGTGAAATCTTCTAAGAAAGGATGGAAAGTGTAACACTGAAATTCGAAGGTGCACCGAAATATCAAAACATGCTTTCCAAAAGATACATTGAGTATTAAGAAACAGAAAAAGAAAAGCTTCATTAGAGACAAATAAAAGATCACTGAACTGTTACGTGATATCTCTTCTAAATGACAGTTAATGCTTAACAACCTCCTAAAAGACGGAGAGGAGCCATGAAGCAATAGAAAGGCGGTTCTTACAGAATGATGCCGTGTTTACCATGGACCGTATATGTGAGCAACGAGGAAGTTTTAGAAAACATGGAAACAAAAAGGAAACTTATACTTAACATCAAGAAAAGACAGTTGAAATTTCTACAGAAGGATGCTGAGGATATCATGCCGAACATGTGAGCAACAACGAGGTTTTAGAGAAAAAGGAAACAAAAAGGAAACTTATACTTAACATCAGGAAGAGACAGTTGAAATTTCTACAGAAGGATGTTGAGGATACCATAGACCTAACATGTGAGCAACGACGAGGTTTTAGAGAAAATGGAAACAAAAAGGAAACTTATACCTAACATTAGGAAGAGACAGTTGAAATTTCTACAGAAGGATGCTGAGGATACCATAGACCTAACATGTGAGCAACGACGAGGTTTTAGAGAAAATGGAAACAAAAAGGAAACTTATACTTAACATCAGGAAGAGACAGTTGAAATTTCCTAATGAAGGAGGATGACTAGGAAAATTAGATACTCACAGGACAGAGGAAAACAACGCATAACCTATTTAGTGAGGTTCAGTAAATGGATAGTCGAACAAGATTTAGGAGAAATAACAAAAAGACAAAATTTATTAAGAGCTACAAAGGACAAGAAATTGTGGAGGGCTATGATTGCCTACGTCCTGAGGGGACACGGCACATCAAGAAAAAGATATTAATGATATAGTAACACTTTAATATACGGGCGGAAGACAATAAGTTAAAGAAAGGATTGACAAATCTGCATGGTTCTCAGGTATCTTTATACCGATATATACATACCTGTCACTAATTTGTTTGACACAGAAAAATTATAACATATGTATACAACAATGATCGCAGAAAGAAACGGCAACCTATTGCAGGAAAATCTTTTGACGAGCCAGTCATGAATCGAAAGAGACATGATCGCCTAAGCTCTTATCACGTATGGTACTTGAATGACATTAACTTTTCTCCCCTCAGCTATGGGTTGAAGAGCAGGACTGTCTGGAACCTATAGTCTTGGTTTGTATCCAGTCTACCGCAGAAGTCAGTCAGTAGTTCACTACCGACTGCTCGGTTGTACTCTCTTCCTACGGGCGGGAGGAACCCGAAGGAGGCTACGCCGAAGGGTGGAGTCTCCTTCGGGGAGGTAAAACCGGCCCTGAACCCGTTTATACGGGTTCAAATGGGCTATTTTTGGCCGAGCCTAATGGCTCCAGGAATGCCCACGTTAAAAAGGCCTTTGTGTCACATGACACCCTCGTGGGGGTGACTGAATATCGTCTACAGCAGAAGGAAACGGCATCCTACTGAGGAACAAATCTTCTGCCTAGTCAGTCATGAATCAAAAAAGACATGGTCGCCTAAGCGTGTATCACGTATGACACTTAACTGATACAACAAACAGTGTGAAAGGAGCGAAGAGAGAGAGAGAGAGAGAGAGAAAGAAAGAAAGAGAGAGAGACAGAAAGAAAGAAAGAAAGTGAGAGAGAGAAAGAAAGGAAGAGAGAGAGAGAGAGAGAGAGAGAGAGAGAGAGAGAGAGTCTTACTTGTATTTTCCAGAAAAAAGGGCAGGTCTGTGGTAGCTTTTATGAGCCCATGTGTTTTTCTCTGTATGCCTTACCACTGTGTGCTTATGACGTCACTCTTTTTTGCAGCTTACATAGCAACTCGTATGGGCAGTCACTTTTTGATTCGAGGAGGGCTAACTAAAAACTGGCTTTCCTCACTCTATGATCCGGCGTCTATCACCGGCCGTCACGTGACTCTCGTGACTCCACCTCGAACCAAAACGAGATAATCGCCTTTTGCATCCCTTCATGGTGAGTATTACCTTTAGACATGTAGTCACGTGATCAGAGTGCGTTTTCAAAGATCTCTCTTTACAATTTTTTTTCCTTCTTCTGTTTTCTGGATAAAGGCCGCTGCCGACGGATATGTGTGAAAGATAACAGTTAACCTTAAACTTGAACAGGTTAAGATTATAGTGTGCGGAGAAGAATCCTCTTGGGAGTCTGTTCCACAAGGAAATGGTTCGTGGGTAGAAGCCGCTCAAGTGGGACTTACATCTCATCAAAGGAATACGAAGAGAATGAAAGTGGTTTGCTACAATGGGAGTGACAGGGTGGATCTTGGCCGTGAACGTTGGAAGTAGTGAAACTAAGCAGTAATCATAAGCAAAACATTGTGAAAGTATAGAAATACATTTTTGTATAAAATAAATTACATATTTATATAAAGAAAAATACATACATATATATATATATATATATATATATATATATATATATGTAAGCAAATGTAAATGGATATAGATCCGACAGAATGAAGAAAAATTTGGAAAAAACAAACAAAAATCCTTAAATGCAATTATGTTGTTTAAAATGAATGAAATGTCGACGTCTGACGTTTCGGTTTAATAAACTTTTTCAAGACAATATTCATTAAATACAATTCAGTTCAATTTGACAAAGACGATGGACATAAAAAACAAGTCTTATCCAAAACAGATAACTGAAAATTTTTAAAATGATCAGCTTTCCGTTTAGCATGGTCACGTTGTCGTCACATGGGCGACGCTTTCAAAACGTATTCAAAAAATTTTTGATTATTTTGAACGAAAAGAAAATGAAAAGAATTCTATTAGGATCTAAAATTTTTATGTGTATGCTTGCCGAGCATTAATCTCGCTAAAAAAGGGGAAATATTAAAGAAACCAGGTCTAGTATTCACCGTGCATGAGATGGATATTATACCTGCTTCATAAATCCTCCTGAGATTTTTATTATGAAAATATTTTAATACCTTCCCGGAATCGAAATCGAAATTATGATCTGTTTTAGTTGTGTGTACAACTAAAGCATTGTTAAAATTTCCGAGGCGAATATCTCGTTTATGTTCGAAAACAAGAGATTTTACGGACGTCGACATTTCATTCATTTTAAACAACATAATTGCATTTAAGGATTTTTGTTTGTTTTTTCCAAATTTTTCTTCATATATATATATATATATATATATATAAATTACCAACAATACATATTTATAGTAAAATGACAAACAATCCTTTTTATTACTAGTTAAAGGCATACAATTGCGTTCAAAATATTTAGATTTCGGCATTAAATAACCCATAGAGTTGTTGACATGTCGCTAAACAATATCAACCAACCAACATAAAAGAACTCTTTCATGACATTAGTCTATATAATATCCTACAATTTCTTAAAGAAATCAAACGGTATTCCAAAATATAACTTCAACTACAACATAAAACTCCCATATCACCACCTCTAGCAATTATGTCCGTACAAACATGTATATGCGTAAAATCTGAGTATCATCTACCATGTATTCAGTTGTGAAAGTAGAATAAGTCGGCATTAAATGACACATAAGGAGCTGATATGCCGTTAACGATGAAAATGTTCTCTATTGGAAATCAGATTTAAGAGTCTGTTTCAAGGATTTTGAACGGTGA
Organism: Acanthosepion pharaonis; assembly: GCA_903632075.3. Classification (NCBI taxonomy): domain Eukaryota; kingdom Metazoa; phylum Mollusca; class Cephalopoda; order Sepiida; family Sepiidae; genus Acanthosepion; species Acanthosepion pharaonis. The sequence goes on from CAHIKZ030003431.1 coordinate 1,009,118, forward strand.
ATTTGGATATTTTTACTTTTCTTAAATTAAAAAACAAAAACAAAAACATAGAATACCGACATTGTTGGTTATTCAAATTTACACTGAATGAAAGTGGCTCGCTACAATGGGCGTGGCAGGGTGGTTCTTGGCCATGAAGGTTAGGACTATTTGAACTATGGAGTGTAATTCTTCTGAACACTCTCTATAGAAATAGCAATAGAGTAGTGAGAGGTTTACGACGCCTCGTCTGGGAGGAAAGGGGTTGTAGGGTGGAAAATAATTCGTCACCGACAGAGACAAAAACATACCGACATTGCTGATTATTCAAATTTACAATCATTAAACCAAAATAGGATAAATTAGGATTTAAAATTAGGATTTATATGCACTTTGATATGACAGCAGGCTATGTTGATTTTTCACATTTTTTAGAAAATCAACATTGCACTCTCTGTAAAAGCTGTGTCTTAATATGCTAAGTACTGCCACCGAAAATCTGATTCATAGCCTTTTCTAGTTTTTGAGCATTTAGTTTTAAAGATCGTCTGACAATAATGTACAGAAATAACTAATTTCCGTGGGTTTTTGCTTACAAAATGAATTCATAGTTTTTGCTATATCTAGAACAAATCCAAATAAAGTTAATATTTTTTTGTATTAGATACACTGAAGAGAAAATATATTCAAGCCAAAATTCTAAGTATGAATCCTTACAACCAAAATATACAATTTTTTTTACTGTATTCGCTAAACAAAAAACTGTAAAAAAACGATAAAATATTACAAAAAGGTTACTCAATGAATAAAATATATGTTAGATAATTTGTTATATCATTTGTTAAATCATCTTACTTATTATAAAACGCAGATTGTGTGTGTGTATCTGTACGTTTATATATGGGATCGGATTTCCTACATTTTTCAACCGATTTCAACAAAACTTCACAGGACTACGTAAAATTACCTGGCGGTGGTTCTGACGGGGCCAAAAATTGGAAAAACAATTGTTTTTGCATGAAATCAATTTGAAAACACGATTAAAAGGCATTAATGAAAGGGGGACAAATCATATCGAGTTATACTTATTATAAAACCCAGGTTGTTTGTTTGTGTGTGTGTGTGTGTATGTGTGTCTCTGTGTGTGTGTGTGTGTGTGGTGTGTTCGTTTATATATGGGATCGGATTTCCTACATTTTACAACCGATTTCAACAAAAATTCACTTTTTTTGGCAGGTAGTGTTTCTTATTGTCTTGCACACTTTTTTCTTTATTTTTACATTCAGAATGCTTTAAAAATTCCATTTACAAGACCATTGTTTATAATAAAATTCTATTCAATCAGTAGACTCATAGTCATAACGACTGAAAACAATGTTTTTGTTTGAGTTTGGGTTTGACCAATTCATAAAAAAAAAAGCTAATTAAGACATGCGTGTCCGTCAACCTTAAACAATAATCTTTGTCAATTTTATTTTTCAGTCTTTATGATGGTCGATACTTGATCTGTCTCTTACTGTTACATCCCCGGGCAACGCCGGGCTCTACTGCTAGTATTTAATAAAAACAAACAAAAAAATAGTGTATATAACACCGTAATACAGCTGAACACAAATTATAAAACAAATGTTTAAAATTTACATTGTTAATTGAAAATCGCATTAAAACTATTGAACTATATTAAATGTTACATTATAATATAGCTAAATTGTTCAGCATAATTTCCCTTTGAAGTAAATGAGGATCTTATTTGATAGCAAAATGATTTTATCCATATACAGTTTGTAAAGCTTCAATAAATTATAAATTTTATAAAGTTGCGCTATTAGACTTTCACTGATCGGCGGAAGGAAATTCCCACGTTATGATTTTGAACCTGAACTTAATCTTTAAACTCGTTTCCTCAAAAAAAAAAAAAAAAAAAAAAAAAAAAAAAACGGTAGCAATTTGGAAAAAATATTTTCGGTCATTATTTATCATGTCAAACCCCAACTTTCAAATTGAGCGCGATTACCGTATTTGACGGCATACAAGGCGCACTTTTTTTTTTACTAAAAATATCTTTTAAAATTACCCTGCATCTTATAAGCCATTTGTAGGTTTAAAATTCGCGATAGTCGGCCGAAACTAGTAACCTGGCAACTCCTATTAGCTTAGACTTAAGAGTACCTTTCATATACCTATTGTCAATATTTAAAAGGCTATTATGCAGATTAAAAGTGTTATCATTGATAATATTCATTATATTAATTTCATCACGTTTAATATTAGTATTTTGTTTCACTAAAATTATATGCAATAAATTCAAATTATATATTTGTAAAATATATTAGTTTCATTAATATTTTTCTTGTAATTACTTCTAGTTGCATTAGTATAAATACAATCAGAATTTTTATATCCTAATTATTCCATGATAGTAGTATTGAAAATGAATATCAGAGTTTTGATAACGAAGACGACGAGTTTTATGGCTTTGACGATGAATAAAATTTTAATGGTAACTGTACTATTTTGCTTAACTGTAATAATTGCTTGATTTTTATTTTGTTTTCTTACCTTTGGATATAATTTTTTATAGGCTCGTGTTCTTTTTTTCCTATTATTTTTCGTTTAATTGTAATCGTGGCTTATTTAACCAAAATAATGCCTCACAAATATAGACTAGGTTGTACCATTTACTAATATTTTTACTAATTACTAATTTTTTCTTGATTTGCCCAGCTGAAATTGGGGTGCATCTTATACACCCGTGCGTCTTATATGCCCTCAAATACGGTACATCATATAATTAAACTGTTGTATAAATTCCTTTTGAAGTAAATGAAGGACTTATTTGATGACACAGTGATTTAGTAATGTTCTTGGGCTTTGCTTCTTGTCCATATACATTTTGTATTATACATTTGGCATATATTCGTAGAGTATTGTGAGCATTGATTGATTAGTTTTTTACGGCTTATCAACCTTTTACGTGTTATTTAAAGCCAGAAAATATTTTTAGATTGTAAGAACTTTTTTTTTTTAGATAATAATGATTTACTGGTAGATGGGTGACTGCTTGGGAATACCAAGTGTTGTAAACTTGGATATGAGCGTGATGCAGAGGATAATGGCCCGGATTTGTTAATTGGACAACCGAGTTCCAGTTGGGTTCATTATATTCACTTACATGCAAATATCCTTGTGAAAGGCATGAATCCAAACCTTTTCCCCGCAGCTATGGTTTACTTAGTAGGGCTTTTATCACTGAACTACTATTGTTTCCCAAATACAAATACATATATATATATATATATATATATATATATATATATATATATATATATATATATATAAATAACTAGACTCGTTTCGAAAAACCCTCGAATTTTGATTTGTTAATCAAATCAATTTCGAAAAAAAAAAATTTTAAAAAAAAAAAAAGAGCTACAAACATAAACTTCTGCCGACAAAAAATCGCACAGATGCAGGTCTGAAGCCCAAAGAAAAAACCCCGATACGAGTAACAACTAACTAACAAAAGAGCTCAATACAATCGTAGAGCAGACCTAGATACACCTAGTGAGCCAGACAAACCTACCTAGGTTTCACCTTTCCCTGACGATCCGTTTAGGTGAAACCTAGGTAGGTTTTTTGTCTGATATATATATATATATATATATATATATATATATATATATATATATATATATATATATATTTTCGTACAATCTAAAAATATTTCCTATCCTTAAACAATCTGAAAAGGTTGATAAGCCGTAAAAAAAAACGAATCAATCAATTTGATCGATATGGTAGAATTAAACTTCTTTTAATTTTTACTTGCTTTTCGATACTTACAGCCGTTTGGTTGGAGAACTAAATTGATAGTCTCGTTGAATAATTCTTTGACGGTAACTCCAGTATAATATGTTGTACTGATATTCTTATTTCCATACAACGTTCGAATGTCAGTTGAAGTGTTCTTGAACAGAAGTTTCGTAGTGAAATCAGAGCCAATCATCGTGTCTTTGTCAACAATGATCTCAACTTTCACATCCTATTAAACAAGAATAATGTTCTTAGGTCTCAGCTTTTTGTGTTACTTTTTTGTTGAATTAAACTATCTGAACAACAAAAAAGACATACGTTTGTTTACAAATGAATTTAATGATACAGATTCACCGTATCTATTTATTTAATCATTTCAACCCAGCAAGACAATAAAACCACAAAGACGTAAAGGGTTACTGAGAGTGAAAAGAAAAAAAAAGAAAGAATAAAGATAATGCTGCTTATGAACATCCATATCTACAAAAATCGGCACGTTTATACACATACAAAAAAAAAATTCAAAATTCTTTTAAAAATATTGGTACTTGATGATTTATACTAAGCTTTTCCATTTATGATTAGTAAATATAGTTTTTAATTAATAATATCATCTAAAAGGTTGAAATTACTACAGAATTGTAAAAGATTTAAAACTTAAACAATTATTCTAATTTAAATTTAAAAAATGAAAACAATTCTAGTAAAAATTCTATTATTCATCGAAAAAAATGTTTTTCTTAAGATAATAGTGTCCATAATATATCTTATTTATAACAGCATATAAAAAAAATTTCGAATTAAATAATGTCTTAGTTTTATTGCATTTTTTATTTTATGAATCAGAGCTTTTTCGCCGATAGCGACGGCGGAAAATAAGTTGTCTTAGAACTCAGCGCCGCTGATGGCTAAAATAATCGATGAATGATCTGAGCGTTTTTTGACAACGACCACAACAGTAGAGTACTGTGGAGTCATCCACCGTGCGGCATTTGCATTTTTTTGCTAAGGCACGTTGGACTCTATTCTTTTCTGAGCTTTTTGCTCCCGCGAAAACAACAACTCTATACCCAACTCAACCCCGGGTAACCACACCCTAGTTTGCAACATTGATAGAAATTAGCATCAGAAACGTTTTAGATTTTAAGGTTCACAGTAGATTTTCGGGAAATGATAGTTTCTATTTAAAAAAAAAAAAAAAAAAAAAAATGATCATTTAAATTTTCCTAGGAGTTCTGCTTTTAATTAATATAAGGCTGAAATTTGAATTTTTCAAAATTTCATTTCTTGGAAATAATTATTTCTTTTTTTACAAAAAAAAAAAAAAATGATCATTTAAATTGTCCAAGGAGTTTTGCTTTTAATTAATATAAGGCTGAAATTTGAATTTCTCAAAATTTCATTTTCGGGAAATAATTGTTTATGTTTTACAAACAAAAAAAAAAAATGATCATTTAAATTGTCCAAGGAGTTTTGCTTTTAATTAATATAAGGCTGAAATTTGAATTTCTCAAAATTTCATTTTCGGGAAATAATTGTTTATATTTTTACAAACAAAAAAAAAAAATGATCATTTAAATTCTCCAAGGAGTTTTGATTTATTTTTAATTAATATAAGATTTAAATTTGAAAATTTTTCAAGATTTCATTTTCGGGAAATAATTGTTTATAATTTTGAAATAAAACATGATGAAAAAAATGATCATTTAAATTCTCAATCGAGTTGATTGATTTATTTTAGCAGGCATGATGAGAAAGAGAGAAAAGGAGAAGTAGAATAAACAGGCATGACAAGAGAGAGAGAGATAGAGAGAGATAGAGAGAGAATTGAAATAAAGGCATGATGAAAAGAGGGAAAAGGAGATTAGAATAAACAGGCATGATAGAGAGAGAGAGAGAAAGAGAGAGAGAGAGAAATGAAAAGCAGGCATGATGAGAAAGAGAAAAGGAGAAGTAGAATAAACAGGCATGATAAGAGAGAGAGAGAGAGAGAGAGAGAGAGAATTTGAATAAGCAGGCATGATGAGAAAGAGAGAAAAGGAGAAGTAGAATAAACAGGCATGATAAGAGAGAGAGAGAAAGAGAGAGAGAGAGAGAATTTGAATAAGCAGGCATGATGAGAAAGAGAGAAAAGGAGAAGTGGAATAAACAGGCATGATAAGAGAGAGAGAGAGAGAGAGAGGAATTTGAAAACAGGCATGATGAGAAAAGAGGGAAAAGGAGAAGAGAATTGGATGATAAGAGAGAGAGAGAGAGAGAGAGAGAATTGGAATAAACAGGTATGATGAGAAAGACACAAAGAGAATTTGAATGCAGAGGATGAGAGAGAGAGAGAGAGAGAGAGAGAGAGAGAGAAAGAATTAGAATAAACAGGCATGATGAGAGAGGGAGAGAGAGAATGGGAATACAGGCGTGATGAGAAAGAGAGAGAGAGAATTGGAATTAAAAACATGATGAGAGAGAGAGAGAGAGAGAGAGAGAAGAATAAACAGACATGAAGTGTGTGTGTGTGAGAGAGAGAGACAGTGAGAGAGAGAATTGGAATAAACCGAGATGATAAGAGGGAGAGAGTACGAGAGATAAAAGAATTGGAATGAAGAGAGACTTGTTGGAGATAGAAGAGAGATGACGAGAGAGAGAGAGAGAGATTAACAATAAACGGACATGTTATGAGGAGAGAGACTTGTTGGAATAAAGAGACATGACGAGAGAGAGAGAGAGAGAGAGAAAGAGAGAGAGAGAGAATTGGAATAGGCAAACATGATGAGAGAGAAAGGGTGTTGGAATAAACAGATATGAGAGATTTTGAATAAACTGCCATGCTCTGAGTGTGTGTGTGTGTGTGTGTGTGTGAGAGAGAGAGAGAGAGAGAGAGAGAGAGAGAGAGAGAGAGAAGAGAGAGAGAGAGAGTTCATATAAGCAGACCTGACGGAAAAATGTGAAAAATATGTTAAACGCGGAGTTTGGTATCACTGGGTTGATCGGAAAAAAAAAAAAACAAAAGTATAAAAAGTTAAATAGTCGGGCGCCCCCGTCTATTACGGACATGAGAGGAGTGCCCCCATGAAGGAACCTGGCACACAAAAGCGAACAATTAAGAAAACGGCTTTTCATGGATTCTTTACAAACATATTATCACAGAACAGGTGACATCACGAGTCCCATAACTCAGCTGCGTTGTAGTGGCACCACATATACTGCAGCAATATCAGCGCTGTAGGTAGGATAACCTGACGGATTTCATTCCTCTTCAGTCTTGTTTTGCATTCAGAATCTTCTTTCACCTTCACTGGTTACCATCCCATGACAAGAGAACCCTTCTAGTCCAATTAAACCAATAGTTAGGGGAGAAGAATGATAGATTCATACCTTTTCTAAAAGTGAAAGTGAAAGTGAAAGTAACGAAGTCGGATGGAATCCAATGGACCTCTCCAAGTCATTAACCGTTATACTACCATCGTAGCAACTAAAAATGCGTTTTTATTTATGAAATAAATAGTCAAGCAAAAAGTCAATTCTGCATTTTTACATTTGATAAAAAGGGTCTCTCACATGATATTTTTGCTTAAATATATTGCAGTTCCAGTATAAAAAGGAATAGTCAGTGGCAATTCTAGAACTCTGAAAGTGGGGGGGGGCACTTGAGAGCTGAGATTTTTCTGGGGAAGAGGGGGAACAAATTCGAGCAGCGTATTTATTTTCATACTACACCACTATCGTATACGCGAGTTAGGAATGAGATTTACTATAAGTATGTTACTTCACTAAATTAAACGGACTAACTTTTCATTCATAATAGTAAAGTTCTAATCTATTCTTGTCCTCTTTCCCCCCTCTCAAGCTGTTGGACCACACGAGAGGTTAACATCAAAACAAAATCAAAAGGTTAATACTAACGTCAATACTAGCAGAGCAATATAATTTGTCTGCTCTGATTTTTCCCCTACAAAACTTAGAAAATTGGTGTGTGTGTGTGTGGGGGGGCAACCGATGAATATTACAAGCATTTGATAATCAAAATATTCGATTTAAAATTTGTTCTTACATCAACTTGTTTTTTCAATAGCTCACTTCCACGGGAACTGGCCAGAACTATCCTTCTCATAATTGCCCGCTCGTCTCTGGAGCCTAAAAATAAATTAAAATTAGCAATCATTCCTAATACTTTGTTTTTCTTATTAACAACTTAAATTTACGCTTAAAACTGCATGTTCTATAACATCAATACAAATTATGAGGATTTGTAAGCACTTTCGGTCCCACTAGGGAATTCTGGGAGTAAGTTCTATGCTAAACAGTCTATTTTCTAACACATCCCGTTTGAGGAACTCTTTTCTGGCTTACAGTCAACTTTAATCCTAAAAAAAAAAAAAAAATTAAATGAAATGTTATTCGCTATCTGCTGTCTTCCTGATTACACTTCTATTGTTATCGCTCCTTAACAATGTTTTTGTCTCATAATTCTTTAACACCTAGTAACCCCTTGTGTCTTAGTGGCTTTACTGCGTTGTCTGGAGTGAATTCAATTTTTTAAAAAGCGGTGGTTAGAATTGTAATAAAACCTAAACATTGGATGAAAGTGAATTGATACATTTCTTTGTTCTTGAGAATTTACAACAAAAAAATATTAAACACTATTTGTTTATTAGATTGTTCATTTACAAGAATAATTTTATATTTACAACATTCTAAAAACTAATACAATTCAAACTAATGCAATAAAACATTTATCATTTACCAATTTATAAAGAAATAAATATGAAAATAATTTTTTATTCACAAATTTATAAACACTAAACCATTAAAATATGTGAACCAATTTAAGGAAATCCTAATTATTTACCATTTTATAAAGTTCGAATCAATTGGCAATTAGTCGATGTTTTCCCAAACATTCCAATAAAAAATGTGATAAACAAATAGTGTAAATAAACAATTTAATAAATAGTTTTGTTGTCAATTCTCAAGAACAAAGAAAATGTATAAATTCACTTTAATATTTTTAGGTTTTATTCCAATTTTAATCCTCGCTTTTTAAAACAATAAACACTGCCGAGGAATGAAGTGAGTTAAGATAATAGTGGTGTCATGAGAAAAACCGTCCTCTTGACAATCCTTTTCTTTGCGGACACGATAGTCCATGTATGCCAATTTTGTTTATACAGACATTTTATAAGAGAACTTCTATGAAATGTATTTTTTTTTCTTTTTCTGGGAGAAAAGAGTGAAAAAATATTTCCCCACGAATTTGCGTAAAGGATTTTGAACCTTATCAATGCTCAAAAGTGTCGATTAAGTAGTGCCAGTCCAGATGTGACACTGACACTGCATTTTTGGTCTAATCTGTCACTTGTATTTTGATCGGAGTATACTCTTAGGCAGATCATTTATATAAAGTAGAAAGAGGGCTGAACCGAGAATCTCTGTTAGGGGATGCATGCATTGATCATCTGCCTATAGCTGGAAGTCTAGAGATTTGGAGTTGCACTTCTATATACCGTTGTATCATCTGTATAGATATTCGCAAAGATTCGGAGTATGCTCTTGCTGTATAACCGCTCAAGTTGGGAGGTCAACAGCACCAATTCGATTAAATTTTGCATCTTCTCTCTCGGGCGGTGATCGCTAGATTTTTTGGGGTCCAGAGATGGAAAAACCTCAATAAAGAGAATTGTAACTTCTATTTTTATTAATTTTGACATTTAGTAACTATTCAGTAGGAGTCGTTCACACTCACTGTGGATGCTTTTCAGATATGGAATAGAACACGTCAACATCGCATGACGGTCAAGAAAATACCCTCTTTCGCTGTATATCATTCCCACGCTAGTCCAGCCTATCAAAATCGACTTCCTTACATCTTTCATCTGACTTCAAAGGCCAACATAAGGAAATCGAAGCCAAAATACTCTTCAACTAAAAAATAATAGTCTGGTAAACTATCGTTTAACACTCTTAAGCAGATTATTTATGTAAGTAGAACGGAAAGGGACAACTCAATACCGCCGACTCAATACCGCCGACTCAACACCGCCGATTGAGCGCCGAGACAACTCAGGACCGAGACTACTCAGCACCAGAAAAACATACCTTTTTTTTTTTATAACCGAATAAAAAATATTTTATTAAGACTAAAACCTTAATTAGTGAATATTTTTCTTCAAATAGAGCATTTGGAAAAGCATTATGTAAAATATGAACCAGTTTTTTGATGACAACTTCTCTGACGAGGTACTTTCACTGGTACCCCGATTGCATGAATTTAATCGTGCTATTAGATTGGCATCTTGATCCCACCTTTTCACTGTCGAAACAGTTAAATGTAACCGCCTCTTCTACTCCAATAGTTTATTCTCTCGCACTCCCCGACAGTGGAACTCCCTTCGAAATTGACGATTGATTGGTGCCAGTTCAGATTTGATACTAACGCTGCATGTTTTAGTCTAATCTGTCACTTGCATTCTGTTGCACCCACCAATATGACTAAAATATGACTATTTCTTAAAAATACTAATTAAAATGTATACCTTTCTTGCTAATGTATTGTCGGATTACCTCCACCTAATTTTCGAAACCGCTAATAGGGGATACTTTCAGGTCTATAAATACTCTGCGATAAAATTTGATCGTTCTCTTCCTACTCATCCGCTTATACGACAACATGTAAATCTCTCGCGGAAAACGCATTCTCCTTTGGGAAACGCAGCTACAATACATACATACTTAAAAATAAAGAATTAGCTGGCCACATGTATACTCGTCTATTAGGGGGGCTAGCCAATCTATATTGCAGACGCTCCCTCAGGCACATTTGTGTTTGCTCAGCACCCACAGAACCCATCTGTGGTTTATGCTGAGCAGACTTTAGTTACAGTTTCTGGGAGAGAGCATGTTATCTAGCGTGATCAGCAATTCGAACAAGGCCAGCACCGTCAAGCCCTCGGCCTCGATGACTTGTGATTTCGTGCTAGCACAGGTATCCTCAATTTCACTCACAAGGTGCCGCAAACTGGGAACGACCTCGATACAGTCCGATAACATCAAATCGACTCATGGTCAGAAAGCGAACGTTCTAACCATTAGGCCATGCGCCCATATAATACATACACACATACATGCATACACACACACGTACATTCATGCTTTGTCACTTCCGGCATATTCGATTGTTTTCCAGACAAACAATTCTGGCCTAAATCAACACCAATCAACATGCAGATATCTTGAATTCATTTTCATGGATTTTATTCACCGTCTACTCCTCAAGGATATCAAGTGATTTTATTCATGTTGATTCAATGAACTTTGATATATCTTTTCTTCGGCGACATACATATTCGCCAAACTGAACCAAATGGACTTACTGTTCTTCTTAAAGGACTAATTCTTAAGTTATTTATACTGATTTAACGTCCGGGAATTGTGTTATGAACTCTTTCGTTTTTCCCTTTTGTTCAAGACTATATATGTTTCGTTCTTTCTTCGACATTATTCGGTCATTAAAGTCAACGAGATATCTTCAAACTGCTATGCACTTTTATTTTCGCCCAGGATATCACCATAACTCGAACTTTCTTTAAGGTTATTCGGCACTAACGTTACTGTGTTTCTCACATATAAATTCATTCTTTCTTGAAGGATTCAACACCCAAAATGTATGAACACTTCTAAAGGACATTTTTGCCTGCATTCGTTTATACTCCTTTTTCATACAAGGTCACTTAATACATTGCATGAACATCCTTATTACATTGGTCAGTAATGTCAGTCTCTGTCTATATTTCTGAGATGAGGTATTATGTACACTGTCTACATTATTCGGACTATTGACCTCATCTTTATTGGCATATTTATCACAACGTTTCGGCCGTTGTACGCTCTGGCCTTCTTCAGGTTGTTGGAATGTCGAACTGAACCCTTTATTTCACTCACTTGAGTAGACTGTTATAGTTCCACGTGCCATGTTTAATGGAAGTCAGTTATCAGTTATCTCCTGTTAATTTCCCTCTGAAGGTTCTCCACTGCCTTAACTGGGTATTGAACTCACACTCTTCTGAATCCCCCATTATCCTGTAGTCCTCAAGGACACATGGCACAGTGGATAAAGGCGTTGGTTAAATCCAGTGAGAGGACCCAAAAGAGTGTAAATAATGTCAGTATTGTCAGCTATGTGCCATGCGTGATACACGCTTAGGCGATCATATAACTTTCGATACATGACTGACGAGGTAGATTTTTCCCGTAGTAGGTTGCCATTTCTTTCTGCAGTAGAGCAGTTGCCATTCAAGGCTATAGAAACCGGTTTGTCCTGCTATTTACCCATAGTTGAGGGGAGAAGAAGAGGATTCATACCTTTCCCAAGGGTATTATCACGTAAGTGAATATAAGAGATTCGAGTGCAATTCGAACTCGACTGTCCAGTTCCTCAATCCGAGCCGATATCCATTAATCATAATTTGATATCTCGTTTCAGTATATCCTTAAGAATCACTTATCCTTATTTCGCTTGAATATCTTATATATATTTTGGTTTTGTTGCAAAAAAGAAAAAAAAATTGGCCTTATTTTTTATCAAACACATCTGTCTTGTTGCTTTTTCATTCAGTTTGTTGTCAACTTACTATCTTTTGAACAATTTCGATTGCAGATCCTTATTATAAAAAAAGTGCAACCTACACACACTCTCACAACAATCTTAAACTTAGCAAAGAAAAAGTTCTTAGCTGATTATTTCTTTGACTTGTAGATAAATGGACAGTAATTTTGTCATAATTTTAACAGTAATTTTGTCATATATATATTGAATTTCTAAAATATCGAAAACTGAAATATTTCCTCTATTTTGACGGCAATTGTAAACTTGTACTAATGATTATCATAGAATGTATTTAGATAGATTTTTGGAATGTTTCTATCAAACATAAAATACAAAGTGGATTTGTCCATGGAAAAAAATCATAACAATTACGAAACAATATAAGAATTAGATACAAACTACTTCTACTACTCATAATACGAATAATAACAAAAATAATAAAATAGGAATAATAATAAAATAATACGAATAATAATAAGATAATATGACTAACAATAAATTAATAAAATGCAAATCAATGAAAATAATAAAATAATATGAATAACAATGGAAATAATAACAAAATAATACGAATAATAATGAACATAATAAAATTATTACATTACCTTCTGGATATTTATATTCAAATGTTATATCATGTGCTTCCATTCTATCTATTTTTTTGGTAAGTAGTCTCCTTCCAACTCTGGAAAAAATAAAATAAAATTAATTGGGAATACAAGTGAAAATTTCAGTTTTTCTATTTGAGTTTTCTGAGGAATCATCGCGCTTCTCAGTCCAAACCTCTTTTTACTTGGGTGCTGGATAACTCAATACCGGGACAACTCAACACCGGGACAACTCTGCACAGAGACAGCACAACATATAAAAAAAATAAGAATTTCGATTTATTTATTAAAAAATAAATTACATTAGGATTTACTTTATCAAATATAATTAAAAAAAAAAAAATGCTTCATTTTGCTTTGCATTTTTTGATAGACTTCATTAAAAATAATTAAAAACAGGTTTGTTTTATTAAATTATTTTTTATCTGTCAATTTACTTTATTAAAAAATATATTAGTTTACGATTTACTTTATTAAAAATATTTTTTTCTTAAGCATTTCACCCCAAGCAAGGGGGGTGCCACTAGCACGCAAGAGGTTACAGAGAATGAGAGTAAGAGTAAGAGGGTTGTTTGAGGAAAGGATATAGAGAAGGATGGGGAACAGGATCAAGACATCAGATGTCGATTAACATTACATTTGAATATTTGAAGATTATACTTGTCGGGGAAACAAGCAGAAAAGTAAAAAGAGAATGATAAAATTTTATCGCAGAGTATTTATAGTCCTGAAAGTATCCCCTAGTAACGGTTTCGAAAATTAGGGGGAGGTAACCCGACAATGGACTAGCAAGAAAAGTATACATTTTAATTAGTATTTTTAAGAAATAGTCATATTTTAGTCATATTGGTGGGTGCGACAAAATACAAGTGACAGATTAGACTAAAACATGCAGCGTTAGTGTCAAATCTGAACTGGCACCAATCAATCGTCAATTTCGAAGGGAGTTCCACTGTCGGGAAGTGCGAGAGAATAAGCTGTTGGAGTAGAAGAGGCGGTTACATTTAACTGTTTCGACAGTGAAAAGGTGGGATCAACATATCAATCTAGTACCACGATTAAATTCATGCAATCGGGGTACCAGTGAAAGTACCTCATCAGAGCAGTTGTCACCAAAAACCTGGTTCCTATTTTACATAATGCTTTTCCAAATGCTTTATTTGAAGAAAAATATTCACTAATTAAGGTTTTAGTTTTAATGAAATATTTTTTATTCGGTTATAAAAAAAAAAGTTATGTTTTTCTGGTGATGAGTTGCCTCGGTCCTGAGTTGTCTCGGCGCTCAATCGGCGGTGTTGAGTTGTCCCTTTCCGTTCTACTTACATAAATAATCAGTTTAAGAGTATTAAACGATAGTTTACCAGACTATTATTTTTTAGTTGAAGAGTATTTTGGCTTCGATTTCCGTATGTTGGCCTTCGAAGTCAGATGAAAGATGTAAGGAAGTCGATTTTGATAGGCTGGACTAGCGTGGGAATGATAGACAGCGAAAGAGGGTAGTGTCTTGACCGTCAAGCCATGTTGACGTATTCTCTTTCATATCTGAAAAGCATCCACAGTGAGTGTGAACGACTCCCACTGGATAGTTAGTAAATGTCGAAATTAAAAAAAATAGAAGCTACAAGTCTCTGTATTGAAGTTTTTCCATCTCTGGACCCCCAAAAATCTATCGATCACCGGCCGAGAGAGAAGATGCAAAATTTTATCGAATTGGTGCTGTTGACCTCCCAACTTGAGCTGTTATACAGCAAGAGCATACTCCGAATATGTGCGAATATCTGTACAGATGATACAACGGTATATAGAAGTGCAACTCCAAATCTCTAGACTTCCAGCTATAGGCAGATGATCAAGGCATGCATCCCCTAACAGAGATTCTCGGTTCAGCCCTCTTTCTACTTTATATAAATGATCTGCCTAAGAGTATACACCGATCAATTGTGATATCTATGTTGATGATACAACGGTATAGATGAGTGCAATTCTGAAATTCTAGGTTACCAGAGAGTGGCAGGTGATCAAGATAGGTATCCCACAAGAACCGATTCTCGGTTCAACCCATTTTCTCCTTTATACAAATAATCTACCTGAGAGTATACACCAATTAATTGTGATTATCTATGCTGATGACACAACGGTATATTGGGGTTTCAACTCCAAATTTCTAGTCGTCCAGCTATAGGCAGCTGATCAAGGCAGGCATCCCCCAACAGCAATTCTCGGTTCAACCGTCTTTCTACTTTATATAAATGATCTGCCTGATCAGTTGTGATTATCTATGTTGACGATAGAACGGTATACAGGGGTGCACCTCCAAATCTCTAGACGTCCGGCGATAGGCAGCCGATCAAGGCAGTCATCCCCCCAACAGAGTTTCTCGGTTCAACCCTCTTTCTTACTTTATATAAATGATCTGCCTAAGAGTATACTCCGGTCATTTATGAATATCTATGTTGATGATGCAACCTTATATAGGGGAGCATCTCCAAGTCTTTAGACTTCCAGATATAGGCAGCTGATCAAGGCAAGCATCCCAAGGATCGATTCTCGGTTCAACTCTCTTTCTACTTTATATAAATGATCTGCCTAATAGTATACCCCGATCAATTGTGATTATCTATGTTGATGATGCAACGGTATATAGGGGTCCACCTCAAAAACCTGGATTACCATACTTTATGTGTAGAAGAGAAAATAGTTATACAAACGCAAGAAAAAATTAATTATTGAGTTTCATTGAAGAAGCTTAATAGCAGTCTTCTTCAATGAAACTCACTTGTGTATGATGAAAATCCGACGTATTAGAAAATATTTAAGTCCTTTTGAAATAATTCATTTCGAAGTTTTCCAAATTCTCTTATATATTTTCTCTCTCGAGAGAGACGATAGATGTTCAGCCGAAGAGTGCACTAGGTGATCTAATGTAATGATCTCGACTGGAATTCGAACTGCGCTCCGATTCTTAAATCCGTGTTGCAATCCATTACTTACTATTTACCCATATACGTGATAATTGAATGTAATAGACTTGACTGGAATTCGAATTCGACTCTCCTATTTCTGAATCGAGGCCGAGATCAATTACTCCCCTGTGCCTATACATTTATGTATACACTTGTTAGATGAACTTACCGATTTGTTAATAATGAGGCTAACTTATAATGGCCGTTTTTTTGTTTTATCCACATGTATATATCGGCATTCACTTCAGCAATGACAAACGGAGCGTCGTATTGAGCATTGATGTCACCTTTCTTGATAGCTGCAACTGGACAAGGTCCGCAACAATAAACCCCTTTAAATATACAAGAAACAATTTATGAGCAACCATTTTACGTGCAGCTGGTGAAAAATTTCAGAAATTATCCATAATTCCCAAGCTGTGTACTTAAAAGTCATTTTGAGTATTACTTGTAGAGTTATTTTTTGAAAAGTACGTTTGTTTATTCCCTGAAAGATCGATTTGGTTATGGTTTTAAAAGTCACTTCGTGAATTATATGAAATGTTGCTTAGTTTGCTACTTGAAAAATATTTTTGATTTTTGACTTCGAATCCACTTTTATCTCTATCTGTTTTTTTTTTTTTAATTTTAGAGATCATATAAAATTTATTTTATCAGTGGTTCACAAAAAATGCGGCGTTATTACTTTAGATCAGTGGCGGAGAAAAGCAGGTGAGGCGAAAGAGGTGCCTCATAGGTGAGGCGAAAGAGGATAGCAGGTGAGGCGGAGAAGGATAGCAGGTGAGGAGAAGGAGGATGAGGCAGGATGAGGTGAGGTGGAAGAGAATAGCAGGTGAGGGCGAAAGAGGATAGCAGGTGAGGCGGAAGAGGAGGATAGTGGAGAAGGGATAGCAGGTGAGGCGAAAGAGGATAGCAGGTGAGGCGAAAGAGGATAGCAGGTGAGGCGGAGAAGGGTGGAAGAGAATAGCAGGTGAGGCGAAAGAGGATAGCAGGTGAGGCGGAAGAGGATAGCGAAAGAGGGCAGGTGAGGCGGAAAAGAATAGCAGGTGAGAGGAAATAGGATAGCGGAGAAGGTGGTGAGGCGAAAGAGGATGGCAGGTGAGGCGAAAGAGGAAGAGGCGGAGAAGGATAGCAGGTGAGGCGGAAGAGAATAGCGGAAGAGGTGCAGGCGAGGCGGACGAGGATAGGATAGCAGGAGGCGGAAGATAGGATAAGAGGAATAGCAGGTGGCGGACGAGGATAGCAGGTGAGGCGGAAGAGGAAGATGAGGCGGACGAGGCAGGTGAGGCGGAAGAGGATAACAGGTGAGGCGAAAGAGGATAGCATGTGAGGCGGAAGAGGAAAGAGGGAAAGAAGATAGCAGGTGAGGCGGAAGAAAAGGATAGCAGGTGAGGCGGAAGAGGATGCAGGTGAGGCGAAAAGGGATGAGGCAGGTAGCAGGTGATGCGAAAGAGGATAGCAGGTGAGGCGGAAGAGGATAGCAGGTGAGGCGGAAGAGGTTAGCAGGTGAGGCGGAAATGATTGTAAGAGGCGGAATGATTTAAGACAAAACAATTTGAAAAAAATTCATATACCAAAAATAAATATGATTTCAAAATTTAAAATATAATTATGTATTACTTCTAATTGCATGTATGAGTCCCAGTATAAATAGTAATATATAATTACTGACCGAGTTTATCATTGTGATATTTTTGGATTATATCAACTATTAAGAATATAGTAACTAGCGTCTGCAAATTGGAGGAGAGAGTTATCAATGATAATGTTCTGACTTCGAATCCGTGATTATCTCTTTAACCCTCTCCCTGTTTTGTTTTTTTTTTTAAAATATTTAAACGTACTTTTTATCATATAAAATTTGTTGAGGTGCGACCAAATTTTCAATCCGGAAATGCAGCCCAGAGAAAACGGTTTAGGAACCACTGGCCTAGTCGAATGACAAATTGACTCCTCCATTGTACTGGGGGCGACTGAAATACCTCACACATTTTAAAGGCTGACAAGAACAAGGTAACTGTTATTAAAAAATTTTACATCACTGTTGTTTAAATAAAGGACAACAGTTTTTATTTATATGCTTTTAAAAGTGACATCATCCAAATGGCACCATCTATTCGCCATAAACTGTTGCAGACGATTTCTAAAGTTTTCCATCACCTGAAAATTCAAGCGCTTCGAAGTCCTTCAGATGGCTTATATTTTTAACCCTGCATTAGTTACTTCAGATTTCCGAAAATGGAATTTCCTCTGGCGTCTTGCTCTCATGACAACTGAGCTACAGCTACGCCACACCGTGTGCTACACACCCTTACTGAATCAGGAGTGTAGTGGGAGGGAGCAAAAAAATAAAAACAAGTTACTAATAATTACGAGCACTTTAAAAGTTTGGGCTGTAACAAAACATGCACGACCGCAATTTTCGACGGATTTGCACCAAAATTTACATGCACATGCTCCAAATTAGCGGGAAGGCCAAGACCGACATTGCATTTCCCCACTCCCATCGATAGTGGAAATAATAGATTTTTTCTTGCTTCTACGGCAGTTTTCATGTACTTTGCGGCCATTTTGTACTAGCCAGAGTGAGAGCCTATAGCTGGCTGCCACGAATAGGCAGGAAGATTCTATTGGCCAGCGTGAGAGCCAACAGCTGACGGACACGAATGTTAACTAGCATGCTAGCATGCAAATAAAATCGATAGCTGCATTTGTCACAAGTGGGAAAAATTTAAATCTGCATGGCACTTTACTCCAATTGGCTCATTCGCTTGCTTAAACTCAACGTTGATTCTTATTCCGCAGAACTGGGTTGAGTGTGAAAAAGTATTTGTTGATAACAATATTTTTTCATTCGGTTTTTCTAGTTACGAGTCCTTTTTTTAAAGCTGATCGTTGTGTGTTCATTTTGTTTAGTTCTTTTTTTGTAACAGATTTAATGTTTAGTATAGAGCTTAGAAAAAATTCGCAGTGTGAGATAGGCAAAAAGTAAGGCATGTAGCAACACCAGCACGGCAAAGGGCACTCCTTTAAAGGCAAAGAAGGGCAAAAATATTTTAAGTCAAGTGATAGTGATTGCTGTATGAGTCGTACGATTTTTTAATCAAGTACGGGCGACGCCGGGCCATTCTGCTAGTATATATATATTTGTGTGTGTGTGAATATATGTGGATATGTGTGTGTGCATATATATGTGTATAAGAAAAGAAGAGGAAGAAAGATCAGTATTATAAGGTACATGAAAAGATTTACATTATCGAATAAACTGATAATAAAAGTGAAAAAACATTTCTGCCTTATATATTACTAGCATAACGTCATAATAAAATAACTAACTTCATAAAAAATTGCCTATTCGAAGAATAATTCCATATCAATGAAATCAGATTTTATCCATGCAAGCTAAGCTGAGAAAATCTAAGCATCGAGTTATGATTGTGTTCACGGCAACCTTTATCTTTCGCTAAAGTTTCAATAAAAGTGTATGTGCTATTATCGTACTGTTCTTAGCGGTATTTTTTAATTATCCATGAAGTATAAGTAAATGGTCATTAGTACACCAGGCTGTTTGTAACTGCTTAAATATAAGAAAAGAGGAGGAAGAAGAATCAGTATTAGCAAGAGATCATGTGATGAAACGTAATGAAAACAATGGTTTCCCTTTTAGGAGACGTGTGTAGGAAAAACATCGTATAGAATCGGTTTTGTTATTTGGTTTATTTTGAATTTCTAAGGATACAGTAACAACATTTCCAATAACATCATCTTCATATATTCAATAAGCAATCATCTTATTTGACCTCGTCTTATCTAAAGGTCGCCTTATACGCTAAAATATACAGTATATAAATTGTGGAGAGCCATGATCAACAGCGTCCTGAAGGAAGATGGCAGAAAGAAAAAACGAAGAATTATTAATGTTGAAAGAAAACAACTCAGTCTCTCTTTTCGTGTCTCGTTAAAAATATTTATGCAAAATTAAAAGAAAATATTGTATTATTAAGTTTTTAGCGTTACACAGAAAAAGCAGCGAATCTGACAGAAAATGATTTTAATTTGATAAGCTACTAGTTACTTACCATCACTGGTTTCTTGTGGGGTGGCATCCAGTGCCTGCCAACCGTTATAAGCCTCATCTGGCAAATCTGGCCTTGTCATAAAAACTTCATTCCACACATGAAAGTTCCTGTAAATATCATTAAATAAATGAACGATTCACCGAGTTGTAAAAAAAGGTAACCTAAAATGAATTCATAGTTTACATCTTGAGAGCCACTTCGTTTATTGCTTAAAAGTAAACTGAACGATGTTATTATAAACTAAATATAAGCACATTTGGGACATCATTAATTCATGGAACTCAAGGTTAAATCAGTATGTTGGTAATGGTAAAATTAGTCGATTCCATACAGGAAACATTTGACATATAAATATTTGGCTATTTCTTTATAATATTCCTAAGAGTAAATTCGTCCTGCTTATAGTTAACGTGTATTTGATTTTTATAGAAAATGTTAATGTTATACCACTCTGACCATAGCTCAGTTACGATCCATTTAAACACACACGGATAGCAACAAAACTTCGACCGTAACAGACTCGTAGAAAATATGACTGTAATAACCTCATTCACTTTTAAAACAATGCTAAAAATAACGGAAGCATTATTAATAAAAAAAAAGAAGAAATAACCCACATTCAATAATATCAACTATGAACACGGCCACAATGTGCTGACCGTGATTGGAAAATTAAAAAAAACATTCCAATCACTATAGATACACATATATAAAAATCTACATATTAATTTAAAAAACTGAAACATCCTTGATAATGGCTAAAAGAATAATTGAAACCGCTCGGATATAAATCAAATTTGGATAGTTTTTCATACTTTATGTCCAGAATTAAAAAAAAAAAAACATTTATACGAACAGAAGAAAATTGAATAAAAAGCTCAATCGCAGTACTTTGCTAGTCGCCTTTAATGAAACTTCTATAAAAGAGGGATTGCTACCAAATATACAATTATTCATATATATATATATATATATATATATATATATATATATATATATATATGTGTGTGTGTGTGTGTGTGTGTGTGTGTGTATGCGTGTGTGTGAAAATATATAGAAAATAGAAAAGAACTCGTTAGGTAAATAATCCAAAGTTCTTTAGTATTTCTATTATTATTTTAAAAAAACAGTGCTCGATACAAAAGTAGAGTAAATAAATATAATATATATATATATATATATATATATATATATATATATATATATATATATATATATATGATGAACCTTCCAGTCGTTTTCGACTAATGACTGTCTTTCAGTTCAATTTTTATGTTTATGTTTTGTATAAGGCAACAATCGTGCACGGGATTTGCAAACGAATCCACACGAAGGGCATACTGAAGGGTTGACTGTCATATGGGCTGATTTATTACCCCGAGATTTACTGTTAATTCTTAATTCTCTCAGAAATTTGAGACGATTCTTTTCAAAGTTAGTTATACCTCGGAGGCAGGTATTTCTCCAGTTTGCTCGGTTTTCAACAGCAAGTTCGAACTCCTCTATAGGAATGTTTGCAGCAATTAAATTGTATTTAAGTTTATCCTTAAAGCGTAACTAAGGACGGCCTACGTAACGTTTACCATGAAAAAGTTGGCTATACATGAGGATTTTCGGCATCAGATCATCACTCATTCTGATGGCATGGCCAGCCCATCTGAACTGTAATTGCATAAAAAAGGATTCAATATCAACGACACCACATTTGATGAAAAGATCAGGGTTAGAGAGTTTTCCTGTTGTGTATAACCGCATATTGAACGAAGACAGCGTTTATGAAAAGCATCAAGTTGATTGATGTGCATCCTGTATGGCGTCCGCGATCTTGACCCATAAAGAAGTGTGGTGAGAATGACTACTCGGTAGACACTGATTTTCGTTTTCAGTGAAATCCCATGAATATACCATAGGCGATACATAAGCTTCCCAAAGGTATTGATTCCACTTATATTCGGTTAACTATTTTGTCACCCAAAGAGGTACTTGAATTGACTTTGCTTCTTAAATACGAAAATGATTTCACATACTTCAGGTTGTTGCTACCGACAGTAATAGGAACGATTGGAAAGGTAGGGGCAGGGGTTTTTTTTTTGTTTTACCTCCTTGACCTGCTTAGGTGTAGGCCTTGCTTGATGGACAACTTCAGTTTTCTTTATGCTTACAGTTAATCCGAATGCGTTGTAAACGGTGGAAAAACGATTGGCAAGTGCTTGAGCTTCTTCGATTGAGGTGGCTACGATCGCAGTAAACAAAAGATTACGAATAATTCTTGCTCGAGTTAGCGATTTTTATTTAAAATGTTGATGGTTAAAGAGGCCACCATTCGTGCGGAATTCAAATGTGTTGTAGAGTAGTTTTCACAGTGGAGGCTTGTATTTCACTAAGTCGGTCCTAAAAGGGTTCGACGTACAAAAACGTTAGGAACTTGAAATAATAGTTAACGACGCAGCAATCTAGTTGTGGTGGGTGATACTTTAATGTCCGACATCGACTGACTCACCAACTCACTCTGAGCCCCCTGACGACTGCTACTACTACTACTACTTATTATATGTGGAAGAGTCTATTACAATAGAATAGGTATGTTCTTGTATAACAAAATGTCACACCTATGACAAGATTACTAAAAGCATAGTGTAGCATGACCGAAAAGAAGAAAGCGAAAAGTACAGGAGCCATGACACAACCTTGTTTTGTGCCATTTAGTGGTCCACTATTAGCAGTGGTTTACCTACTTCACGCCGCTGGCGAGTATTGTATTTTGTTGATGTTATAAAGATTACCATTTCATTTCTAATCTCCGTTTTGGTCATTCAGTAAGCTTTTCTAGGTTACAACAGTTATAATAACATATTAGAACACAGAAGGTTTATTCTGGCGTTAATAGTAAAGCGACAAAACACTATGAAACTAATTTCCAATTATTTAAGCCAAGATTCGTTTCAAAATGGTTTAATCCGATCTTATACACTATAATCCACGAAGATGATACAAGGGAAATCGTTAGCGCCATTTTGAATGGATGTTTAGAGAGTTTATCGAAGAATAAAATTTTTGGATGCCGTGGAAAAAGAAGGAGAATTTAGAATTTGGGGCGCTTTTTCTCTCACATTTCAGCCAATCACAGAAAAATATTACTGTATAAATATTTATTCTTTTATGAAAACAAAATCTTTACATCGATTGGGCTCTGGATTTTTTTTCAGTGCGTAGCAACACACGTTAACTAACTAAGGACGAAGGAACAAGGAGAAAAATGACAAATTACCATACACTGTCTTCGTTCATATATTCTTCATATATGTGTTTTTCGTTGTAGAAATGGTCAATGCTCACACTGCTGTCCGTGTCATGCGCTGAACAATAATTCGTGACGCTTCGGCAAGGGATGCCAATTGCTCGACAAACTAGGAAAGAAAGAAAAGTGATAACAAAAACTAAAAAAAAAACAAACCCCAAAACAAAAAACAAGTATATTTTAATAATGCAACTTTTGTTCTATGTTTCCTATCATCGAAATGAACTTAAAAGGTGCACTCTGAAAGTAATGCCTCCATTTTATTTCCACACATATACATGCACACCCATATAGTTTAGCTCACTGGACAGAATAAGGTGTAATGTTCTGCATCAAGCAATAGGGCATGGTGTAATGGTTAGCAAACTTGTCTCGCTAGAACAATTACGATTGAATAGTGAGTTCGATCCTCACTGGGCGCTACATACTTTACGTTTAGAAAATAATTTCAGGAACTTCGACGTGGTGTAACGGTTAGCAAACTTGTCTCGCTAGAACAATTACGACTGAATAGTAAATTCGATCCTCACTGGGCGCTATATACTTTACGCCTTGAATCACATCGAAGCTACGCTTAGAAAATAATTTGATGAACTTCGACTAATGGTTAGCAGGCTTGTCTCGCTAGATCAGTTACAACTGAATAGGGAGTTCGATCCTTACTGAGTGCTCTACACATTAGGCCTTGTGCCACATCCTAGCTACCATGGGCCCATCGACGTAGTGTAATGCTCAGCAAGCTTATCTCGCTATATTAAATATAACTGAGTAGTGATTTCTATCCTCTCTGGGTGCTCCATACTTTCGGCCTTGTGTCATATTTAAGCTACGCTCAGAAAATCAATCACTATAGTCACCTGCATTGGTTGTGCATTTTCGCATGCTATGAACTTTGCAGGACTGCCTTGTCACACAAAACAAGGTCGTTATTGATAAAAAGCGTCATTCACCAACTGTGCTCACATCCGCTGTTTGGTCACCGTAAATGTTCAGAATCGATGAATATCGATGGGTACAATATTTTTCGCATGGATGAATTTAATGACGCTAACCACACAGTGAAATTGGCAAATACTTTTATCATAAGCAGAAGACGCGGCTACTCTGATCAGATCGTCGTCTAAAGTACTGTAGCTGATAGACTCATGGGTGAGTGGCCCGAAATCAGAGACGTCCACGGCACCATGCCGTGTCCCAATCTTGTGTTTGTTCGAACCGTTGTACTAAGCCCGAGGAGGACATTATTTTCTGTCGCGTCTCAAAGTAGAGTAGGGGACAGTTCTATTATCTTCGTGACGACATGTGATGTGAATTTGTTGTTGAAGTTACCTTCTTCAAATCTTTTGCCTAAAGAGGCAGGACGTACAAGGCAGCAGGTGGTTTGAATGCAGTTTTCATTCTCCTAGACTTGTTGCCAACCAAGACTCTAGGGCCCAATCTGTCCTGCTATTTACCTTATAAAGAAAGAAATGGATTCATGCCTTTCCTAAGGGACGTAAGTGAATGCAATGAACTCGACCAGAATTCGAACTCGGCTCTCCGATTACTCAATCCGAGCTGTCTTTGCACAGATACTTTGAACAAAAGTTGATCTATACATAAATAGTCTCTTTATTTTTTTTTAAAGTGTATGCTAGTATGTTAATAATATATTTGTTTAAATTAGGGTGATTATATCCTGAATTTTATTATGAGATTAAACATTATCATTATTCATGAATTTATGGCTAGTGTTTATTTTATTTTTAGTTTAATTGCTTTTTGGCGCAACTATCAAGACAGTCGATTAGCGAGTAGAATGGATCATAAATAGCTCTCTAGTAATATACAGGGTGTTTCAAAAAGAATACGCCAAAATCATCACGTGATATGTCAAAAACGAAAAAAATTACAAACCTCTAGCATGAACACATGTATTGTATATACATTCAAGTTTCATTTCATGTTTTATAAGTGCTCAATGTGGCCACCACCGGCAGTGCGGACAACATCAAGCCGATATGAGAATTCCTCCCAAACGCGCCTCAGCATGTCACGGTCCACCGTGTTGATTGCAGCTGTTATTCGATTTTTCAAGTCATCGATACTTGCTGGAAGTGCTGGAACATAAACTTGATCTTTGACATACCCCCACAAGAAAAAGTCACACACGTTGAGGTCCGGGGATCTGGCAGGCCAAGCACAGAGAGCAAGGTCTTTAGCACCTCTCCTCCCAATCCATCGCTGAGGCACGTTTTCATTCAGATAAGCTCTAACCCCGAGATGCCAATGGGGTGGTGCTTCATCTTGTTGAAAAATGAAGTCATTCGAATCTGCTTGCAGTAAAGTGAATAGCCATTTTTAGAGCATTTCGAGATAGGTTTGTCCTGTTTGTAGCTGCACCGGAAGTTATACTAACGACAGCGGTGAAACTGACACCCAATCAAACTTTGATAACTACTCTATCAAATAACCACTGATTCAGTCCACTACAATGCTAGAGACCTGAAAAAACAGTGTAATGATTTTGATGTATTCTTTTTGAAACACCCTGTATTTCTTTTTCGCTGACAATACACATTTTAAAAAGGAAACCAAATGATTTCGCATTATAGAATATCATGTCAAGAATAGGCTTCAGTGTAATGAATGCAAACCTGTTGTCAAGATCCCGGAGAAAACCCAGCATTGTCCATACAGAACTGTTTGCTTTGTCTTCCAGTATTGGTCGAGGATTTTACTACTTCCTACCCATTTTGTAGGCGGAGTTCCCTTTTTGTAATTGCCGTCCCATCTGCCCATAAGCACGCCATTGTCATCAGCGCTGTTGATCTGTAAGATCAATGAACGGTATTTCTTTTTAAACATGTTTTTATTTTTCTATTATACTTTTTTTTAATCCTCCAAGCAAGGCAATAAAGCCACTAAGACGCAATGGGTTATTGAGTGTTAGAGAATCTGAGAAAAAAAATTACTAGTTAGAGAGAACAATAATGAAACAGAAATTAAGAAACAGAAGACAACGATTGACATTGCGTTTACATTTTTGAAGATCAAAGTTGACTGGGAAAGAAGAACATGAAAGAAAGCATAAATCGTCTGGAACATTCATGTTCCAGCGTCTATTAGAAAAGATAGAAAGTTTTTCTCGCCTGGGTCCATCCTTCGCATCTATAAATCAACCATTCGCCCTTGCATGGAATACTGCTGCTATATATGGTCTGAAGCCCCAGCTGTTCGTCTCAAGGTCCTCGACAAAATCCAGAGACGGATAAGCAATATGGTTGGTCCTGGTCTGGAATCTCACCTATAGTCGCTTTTTCACAGACGTGCCGTAGCTTTTCTCTGTCTTTTCTACAAGTACTTTCATGGTAAGTACTCCGAAGAGCTATTTTCGCTGGTTCCCAAACTGCATGAATTTAAATGTGTTATTAGGTTGGCATCTCAGTCCCACCCTTTCACTGACGAAACGGTTAAATGTAGCCGTCTCTTCTACACCAATAGCTTCATGTCTCGCATTTCACGTCTGTGGAACTTCCTTCCTTTTATTTGCTTCCCTGGCAGTTATAGTCGTCAAATATTCAAATTTAATGTCAATCGACATCTGATACTTTGATCTAATTCCTCGTCCTTCTCTTTATCCTTTCCTTAATCACCCCTCTTTACTCTTGCTTCCACTCTCTGTAACTCCTTGCGTGCTAGTGGAACTCCTGCCTTGCTTGGGATGAAAAGCTTAAAAAAAGTTGCTAATTATATTTTTTCAACCATTTCCTCCCCCCTCAAGTAAAGCAATAAAGCCACGAAAACGGAAAAGGTTGCTGTGGGTTAGCGAATCTGAAGATTATTAATTAGATAACAGAAGTTAAAGTTGCATTTAAATATTTGAAAGTTGACTGGAAAGCAAAAAGCCGGAAGATAGTTCCACAGTCGAAAAGTGCAAGAGATGAAACCGTGTGCGTACAAAATTAAGGTAATATCTAGAAATTTCAACTGTAAAATGATGAGACCTTGCCACCAATCTAGGACTGAACTTAAATTTATAAAGTCTAGCTACCATAGAGGAAAGTAATATTTTGAAAATGCAAACATGTGACACAAGGCGAAAAGGCGAAAAGATGGTACAAGGAAAGGCAGGTATTCAATCGGTTTTATCTTAAACTTAGCTAGGCACAATTACTGAGCCAAATATATCACATACCGAAACCGCATATTCTTACTTATCATTCTTACTACAGCCACCATAATGCCTCAATGTCTGTATGAAGTCCTAACTAGTTCCTATATCTACAATTTGTCTGTGAGTAGGGAATAAAAATAACAACTTTTAGAAATGAAACCCTGATATTAAAAGTGTCGGTCAAAACGTTTTGTTTATACATGGGCTATATGAGGATTTTATATTAAGTTTTACATCATTGGAATATTTCATCATAGAGGAATGTTCAATAGAAGAATTACCATGAAAATATTTATGGAATAGTTAGAGAGAAAATACGTTACGGCAATGGGAAAGTGTTTGAAGCCGAGATGCCTGGACAAGACCAATAATACTGCAGAATCCTCTTTAAATTTAATCAAGTATTTCTAAATATATAGCAGAAGCATGGAACTAGATACTGCAAAAATATTCAATGCATAGACGAATGGTAGACATAACTGTGTAAGACAGATTTCTAGCGAGAAAAAATGTCTAGCACGACACATTTAATCAACTTTCCTAGCATGAGGCCTAGCAATTGATGCAATATAATCTTTTGATTTCATGTCAGCGGAAAACATCAACCCGTGAAGGTGTAACGAGTCACTCTCCTGGCGGTTAGCATCAGGCATACTAATGGAAAGCAAAACGTATTTAGAAATTGTTGTAACCTAGGCAAGGTTACTGAATAGAATAATCACACGAAGGTTAGTAATGAACGATAATACTTAGAACGCGGATATCACATAAGATTTGTCAGCGGCGCGTAGAAGAAGTAGTCAACTGCTAGAAGTGAGTCAAGTGAATTCCACAACGAATCTCCAACTGCAGGATATCTACCAACCGCCCCACACGGTCATATGTCGGGTATCCGAGTCCGTAGGTTCAAGGCCGAATTTACCCAGTATAAAACGGGGTCGGGTATCCGAGTCCGACATAGCCGAGTCTGGGGTTCTGAAGGCCAAAGATATCTACCCCCGATTTGTATTTAATGTGGGACACCCAGTCAGAATTTCCCCGTAAAAACCGTATAAAACGGGTTAAAACGGGCCTTTAGACAGAGCCTCATTTAGGGGAGTTTAGTGAAGTTACCAACCGCCACAGGCGGTCGAGAGCCGAATTTAATGTGGGGACTGCCGTATATCGACATAGGGCCGGAGTCTGGGGATCCTCTCTGAAGATGAAGGCTCAGCTGGAGACAAATCTTTGCAGACCAACATAGTTTATTTTGTATTTTTTTACGCATTATATCAGCTTCAATGGGTTATTTAATGCCGATATCGCAAAGATTTTTAGGATCAGGTTCGCACACTTTTATGAAAAAGAATATGTATTATTTATATATAAATCAGTTTGCCAAATTATTATCGATAACTTTTTTTCATTGATGTATTTTTTTTTGTAAACCTGCGCAATCAGAAAGTTTCTGATCGAGCAGTAAACAAAATGTCATATTTGCACGGATTGATTACGGTTTTTGAAATATTTTTTATACACGCAGTGTATATATATAGTGTTTTATATATATATAGTTTGGTGATTTCACACTAAATAACTGCACAAATATTGAATAGAAACCGAAATAAGCTGGGTGTATTTAAAAAGTCCATGGTTTTATCTCATAACATTTAATTGTATCCCTTTAAAAATTTACTAAGTATGGGTAAGGGTCGTTAATTAAAATGGTTGGAGAAAACGGGTCTAAATAAAGCAGTAATTATAGTAAAAAGAAAGAGACATTGAAAAATGAAGAAGGCTAATTTGTTTTTTAATTCAATTTTAGTTCGCCCAATTCAAGCCCCAAGGACCCCTCAAAGTAGAAGACTACTGGTTTGATTTGGGTTGGTTTATTTTGTTTTACAGTATATCAGCTTCAATGGGTTATTTAATGCCAACAAGATTTTTAGGATAGGTTCGTATGAAAAGAATATGTATTCTTTGTAAGAAATCAGTTTGGAGATCAGGTTTCATTGATGTATTTTTGTAAAGAGAGTTTCTGTCGAGAGTCAAATGTATTGCCTAGGGAGGGAGGGTTTCTGAGTGAAATTGTTGTAAGGAAGGAGGAAGTAAGGAATACATGTTATGAGGACGTTTTCCGAGCACTACCGTTTGATAGGACGCCTAGCCAATCTCCACTGCAGGCGCTGAAAGATATCGGTTGGCCCCGGACTTAAGGGGACCAAGATTGTAGTTGTCAGGGAAGCATCATCTCGAGAGTTTGTTCCACAAAGCAACAGTTCTAGGGAAGAAGATTTCCGAGTGAAAATAAATCTTTATCAAAGGAACATAAGGGGAATGGGGTTGGCTTGCCACTGTGAACATGATATCGTGTGGCCTAGTTGTGAAGATTTGAAATGGTGGAATTAAGGAATGTCACTCGTCCGAACATATGTCATAGTAATAGCGATAGAGTGTATGTGTCTGTTTAGAGCGTGTGTAATTACATTAATGTAAATAAACTTAGTCTGGTCAAGTTCTAAAGAACGAAACGCGTCACACGAAAACTTTTACACTTTGTCATACGTCTCTCTTCTAAATTTGTTCTTGATATATAAACATTTATATATCGTTATCCCATATATATATATATATATATATATATATATATATATATATATATATATTAACATTTTTATGTTTATACATTCTTTTTATAGATACAAATATTTAAGTAAATGTTCTGTTTTATAATAAACAGTATAAAACAACATTTACCGACCTGAATGTCCGAGAAAATTTAACAGAAAATATTCGTCCTCCGACAGGATTCAAACCTGTATCCTATACGGAACCGTCATTTAGCTTGACGTGCCTTTACCGATTTGGCCACGAAGGAGCGTTCGATTAGCAAGGTCGAATTTACTGTAGGAGGACGAATATTTTCTGTGAAAATTTCTCGAAATTCAGTCCGGTAAATGTTGTTTAATACTATTTATTATAAAACGAGCATTTACTTAATTATTTGTATCTATAAAAAGAATGTATAAACATAAAAAAACTATTAAATTAAATATCGGACTGTGTCCATTTCATAATATATATATATATATTTATATATATATATATATATATATATGAAGAAATATAATCTTAAGGTGTGCTATATTTATGGGATAAAGTGCTCAATATCAGAGATAGAGCGTGTGTAAATATAAAAGTGAATATAGAAGTCAACACTTAGAGGCGACAGTCTGTTTCATGCTATATGCAATCGTCAGGCCACGTTCATGTTCACTTATATATATATATATATATATATATATATGTCTATTTACTTTTATAATAACCCTTTCCTGTTATCTAATTAGCTTCTTGATGTTAGGTTAATTAAGAAATATTTATCAAGGAAGGCGCCGTATTTTCTTTCCTACCAAAGTATTTTCGATCTCCCTAACATTGTGGACGCTTGTTTACAAAAGCTACAAGCATAAATTTTAAAAGAATTACAACAGAGAGCGTTCACGCGTTTTTACAAAAATCACCATCACAACGATCATAGCTATATTAAGTCTATCTTCGCAATTCACCCCTGAGGATGATCTTAGATGAGATCGAAAGTACTTGGGAATGAAAGCTATGGCGCCTTCCTTGATGAATTTCAACTTAACATCGAGAGGCTAATTTGAGAACTACAAAGGATTACTATAAAAATAAATAGACATATGTCTATATTAGTCAATGAAATAGGCTTGAATGAATATATACTGCCTATATCTCTCTATATCAGTATTTCTCAACCGGTGTTCTCCGAAACTCTAGGTTATCTTATGAGACCGCTAGAGGTTCTGCGAGAAGCTGTGATAAATAGGCTAATGCATTTTTTTAAGCAATTTTTATATTTTCAATTTTACTCTACACATACGGCATATTATTGGAA
Organism: Acanthosepion pharaonis; assembly: GCA_903632075.3. Classification (NCBI taxonomy): domain Eukaryota; kingdom Metazoa; phylum Mollusca; class Cephalopoda; order Sepiida; family Sepiidae; genus Acanthosepion; species Acanthosepion pharaonis. The sequence goes on from CAHIKZ030003431.1 coordinate 1,040,508, forward strand.
AATCCTTGGTTATTATAATAAAGGCTTCAACCTTTTATATTATTTAAAATTATAATAATCCTACAGAATGTCTTTGGCGATGTCTATATGGCGTCAGTGTTTAACCGCTTTCACTGGCTAATATAAGATTTGTACGTGTCGAATTGGTGTATTATTGAGTGACTCATTCGAGTACAGAGTGAGTCTCCATATATTATGTTTGCCGCATGAACCACGATAAAAAAGAGATTGATATTAATAAATGTATTTCATAATTTTCATCTAGGGGTTCACCTAGACATGAAAACTATTTCAAGGGTGGCACAAGGGTAAAAGGTTGAGAGACGTTGCTCTGTATAAAAGAACCATTGTATCTCTATGTATATATGTTTGTACAACGACCGAACGCACGTCTTCTTATAAAGAAAAATTGGTGGAGAACAGTAAACACCAAACTTCAATAAAATGCACACCTGTTTTTGTAAAAAATAATTAAAAAATGATAAAAAACAAATTAATAAAGGATAAAGCATAATAAAAATAAGCATGATAACAATCAAATAAGCATAATAACAATCAAATAAGCATAATAATAATAATAATAATTAAATAAACATAATAATAATCAAATAAGCATAATAACACTCAAATAAGAGTAATAATACTCAAATAAGTATAATAATAACCAAATAAGCATAATAACAATCAAATAAGCATAATAATAATCAAATAAGCATAATAATCAAATAAGCATAATAATAATTAAATAAACCTAATAATATTCAAACAAGCATAATAATAATCAAATAAACATAATAATAATCAAAGAAAAAAAAAAAAAAACATGAACGAGAAGAATAATAAAAACAAACGACCTAAAATCAAACAACCAACTACCGAAAATCAGCTCTGAATTGCAAAATACAAACCCCAATAAAACTAAGACATTATTGACTTAGAAAAGCTTTTAATTGCTTTTATGAATAATATATGTTAAGGATAATATTGTCTGAAGCAAAAAAAAAAATTCCGATGCAAAATGAATTTTTACAAGAATTGTTTTCTTTTTTACTATTTTAATTACTATAATTTATAAACTTAAATCTTTTAAAATTCATTGCAATATTATTAAGCAAAACTATTTTTAGTAATCATATACATTTAAAATGCCTCCCGCACCAAACAACAAATCTTAAATGTCTGCAAATTCAAAGAAAACAGCGCGTCTCTTATGACGTCGCTGATGGGTTAATATATAAATCCAAATATAAATCGAAAGCCAATAAAAAGCATAGAAATGAGTTCAGTTTTGAGTTTAATATAACTTAAATTCATTGCGTCTTTCAACAAATCTGTTACGGGGTTCCACACATATACACATATCTCCACAAGAAAATGAATTTATTGAATTGCTTACCAGAGCAGCAAGACGTCTACAAACCAGAACGGGTCTTCCTCGATCTGTGTAAGGAAGATCACTTTCTTCGAGAAGATACATCGTGCATTCCAGAATATGTCCATAGAACTGTACAAAACATGAAAGCGGAGTTCAATTCACTTTTATTAAAGTATGCAAAACTATTTGATAATATTTTCATTATGTGGTGATTTATTTGGTATTTGATTGGCAAAGACGCTTTTGCAACATGAACACATATAAGTTTTGTTTTATTTGAACCAACATACTCATCTTGATTGTCATGCTCACGACATTTCAGCCGATGAACATCCCGGTATTCTTCAAGCCGGGAGAGGACATTTCATCATCGCCGACTCAACAGCACCGACTCATCTCCGTGACAACTCTCCACCAGCCTACTGAACGCTGGCGTCGAATTCATAGCTTCAGTCCGGTGTTGGCTGTCATAGTGTGCGCACCTCTTATATCGGCCTTGAGTCGTAGAGATTTTGAAAGTTTAAATCTATGCCTTAGTAATTTATCGGTTACAGCAGCCTATTTAGCTGACTGGTGTTTAATTTTTAAACTTTTCATCACACTGAAAATGGAAATTCTTAGTCAAAGAGGAAAAGAAAAATTTACACACGAAGGCAATTTATTTGTATTTGATACGTTTTTGATAATGAAGTTTAAAGTAGTTGTCAAAGAAATAAACAAGCATTCTCACAATTCATCAGCTGCCAATGTAGAAGTGGCTAAGTTGCACACAACCTTGAAACAACGTGCCGAAAACACCGTTGAAAAGCCAAGTGCAGTAATAAGTGAAGTATTAGTAAATATATCTCAGGTTACACTTGGATTATTGCCAGACGCCTTAGCCATGATGAAAACTCAAAAGAAAAGCTGTAAGCCTAAGTGTTAGGCTGGTGGTGAGTTGTCCTAGAATTCAGTTGTCATGAAGAGGAGTCGGCGGTGATGAGTCGTCGGTGATGTGTCGGCGGTAATGAGTTGTCCTGCACCCCTTCAAGCGACTCTCTTCGCATACAGTATATGTTTTGGGATTTCGAACCGGACACCTTATTCAATATACTGGGTAGATTGTTCTCATTCAACCGTCCGGGTATACTTCATCACTTTATACTCACTAGTCATATTAACCTTTGTTGAGGGAACATACATATCCTTCTTCAGAATAAAGTTGTCCCTTACACAGTTTTTAACACGTTTATGGCAGCTGTATACGACTTGACATCGTCACTTCTTTTATGTGCCGTATCCCTTCAGGACGTAGGCGATCATGACCCTCCACTTGTTCCTGCCCTTTGCAACTTTTGCAAAGTTTTGTATTTCTGTTATTTCTCCCAAACCCTATTCTTCCATCTATTTGCACAAGCCCAGCAATTATGCTACGAGCTGCTTTCCTCTATCCCTCTTTTCCTCAATCTGTCCCGTGTGTATCAGATTTTCCAAGCCCTCCTTCCTCGATACCTACTTCAGAAATTTCAATTGCCTCTTCCTGATGTTAAGTATAGATTTCATTTTTGTTTCCAATATCTCCAAAACCTTGGTCCATGGAATCCTCAGTATGCTTCTGTAGAGCCACATTTCTGTTGCTTCAAGTCATGTCGCTTCATATTTGAGGAGATTTTTCAGCATTCACTGCCATACAGGGGGAGTGATATCACGTTATAGTTTAGTACTCTTTTCTTTGATTCCAACGAAATGTTCCTGTCTCTTAATACTCTGCTTAGAATTGGAAGGCGTATTTGGTCATTCCAATACGTCATCGGATCTTAGCGTCACACTTTCTCTTTTCTGTTATAACACTGCCCAGATATCTAAATTTCTGTATCTGCTTAATTTTAGTATTCCCATTCTGTTTTGGGAACGTTTCTAAATAAAACTCAGAAAATGTTTATTTCGACGAGTGGTCGTTGATAGCTGAAACAGTTATGTAATACAGTGGGGAGACTGGTGAGAATGGTAAGCTGATCCCGCAGGCTGTTACTGTCAGGGTATATGGTCCGGTGGCCGAGTAGTTAAAATGTTCGCTTTCCGAGCATAAGACCACGGGTTCGAATTTCATCGTATTCGATTTATCATATGTTATCGATCCCAGCGTGTGGCTCTCTTGAAGAGCACATGAAAACCATACCAGAGATTGACCCACGCCTTGTGAGTGAAATTGGGTAGACGGGACAATTTGGGAGCCGTCCAGCGTACGGACCTTGTTCAGACTGTTGTTCACGTCAGATAATGCGTCTTTCCCAGAAAATGTAACTAAGGTCCGTTCAGGGGTATAAATAAGTATTGAAGAAACAAAAATGTGCCTGAGCAAAAATCTGCAACAGGGATCATCTATCCGCCCGAGTAAACAGAAACGCATACGAACGGTGTGTGCACTTTTACACTCGTCTTAATGAGGGTATAATAAATGATAGCAGAATTGTTGCGCGCAGCAGAACAATAATTAGTACGTTGCGCTCACAGATTACTAAATAGTGAATTCGATCCTCACTAGGTGCCCCAATCGCTGATTTCCTGTACGTAAATTGTCCTCTGCGAAGATTAGTAAATATTTATAATTACAAGTGGAGTTAAACTGTGAAAGTAGATTTTCACTTTACTCGGTGTGTGGCTCATTTGAACACGGAGAGAGGGATAAATAAAACATAGATTTTGAAGTACACAGGGCCGAGATGAAAGTAGGGAGGGTTTTTTGTGGGTTTATTCATGGAGAAATGCATTGCAAATGATTTTGATAGAAAAATGCACTGGAAATGATTTTACTGAAGAAATACTTTGGAAATGGTTTTCTTAGATAAATGCACTGGAAATGATTTTGTTAGAAGAATGCATTACAAACGATTTTTATAGGAGAAATACATTGGAAATGATATCGCTAGAGAAATACATTAGAAATGATTTTTGCTAGAGAAATGCATTAGAAATGATTTTGCTAGAGAAATGCATTCAAATCGATTTTTTAGAAAAATTCTTTGGACATGATTTTACTGGGGAAAAACATTGGAAATGATTTTACTATAGAAATACATTGTAAATGAATTTGATAGATACGTTAATTGAAACTGATTTTGTTAAAGAAACAATTTGGAAATTCTTAGAGAAATGTGGCGGAAATGAAAAAAATGTTCTCTCAGTCGATTTGAGGCGTTAAAATTAACAAGCTGTTCCTTGTCCCATTTAACAGCAGATTGTAGACCCTTTTTATGATCAAATGCCAATTTTACCTTATTGACCACATCAAACTTAGATATAACTCTGCAGCCTTATGATCAGAAGATTGCGTCAGAAGAATTGTTTAAACATCACATTTTATGGAGTATTACACTTCAGTTGTACCGAATACCTTAGAGTGGCAAGATTTCTAATTGCCGACGAAATATACCTTGGCGAGAAAATGTAGTGGGAGTATCCTCAAACGAGGCTGAAATACGACAAAAGACTCATCATGCTTGGTTTAATTTAGCCAAAGTCCGCCAGCAATCGTGAAGAAATAAAGGGCGATTCAATAACTTGGACCGATTTTAAATGTGAATTAAGTTTAAGCGTCTAAAGATTTTTTCTTTTTCTTTCAGATTTGGCGGACATTTAGGCGATATTATTTTTCACACATAATTGCCATGACTTAAATAACAAATAAAATAAATTTTTATGAATAATACTGATTTATTTACTTCTCACTTTGATCCATCTTAATGAAACACCCTTATATATAATCCGTCTTAATGAACCACACTATATAAGACTAGTTTGCTAATTTTTGACCCCACGACAAGACAAGCAGATTAAAACCATTTGGGACGCGCAAGGAAAGCATGCGGACAATCACACTTACGATTATTACCCAGAATCATTTTACAATATTTTGCCGCCTTTTTTTTACCTGTGAAAAGCTCCAAGGTCGGTAGTTGTATGTTTCACAAGTGCCAATAAAGAGCATTCCGTGATCATTCATAACATATTCTTCCCTTTCCCTTGGATCATTCATGTAAACCTCATCATCTGCACAAAGAAAGAAAAGAAAAGCAAAGAAAAACGTTTAAATGGAGAAGGATACCATCGGTTTTCGAATCAACCCAAATTTCTTACATTAAAATTATTTTAAAAATAAAATATATGAGATATTTCAGGGCCGTTTTCTTTCTATTCTTACAAGAGCTAGATCAATCCGAAATCGGAATACTGCTGTCAGATATGGACAGGAAGGGACAACTCAACACCGCCGACTCAACACCGCCGACTCAACACCGCCGACTGAAAACTAAAGACTGAGACAACTCAGCACCGAGACAACTCAGTATCAGAAAAACATCAATTTTTTTAGAACCGAATAAAAGTAATTAAGGATTAAAACCTTAATTAGTGAATATTTTTCTTCAAATAAGGCATTTGAAAAGCTATTGTGTAAAATATGAATCAGTTTTTTTTTTAATTATTTTTAATAAAAATCTAAATCCTAAAAAAAATCTAATCCTAAAAAATTTAAATGGACGTATAAAAATAAGAATTTAGATTTACTTTATCAAAAAATAATTACATTATGATTTACTTTATTAAAAATAATTAAAAACAAAAAAATGCTTCATTTTGTTTTGTATTTTTCGATTTACTTCAATAAAAGATAAAACAAGTGTGTTTTATTGAATTATTTTTATATGTCAATTTACTTTATTAAAATATATTATAGATATATATATATATATAGATATATATATATAGATATATATATTATATAGATATCAGTTACAATTCTTATCAAGTAGATCCTTTATTCAAAACAGTGCCATTGGGAAACGTAGGAATCTATTTTTTCTCTTCCCGCACCCACTTATAGATTGAATAGAAGGGCAGACTGGGTTCTATAGCCTTGGTTGACAACCAGTCTACCGCAGAAAGAAACTGAAACCTACCGCGGAAAAAAATGTCTAGTCAGTCATGAACTGGAAGGGACATAATCACCCAAGCATGTATCACACATGACACTTAACTGACTGACCATTTAAATGTCTGCGAAAATACGAGGGTTGCTTGGAATGTCCATGCCTTCTATTTATCATGATTGTCCCCGACGTCAGAATTAGATGTTACGGTAATATAGATGTAGAAACTAAACCTTTCCACTTCTTCTATATAACGTATCCCTTCAGGACGTAAGCGATCATGGCTCTCCACAATTTCTTGTCCTTTGCATCTCTTAGTAAATTTTGTCCTTTTTGTCGTATCTTTTAAACCTTGATCCACCATCCATTTACTCAACCCCACTAGGTAGGTTATGAGTTGTTTTCCTTTGCCCTTCTTCCTTTCAACCTGTCCTGCGAATATCAAATTTTCCAAGCCCCTTTTCCTCATTATGTACACCAGAAACTTTAACTGCCTTTTCTTGATGTCATTTAAAATATTGGTTTATTACTCTTCCTCATATTATTTAACATCAGGAAGAGTAATAAACCAACATTTTCTTCTTTTGTTTTGTTTTTGATACAGATCGCAGCTGAGCGGTAGTATGGTAAAATAGCATCTGACATAAAAATACGTATGACTGTCATTGACTTCCTTTGCGCGAAACAAATTGCAGCCATCTGTAAACGATTGATGGACGATTACAGAGACCAAACAATGAAAGTGAGCACAATTAAGTAGTGAGTAATGCGTTTTCAGCGGTTGTGGTATGTGTGTGAGAAAATCCTGTTTTGAGCTTGTCATACAGGTTCTTGTTCATCGCTGACAAAAAATAGTACTCTCTCCAGGCGTTCTATTGTGTTCTTTGTATCTGTTGTCTCTTGTGTGGCAACAGATAGGAGACATTACTTCCAAAGCATTCCTCGTTTAACATAAAAATATTATTCTACTATGTGCCTTATCCCTTCAGGACATGAATAGTCATTTGACCCCCACGATTTCCTGTTCTTTTTAGATATCGGCAAAGCTTGTCTTTTCGCCATCATTCCGATTCCCTGCTCTGCCGACCACTTAGACAAGCTCATTAGGTAGCTTATACTCTGGTTTCCTCTGCCCCAATATGCCCTGTCAGTGTCAATTTTCTAAGCCCTCTTTCCTCATTATGTGTCCTTGAAATCACAACCGTCACTTTCTGATGTTATCTATAAGTGTCTTTTTCGTTTTCTCTAAAACTTTGTCATTGCTCACATGTTCAGTCCAGGGTATTCTCAGCATCCTTCTGTAGAACCGCACTTCTGTTGCCTCAAGTCTTTTCTTTATCAGTGATGAGACTGTTCGGCATTTACTGCCATATTACATAACAGTTCAGTACTCTTTTCTTTATTTCTAACGAGATTTTCCTGTTTTCGTTATCCCAGTGCACCTCCGCTCGAAAAACAACAACTGTTATTAATATTTGTTGAAAGCGATCACGGCCAAGGAGACGAACCTGGGAGCATAGCCAGTTGGGTGTATATGCAAATACGCTCAACCTTGGATGTCATCGCAGATGCAGTGAACGACGGACGATCGGAAAACGTCGTCGCAAAATTCGTCACAATTGCCCCACGAATGGTGTCATACTGGCAACAAGTGGCTGAGCATTGTCAGGAAGCGGAAATTGAACCTCGTCTATTAACAATAGCTGGTAGCATTTTACTTAACTGAATTTGCATTTCATCCAGTTGCTGATTATAAACAACGGCTGTGGTGCTCTGGTTAGATTCCAGAAAGAGGTAATGGACAAACACCAAAAAGTCGCCATAATGCTTTGTTAGTACAATTTCGATTTTTAGAAAGTTTTGTAACTCAACGAACACTCGTTGCCACTTTTGTGATGTCAGCGAATGCTAGTTGTCACTTTCATAATGCTCGTTGTAGTAGAAACTTTGTAAGCGCAGATACAACTATAGTAACGCCGTTGAACAATACTGGTGTCAGACGCCTTCGAATGTCACTCGCACTAATAGTACTTGCTCGATAATACTCGCTCGGACAGTAATCCGTATAGTGATCCGAATAGAGAAATATTATAGTGAATAGTATAGAGAATAGCGATCTGTATAGTACTAGAGGATAGAGTAGAAAGAGTGATCAATCCACACTAAATCTCGTATATATATATTTCAATTAACCATCACGTGTTCCTGTTCTAATCTCGTGACATTTCAAAACATTTGCCAGTAGGTGCTTTGTGATGTCAACGAACACTCATAGCCACTTTTGTGATGTCAACGAATACCCGTTGTCACTTTCGTAAATGCTCGTTGTAGTAGAGACTTTGTAAGCATAGATACAACTATAGTAACGCCGTTGAACAATATTGGTGTCAGACGCCTTCGAATATCTCTCGCGCTAATAGTACTTGTTCTATAATACTCGCTCGAATAGTAACCACGGAATAGTTATCCGAATAGCAATCCGTATAGATGCATTTAAGTGTAGCACAAGGCCGAGCGGGAAATACAGAGGGTCTGTTCTTCATTAGATATCATAGTCCTAGTTAAACCTAATCACGACCCGTTCATTTATAACGATTTACTCATTTGCCACAAGAACTCACCCATCACCTCTCAATCCTGTATATACCACAATACCACATATTCACAGGGGACCTACAATACATCCGATGACATAAAAATTTGCTAAAGGTTCAAAATATATGAAAATTTAATGATTCAGGAAATGATGGCAGAGGGGAGATGAACCCAGAAAAGAAACTTCGAATAGTAATCCGTATAGTGATCAGTATAGAGAAATAATATAGTAAAGAGTATATAGATAGAGGATAGCGTTGAAAGAGTGAGATATTCACTAACAGACCTACGCGGTCGGATGTAGCACAAGAACGCGTTTTTTGTAGAGTATCCAATCTTGTAGGCCCGTAAAAAACGGGGCCCGGTAGCTTTCTCCCTCAACGAAACTCTCTCGTCTGGGGATCCTTTCTGTTCGAAGGCAGAGAGTGTAACCAGCACATTTCCGAGGTAATCTGGAGAGGGAGATATTCGCTAAACGCCCCACGCGATCGGATGCGACACAAGTTCATTGTGGGATATCCGAGCTCGTAGGCTGGGCCAAAAATTCCTTGCTGACCCCTAGCTGTCTACCACCCCAGATGAGACTCAACTCTTCAGCAGAGCCTCATCTGTGTTCCTCTTGCCCGGAGGCAGAGAGTTTGACAAGCACACTTCCAAAGTAATTCGGAGATTGATCACTTAGACGCCACGGTAATTCCCATATATACATTTCCTTTACCATCACGTGATCTACGTATTCAAAATGAGATTTCCTCTGTTTACATTCTGGTGATCTGTGTTCAAACTCAGTAGCGACACTTTATTCCTATATAACACTTTTCACTGTGGTCACATGACCGAGTTCTTAGAACGTTCGCTTTCTGATGAGACCCGGGTTCGAATCTCACCAGGTCAACTTTTCGGGAAGGTGACTACTTGATGCTATCGATCTGCTGGAGGCGATTACAGTGTGCGGCACCTTTGGAAAGTGCTTGAAGAACCAAAGCATGGGTTGATCCAAGCATTGTGAGTGAAACTTGTTAGACAGAACCCTTTGGAACTGTCGGTGCTTGTACTAGCGCGAAGGCAAAAGTCATCGCCACCGAGGGCTTGAGCGTGCCGGCCTTGTCCAGACTGTTGATAACGCGCACCCTCCTATAAACTGTAACTAATGTGGGCGCTTTTGGTTCTGTACAAACACAAATGTGCCTGAACAGGTGTCTGCAACGGGAATTAGCTAGCCGTCCTAGTAGATGGGCATCCTCGGATACGAGTGGCTGCACCATTTTTAGATCAAGATTGTCATTTGCGTATCTAGTATTAAGATTGTGACCGCCAATAATGAATTCTGCTAGGAATTCTAATTCTCTCAGAATGACCTCACTATAAAAGTCCGTCGGGAAGACACAGGCAATGTAGAAATAATAAAATAAGTAAAATGTAATATATTAGGTTGGCCAGAAAATCCTGACTCACTTAGGAAGCGGAAAGCAAACAACAAATCTTGTTCTCTGTCTTATGGAATTTTCAAGGAGTACTTCATTTTAAGTTTGTTCCACACGGTCTCGCTATCAACGCTAAGCTGTATTGTCAGCAGCTAGACCGTGTGTACAGCAAACTAAAGCAGGACTTTGTTTCAGCAAGACAATACGAGGCCACACACTGCCAGTTTGACTAAGGAGAAGTTTTAAACAGATGGACGGTGTTCAGATTCTTCCACATCCACCGTTCTGTCCTGATGCTGCTCTGAGTGACTGTGACCTATTCCGTTCAATGGCACACTTCCTCCGCAGCCAGCGATTAAACATTTTTGATGAAGCGAAAGAAGCTTGTTTACAGTTTTTTGATTCAAAGCCTGCTCGCTGGCAGAAGATCGTCGAGAATAATGAACTTTATTTTGAAGAATAATTGTTGGTGTTGCTCCATAAAATTTAGTTGTTTTCTTTCAGCTTTCTAGGTGAGTCACGACTTTCTGGCCAACCTAATAAAAAACATTCAAAGTAAAAAAAAAAGAAGCCTGTATTCGTTTAATATTTACCTCTGTTGAATGGATTGAATATGACATAAATCTCCTTAAATTGCGTCACTTTTGTCTTGTTGTTCTTGTAGGTTATATGGCCTGACAATCTCCAGACTCCAACGAAACATTTTGCCGGTGAATTGATCTCAACAGTCAATTCATTTGTGTTTACTAACTTCAACTCCACTGTCCATTCTTTACCTTTACTGCTAGACTCTATGGGTTGTCTGACTAAAGTATTCTTTGGAATTTTTGGTCGATCACCTGTAACAATGACAAAAAATGGAAAGAAAGAAAAATTTTTTAAAAAGAACTTGACAAGAATCCAAAATAGATATACAGTGTGCACCAGAAATTTGAGAACAAAATTATTAAATTAAGTCAAAATAATTCCCTTTTTTGTTTATTAACTTTATCGTTTCGTTACTTTGCCATTGTCGTAATGTACGGGATGGTCCCAGTGTCTTGTCATCTATTTAACCATCAGTTTTCTATTTCAGATAACGAGCACGAAAATGATGACATTAATACAGACCTTTTCAATGTGTGACATCGTCAATGAAATGAATAAACTGAATACAGTACATGTACTTTATATTACTGTATAACTTGTTCTTCTATTGTTCTCATTATTTTTTGGTAGAGGGTGACAAGACTTTCGTTACATTTACAGCGCCTTTTCTGTAAATATTTTTATAACAATTGTTCTTATGAACTTCCCGCATTTCATTGCCGTTTCATTTTTAAATGTTGTTATTTTATCACCACCCCACAGAGAAATTGTATCTATAGGAAGTAGTCACGATTACGTAGAGACCTGAGGTATTATGGTGACTGTTGTCAGAATGGTAAGTATGAATGTGTTATTTATATTACTGTATAACTTGTTCTTCCATTGTTCTCATTATTTTTAAGCATTTCACCCAAAGCAAGGCGAGAGTGCCACTAGTACGGAAAGGCTACAGAGAGTGTAAGTAGAGGAGAAGACTGGGTATGGTGGGGGGGGGGTTGAAGAAAGGATAAAAAGAAGAATGGGGATCAAGGCAACAGAAGATGTCGATTGACATTACATCTAAATTTTTGAACATTATAGTTATTAGGGAAGCAAGTAAGAGGAAGGGAGTTCCACTGTCGGGAAGTGCGAGAGAAGAAGCTGTTGGAGTAGAAGAGGTGGTTACATTTAACTGTTTCAACAGTAAAAGGGTGGGACTGAAATGACAACCTAGCAGCACACTTAAATTCATGCAGTTGGTGACTGTTGTCAGATTGGTAAGTATGAATGTGGTGTGTTTGGGTTAATAATAGTGGCTACCTAATTTTAAGATAAAGTTTGACCACCAGCCTTCCCCTATCCCCACTTTAAACATTGTGCCACATTTTTTTTCAACATAAATATTACTTTCCTCTATGTTACTCCGTCTTCACGAATTTAAGCGCAGTACTAGATTGGCAGCTAGGTCTCATCATTTTTCAGTTGAAATTTTCTAGATGTAACCATAATTTGTAGCATTCTTCTCTCGTACTTCTCGCTTGCTGAACTTTCTTCTGGCTTCATAATCATCTTCTCTCTCCTTGAATCATGTTCTTTTATTTTATTCTCTTCTTTAAAAAAAATCTTTCACTTTCAGTAAACCCTTGAAGACTGAAGAACAGCCTTCCCAATCCCTCCTTTGGCCTTGTGCCACATTTCTTTATTAAGAAAAAAAATATTTCCAGTATTGTAAAGTTAACTTAGCTAGGAGATATATCCACATTGAATCTCTTACATTTGTTCCTACTTCCTGTAATTTAATTTCCCATTCCCCTCTCCATTAAGATCACCGGAAATATCAGTTCTCCTGTGAATGGTGAGCGACTTTCGACTTTTCGACTGTGCTTTTCTTGTTTGTTATTGTGTTTCAATGAATGTGTATTTGGGTGAGGGCTTGGTCGAATGATTGCTTGAATTATTTAAGTTTCGCATTAATTTCGTCCAGCTAGCCGGAGTTTCTGCCACAATTAAGGATTGTGATTTTTTTTTTATCATTAATACTATTTTGTTTAGTTTTTTGTATATAAATTGTAATCATTAAAAAATATTCAATGGGGTTTCATTTTCATAAGTTATTTTTATTCCGACCACAGACAAATTGTACATATAGGAACTAGTTAGGACTTCATAGAGACTTTGAGGTATTATGGTGGCTGTTTATAAGAATGGTAAGTATAATGAAAAAAGTACGCAGGTGCAGGCTTTAAGAAAGCTTTATTCAGCTGAGAATACGAGGTTCGCGTATAGTGCGCTTTTATAGTCCCAGTAAACAGAAATAGCTTCCTCAAAGAAGAAAGTAACAAAACAAGGGTTGGTTGGTTGGTTGGGTTTTATGCCATATCAACCACTGTAGGTCATTTAATGCCAAATTTTATATATATATATATATATATATATATATATATATATATTAAATATATAGTACTAGTAAACGTACAGCTGGCAACATTATTTTTTTCAAAAAACGTATAGCTGGCAACATTTTTGGACGGGCGTAGTTTATCGTCATACCCAGGACGCGGATGTAGTTTATCGTCATACCCAGGGCGCGATGTAGTTTATCGTCATACCCAGGACGCGGATGTAGTTTATCGCCATACCCAGAAGGTACAAAACAAGGGGAGACCACTCTTGATTATTCATAACAGTAAGTATGAATGTGTTGTTTTGGTGTAAGGAACACTGGTTTATTTGGGTTAGTAATTGTGGCTAGTTAAGTTTAAGATAAAACGGATTGAAAACCAGCCTCCCCCTATCCCCTCCTTTTGGTTTTGTCCCACATTTTCAAAATAAATATTACTTCCCGCTATGGGAGCTCAGTGGAAATATGGATAGCCGATCGGATTGAGGAATCGGAGAGCCGAGTTCGAATTTCATTCGAATCAATTACATTAACTTACGTGCTAATAACCTTAGGAAAAGTATGAATCCTATTCTTCTCCCTCTCCAGCTATAGGTAAATAGCGGAACATACCGGGTTCTATAACCTTGGATGGCAACTGGTCTACCGCAGAAAGAAATGGCATCTTGGAAATGACGGGAAAAATCTGCCTCGTCAGTCATGTATCGAAAGATACATGATCGCCTAAGCGTGTATCAAGGATGGCACATAACTGACTGATGGAAGCTAGACTTTATGATTTTAAGCGTAGTACAAGATGAGCAACAAGGTCTCATCACTTTAGAGTTGAGTTGGCTAGATGCAACCGTAAGTTCTGTCCGAATTTTCTCTCGCACTTCTCGCTTGGTGGAACTATTTTTAGGCTTGATTCCTTCCAGCCAACTTTGATCTTCAAAAAATTAAATGCAATGTCAGTCGCTATCTACTGTCTTCCTGATTACTCTTCTTTTGTTTTCGCCCCGAAATAATGTTTCTGGTTCCTAATTTTTCCATATACATTAACCCCCTTGTGTCGTAGTGGCTTTATTCTCTTGCTTTGGGTGAAATGATTAAAAAAAAGGTTAAACTCCCAGATCAAACTCGTGAATTTGGGTTTTATGGCATATCAACCACTGTAGGTCATTTAATGCCAAATTTAGTTATTATCTATCTATCTATCTATCTATCTATCTATCTATCTATCTATCTATCTATCTCTCTCTCTCTCTCTCTCTGTATATATATATATATATATATATATATATTAAATATATAGTACTAATAAACGTATAGCTGGCAACATTATTTTTGGACGTAGTTTATCGTCATACCCAGGACGCGGATGTAGTTTCTCGTCATACCCAGGACGCGGATGTAGTTTATCGTCGGTGGGAGTTGAAACTATTGTGATTTTGTACAAATCTAAGCTTAGTAAACTTCCATTACGCTTGATAAAATTAAAAGACCATAGAATATTAACAAACAGGAATTTTCACTTTTATTTAAGCTTCTTCAGAAATTAAATATGGAGGAAAACAAAAATTCTGGTATCTTTTGCTTATTTTTGTGTTGTTTGTCTTTCATTGGTTAATATACCACAGGTGTATTTGTCTCGTCAAGTAGCGTTAAATTCATAAATGTTTCCAATTGGTTCTTTATCCTATCATTCATATATATATATATATATATATATATATATATATATATATATATTAAGGAGAGAAATAGATAAATATTTTTTATTATAATGTGGATTTTGCTATATACTGTATCTATATATTTTGCTACACGTGTTTCGGCTGTTGTGACCTTCATCAGGCAAATAATGGTTATTTTATTTAAATGAATGAATTTTGAGTGATACCTATATAAGATTCGTTGCATTTTGAGCACTTGATGCAACAAATCTTATATAGGTATCACTCAGGCGCTAAGCAACAGAGTCGCCCTACACAAAAGTCACATTAAATTATCAGACAACAAAAAATGTTTGTGTCACAAAACATTCACAAATGCAACAAGGATAACTTTAAAATTATACGAATATATCAAACAGACGAATACAACTCTTACCTCCAAATACTAGGAAAAAATCGATATAGAAATTTAAACCAACACTAAAAAAATCATAACACCCCCCACACACATAAAAACACACCATATAGACATAGTCGTAAAACAAACTAGTCGGAACACACACAAATATACACAAACACACCATACAAAAGATATATATTTTTGCTATGTAGATTTCCTTATAATAATATAATATATACTATATATGTATGGAGAGCGAATATATACACATACACTGGCAAAAACAAACATACGAGACGGACGACATGTACACACAAAGACACACACACACGAACACTACATCCCATACAAAGTGTAGATATATACTATACATGTTTCCATATAATGATACAATATATATATATGTAGAGAGAAAGAATTCTGGCAAAAACACACATACACACATAATGCACAAGAATAGAAGAAAGATTGAAAAATACAGGAGGAAATAAGAAGATAAGAACAAAGACATACTCGTTTCTTTTCCGTTCTCTGACCAAATTTAATTGTTTTATGATGCCACAAGCAAAAAAACATTTTTCGCTCAGTCCCAAATGGATTCAGATAATTACTACT
Source organism: Acanthosepion pharaonis (assembly GCA_903632075.3). Lineage (NCBI taxonomy): Eukaryota > Metazoa > Mollusca > Cephalopoda > Sepiida > Sepiidae > Acanthosepion > Acanthosepion pharaonis. The sequence continues at coordinate 1,056,447 of CAHIKZ030003431.1, forward strand.
ACGCACAAAAGACAATGGTTAAAAGATTTAAAAAAGGAAAAAAAAATCATTCCTTTAAATAATATGTGGAAATAACCATACTTTGCCTGATGATGGTCACAAGACCCAAAACCCGTGTAGCAAAATATACAGAATAAAGTATATATATATATATATATATATATATATATATATATATATATGAGCATGTTAATGGAATGGTTAACGGTTGGAAAGCGAAATCAGATAATTCGTTAATTCGTGATTCGAAATCGTTATATTACCATCTTTTCTTACCTCCCCATGCAATAGGTTAAATAGTAGAGCTGACTGGGCTCTGTAACTTTGGGTGGCAACCAATCTAGGCGAAGAACAACTTTGAAAATAAAATCTTGCGACTATTATTACTCACCTTGATCATTCTTGGTTTGGTTTGATTTGGTTTATTTTGTTTTACGGTATATCAACCTCAATGAATTATTTAATACCGACAATATTTTTAGGATAGATTCATATTAATGGAATATGTATTCTTTGGTTTAGATTGGTTTGGTATATTTTGTTCTACGGCATATCAACCTCAATGAGTTATTTAATACCGACAAGATTTTTAGGATAGATTCATATGAATAGAATATGTATTCTTTGGTTTAGATTGGTTTGGTTTATTTTATTTTACGGCATATCAACCTCAACGGGTTATTTTAAAATTTTTATTGCTGGTAATGTTTTGTCAAAAATTTGTTTCTGGTAATATTTTCCCTTCAAAATTGTATTGCTGGTAATAGTTTTTTTCAAAAAAACTACTGCTGGTAATAGTTAACTATTTACCCATAGCTGGGACCCTAACAGGTGCTACCACCGCGAGTCAGGGTGGATCTGAGGAACACCAGCAATTAAGAGGTGGTTACACACTCCTCAAAAGCTCCTGATCAGAGGCTTTGCTGCTGGATGTAGTTTATCATCTTACCCAGGACGGGATCATTTTTGTCACTGGATTATGGTAGCTGATGTACAGAGAATGATATTCATGCTGTGCAAGTGTCTGTCACAGTAATCTCTCTGTGTTACAAGTACTGTCTATCACGAAATCGGGAAAACAGTCACCATATAAGGTATATATAAGCGAACTAAAATTAGTTATAGCAGGCGTTGGTTAGTTCACCTTAATCTTTCGTCTTGTCAGTCCGTGAGGACCAGGATAATTAACTATTATTATAAAAAATTTCCGACGCCCTTTGCTTGACGAGCCTAAAGGAAAAAGTGAACTAGCCGGCGTGTGGCTATAATTCGTTTTAGTTCGATCTCAGATTTCGCTGTTTTCTTTAATAAAAATTGAGCAGTTTTATTATGTTTGCTTTTTCGTACTTTCCATTTCGTATTTGTTCCTTATCCTATCCTATATACGATGTCTGACAAACAGTGTCAGGATTATTGCTATGTTAATGGAGCTAAAGTACTCGCAGTGAAGCCGATTGGCACAGATTGACCTTGAACTCTGCTACGCATGCGCACAAAGTTATAATTGTCTCACTCACTTTCGTTGTTCATAGCAGTGCTTGGAAGGAAAACTGTGTAGATTGTGTTAATCTCACCACACGACAGAGGTTCCATTGGTGACCATGGATTGTGGAACAGTTTTAGGCCAAGATCACCATTCTCCATGTTCGACAACCACCATATTCCCCAGGTCTCGTAACTTTTTTCCTCTTCAAAAATCAGATCCTACTTGAAATGAAGAAAATTTCAAGACGTCCAGGAAATCCAAGAGAATGCGTTGAGACATCTGCTCGTTACTCTAAAAGAAGGAATTTCAAGGAATGCTTCCGTCAATGGAAACAACGCTGGATAAAGTGTGTGGCTTCAGAAGGGGACAACTTCAAAGGGGATTAAATGCCGAATTGATATAATGATTTTCTAAGCATAGCTTACATATGGCACAAGGCTGAAAGTAAGGGGTACCCAGTGAGGCTCGATCTAACTACACAGTCGTAATTGTTTTGGCAAGGCAAGCCATTACACCACGTCGAGGTGCCCAAAATGATTTTCCAAGCGTAGCTTAGATGTGGCACAAGACTGAAAGTATGGGGGACCCAGCAAGGATCGAACTCCTTGTTCAGTTGTAATTGATCTAGCGAGACATGCTTGTTAACCATTACACGACGTCAATAGGCCCAATGCCGAATTGATATGTGTCTTTTTATTATTTGTTTTCTTTTTATAAGACCTGTCTAGATATTATTTGAGCAGACCTATTATATATACACTGCAGGTTAATGTATTGTACTCTGTGATGAGTATGAATTAATAATAACTCCCTTTACCCACTCCCTTCAAATCGAGGAAAAAGACGGAAAGAAATTCGCGAGCCTGTGTAAAATTTTCTTTGAAAAAATGAAAATCTTGACTTCACAGAGATTGGCCGGAGAGCTGAGAAAAAGACGAAAACAAAATCGCGAGCCAATGTGAAGTTTTCTTTGAACCAATGAAAACCTTGTTTTCACATGAATTAGCGGTTGAGACTAGAAAAAGGAAGAAAAGAAAATAGTGAGCCTATGCGAAATACTTTCTGATATAAAATAAGGAAAAAAATTTAAATCAACGAGTATTTGAAGTCATGCAAAAAGTTTCATTTCTGATCAAGCGTCCAGCGTTAAGATTTTCGCCAATATCACATTACTCGCTAACTATATTATCAGCTTTAACCAAGCATTTGGCACTTCAAAGAAATTTATTTCAACAATCCAAGAAGGATGAATATTTAAAACTATCTCTAATCGTCTATGTTTGAACATATGAAACCCTACATCCCTTCTGTGAACAATGAATTTTCTCACCTTTGTTTTAAACATTTGGGAATATTATTTTGCGCCTGATCATTTAATCATTTGTTCTTTTGATTCTCCTTTGGTACAAAGTCTTGAAGCAAAGACGCTATCTATTACAGCAAAGCAATGCAGTAACTTGGGATAATTTCCTTTGTTCAAGCTATGACACTTAGTTAAAACTACGGCCTTTAAAATTTTTCTGGTATATTTTCCTGGAATGAGCTACTGATTGACAGGTTCAAGCGTGTAAATTCGTAAATAAATTCCTTATCTTGTTTTTTCAAAATTACCCGTGTGTTCCCTCGTCCTTATCTGCCCTCGTTAACCATCTTGGCGTGGTTAAACCAGCTGCTCATTTTAACCCCAAAGTCCTACGCAATATAACTCTAACACTGGAATAATGTTGCTTGTTGTTGATAGGATTGTATTGAAGATGTTTTTATTGAGTATAATAAATTTTGGTAATACTTTATTGACGATATTGTTATTGGGCATAATAAATTTTAGTAATACTCTATTGACGATATTGTTATTGGGCATAATAAATTTTGATAATTCTCTATTAACGATATTGTTATTCAGCATAATAAATTTTGATAATTCTCTATTGACGATATTGTTATTAAGCATAATAAATTTTGATAATACTCTATTGATGATATTGTTATTGAGCATAATAAATTTTGATAATTCTCTATTGACGATATTGTTATTGAGCATAATAAATTTTGATAATACTCTATTGACGATATTGTTATTGAGCATAATAAATTTTGATAATTTTCTATTGACGATATTGTTATTGAGCATAATAAATTTTGATAATACTCTATTGACGATATTGTTATTGAGCATAATAAATTTTGATAATACTCTATTGACGACATTGTTATTGGCCATAATAAATGTTGATAGTACTGTATTAACCATATTTTTGATTATACTGAAAAGTAAAGGAGTTACAGAAGGCAGATTTTCGTAATTGCCCATACACCTACTCATTTTACTATCGACTCTCTTGGTATGCCAGTACAAACATATCTCTTTGATATAGCTAATAATGGGGGATCACACAGAGAAAATGGATTCATGGTTTGTTTGGAGATATTTCTTCGAAAGGAACATAAATATAAGCCCCGAACAAAATTCAATATTGGTTCGTCAATTTCCTTTCCTCTCCCAAATGAGGGTTAGCTTATCACACTCACTCACTCACACCCACGTCTGTTTGTTTCCTTTTAGTTCTATTTGAAGCAGATGCATACATACCAAGGGCCAGCTGAATGGATATGCTGTCTTTATCCTTGTAGTAAGGTCTATTCAGTCGAAGAGTGATTTCGAAAGAAAAGCCGCGTCTGACCACAAGTTTCGGGATTTGCGGTTTCTTATCGACGTCCAACTTCGAGGTGATGTCGTAACGATCACAGAAATGTTTTTTTGTGTTCTTGTAAATGTTCAGATCAATATCGGTTATTGTCAACTCGTCTTGAACTGGTTCTGTAGAAAAGAAGAAAAAAGCCCTAAACATGAAAAAGTTATTTCTTTATAAATGAGTAATCCGCGCTCTTTCTTTCTTTCATATTCGTATGCAATTTTATGACAAAAACATATATAATTTTTTATACGCCAGAACAATTTTTTTTAAGGAAAAACAATACAAAAGTGGAAAACAATTTTTTCGTGTGAAGCGTTTTGATCTTTAGGACGTGTTATGGAGTGATTTCACAGTGGAGGCTTGTATTTGTACTAAGTCGGTCCTAAAATAGGTTCGCCGTACAAAACGTTAGGAACTTGATATAATAGGTAATGACGCAGAGAAATCTAGTGGTGGTCGCTGATACTTTAGTATCCGACTAGCGGTCGTCCGACATCGACTGACTGGCTGACTTTTTCATCACTTTCGCTATTAAGTATTCCGCTTTGTAATAATAGAAGATAATTTTATGTAAAAGATTAAATAAAAAAATATAACTGCTTATGATGAGTATACATGATAAGTAATTAAGGAATTTCATCTATAATAAGGTTATCTTCAAGAAATTTTGTTTTGGGATCTAATTTCATCTAAGTCTGAAACATTTGGCTATTTTTAGCACTTAATATACATAAGTAATTATTTAGAAAAAAATATGACAAAATGATAAATATGACAAAATAGATCTCAAGGACACATGGCAGAGTGGATAAAGACGTTGGTTAGATCCAGGGACAGGACCCAAAGAGTGTGAGTTCAATACCCGGTTAAGGCAGTGGAGAACTTTCAGAGGGAAAATTAACAGGAGATAACTGATAACTGATATCCATTAAACATGGTACGTGGAACTAGAACAGTCTAACCCAGTGAGCGAAATAAAATGGTTCAGTTCGACATTCCAACCACCTGAAGAAGGCCGGGGCGTACAACGGCCGTAATGTTGTAATAAATATGGCGACAAAGATGAGGACAATAGTTCGAATAATGTGAATAATGTACTATAATAAGAGATGTAATTCTATGTATTTTGTTATAATCTCTTATAATAAAATTGATATATTGCTCTATTTTGTATTGAGCACTTTTTAAAATTGAATGCTACGAATAGCAGAATTTTACTTCTTTCATTTGTATATATATATATATATATATATATATATATATATATAGTGAACTCGTAAACACCACTTGTCTAGATGAATGGATTTCTCTGTATCCTTGGAAACGTGAATTATGATTTTTTGCTGTACTTTTAAAAACCAGTAATTTTAAAGGTTACTCCAAATTTCGCTTGAGGATGAAATGGAACTAATGTCTTTAATTTAATTACAACATTAAATTCGAAGCTTTTAGCTTCCATTTTTGAAACATGGTTAGAACTGTGTAGCGAAAAAAAACATATTTTGAATCAATTTATAATATGATATATATATATATATATATATATATATATATATATTTGAAAAGTATATATATAGGATTGAACAGGCGTCTGTAATAGGGTTTAGCTCGCCGCTCTGGCAGACGGGTGTACTCGGAAATGAGTAGTTACCGGCCATTTATAAATGCGAAACGTATACTGGACCAGGATTTGATGATCAGCGATAATGTTTTAGAATTATTATTATCTTATTGATTTGCATATAATGTTGAAACACACAGGACTGGGTAAAAGACAAAAAACTGATTCAGTAGTTTCAAAACTTTGAAGTAATTCGCTTGAAAATGTTTATCGAAATTAATATTAAAACAAATTGAAACGCTTACCTGTGTGCAATGCTAAACCATAGTTGTCTGATAAAGGCCTGTCGACCGAGGACATTGGCCGTAGACCTGGATGTTTCATGTAGTATCTATTTCTGCTATGCATAAAGAATGGCGGGGCATCCAGGTGATACCTCATCGACCTCACCAACGCGAAAAAACTTGGGAGAGACATCTTGATGCTTTAGGAAAAACGACTAAGAAAGTCTCTTTATTAGCTGCAGGCAGTCTTATAGATTCCTTTCTGGCTCACGGTTCACGAAAATGTTTCCCTGAGCTGGAAACCTGAAGTTGCGTGTTCCAAAGCAAGGATTTAACTTTTGATTTGGCTCCCCGCGCGTTACTGCTAAGTTCACGTGGGTATCGCAGATTCTAGAAGCGCTTGTAAGCACGAAGGAGCGGGGATGATAATTATGTTGTAAATTTATTTTAGCTTTCTACTTTCGAAAATTCGAAATGAATTCAAAAATCGATTATAAGTTGCGCGATCCGCTAGGCTGTAGACTACTCGAAGAGTGTGTCTTTCTTTTATTGCTTCTCTTGGAAGCTAAAATCGCTTCAATATCTTGATTGGAATAATATTTACCAATATTACGTCCCACACCTGGTTCCCGAATTTTAGACTAAATTATTGGTCTCTAGTTTAAGGTTCACAAAAATAAACAAACAAACAAGCGTTATCTTGCTGTTGTAGTTTGGCGAAGAAGATTACAAACAGCTTTATTAGACTGGGGTTCCAGCCTTCTGTTTTGCTTTTACCAATAATAGGTTCCAAACCAGGTTACCCAATTTTTGGATTAAATTATTGGTTTTTAGTTTAATGTTCACAAAAATAAACAAACGAGCAAGCGTTATCTTGCTGTTGTAGTTTGGCGAAGAAGATTACAAACAGCTATAGAAGAATGGGGTTCCAACCTTCTATTTTGCTTTTACCAATAATAGGTTCCAAACCTGGTTACCCACAATTTTTAGATTAAATTATTGGTTTTTAGTTTAAGGTTCACAAAAATAAACAAAGGATCAGGCGTTATCTTGCTGTTGTAGTTTGGAGAAGATTACGAACAATTATAGAACAATGGGGTTCTAGCCTTCGATTTTGCTTTTAACAATAATAAATCTCACACATGGTCCCTAAGTTTAAGATTCAATTATTCTTGGTGTTCGGTTTAAGGTAAACAGAAATACTAAATACTTTTTATATCTCTGGTGGAGTTTGACCGTTCTTAGATGTCGGTCAGACGTGGAACTTTGCAAAAAAAAAAAAAAAAAAAATCCTCTTAACAGCGAAGTTCGAATTTTCTATTTTTCTTTTATTTGAGTCCGTAGCGCCACTGCAGTCTTGTTTTGTCAATATATTGCTGTTATATGAAACGGTTTTTGAAGGTTTTTCTAATTAGAAAATCTTTCTTATCTTTCTGGAAAGCGAAACCTGGCAGTTAAATTTGAGCTTCGGATATCTTTCGTTTGTATCACAATACCTAAATCTGTTTGAAAAAGTTATTTTGCGGATAATCTTAAACCTCGTAACAGGAGCGCAGGCCTCCGTCTGTAATTTTTTAAAAATAGTTTTTTGGTAATATCTGATCACTTCCTTTTTAAGAAAAAGCAGTCGTACCCAACAATTTTATCGCATAAAGTTCTAACTTGTTCCAACCAATCAGTAGTTAACAGCAACACGATGTATTAGTCGTTGAAATACCTGAATCCGTTTTTTATGAATAGTCGCGATTTCTCCAGTTTATAAGTGATTGGAAAGATCTACAAAGAGACATCAATATGCCTTTGATGTCGGTTCCTTGTTTATGACAGGCTAGAACAATAAAATGGTTAAAATGTGTTATTTATAAAAAAAAAATGACTTGCTGCTCTTATTGTGCCGTATCAGCGAATACCAGCTGAAAATGATTCAATGCTTTTTCAAAACCAATCTCTTATCTTTCAGCCAGAGCCTAATAATACTTCCGGTAGTAGCGCTCGCTAAAATTAATTTGCATAAACATTCATGAATATATCTACAGATAAGTGTCTCGATGCAGGAGACTATACGTCTTCTCGTGTATACAGACACATAATATTACGACGACTGTCATTAATATCCAAGCCAATGCCTAATTACAAGTATCTGATCATGTAATTGTTAATTAACGAGCAAGAGATGGAACAAAATAATCAATTATAATTTCAATGACGGTTTATTTGATTGATGAAACGATTATTGGAAGGACGGTGTATTTTCCAGTGTCAGTTACCCATCCTTTGAGAACAAAACTACGCAGGCAAATAAAAGGTCGACTGATATGTGCACAGATGCACGCAGACGTCAATAACCAACTGAGATCCGAAGGGACGTCGGGATGAAAAAAGATGTATTGCAAAAGCTAAGCAGAGTATTAAGACACATAAAAATTTCGTTTGAAACAAAGAAAAGTGTACTGAAACGTTACGTAATATCGGCAGTGAATGCTGGACAATCTCCCCAAAGATGAAGAAGAGATTTGAAGCAACATAAATGTGGCTCTACAGAAGGATCATAAGGATATCAAGTCCCGAATGTAAGTGAATATAGCAAGCTCAACTCGAATAAGAACTTCGCTTTCTGATTAACAATTCCGAGCTTTTATCATTACACCACCAGACAGCCAATCTTACAGCAACTGGTCTTTTAAAGCGGTTACCTATCTAAGTAGTGACCAAGTTCGACGTTACGTAACTTAGATGATCGTAATGGAACTGATACGTCAACATGATGTAGCCCTAAGCCTATTTAAAAATTAAAATGGTGTCTGAATTAAACTATTTTCCTATATTCAAGAGAACATACTGTAGAGAATTTAAATTAGGGTGTTCCGAAAGTAATGCCTTTTTTGTTCAGAACGGATATAAAAACGAATGAAGATTAAATTTATTTAGATATTATTTATCAAAAAATGTAATCACCGTCATTTGATTTCACGTTTAAAAAAATCTAGTTTTTTTGTTCCCAGAAAAACTTTGAAAACAGCTTTCAACTTTTTTGTCTCATAAAGCATTTCTATACGGCTCCAAAACTAAACTTCTCTCCATTAATCATCTGAAAGAGCTCTCTCTGCCTTCCGTCAGCATGGCTGATGCTAACCTTCAGGAAAGTGACTCATTGCGCTTTCTTGATCTAAGACTATATTTGATAATTGTAAATAAATATTTATTTTCATCGTGTGAAATATAATTCCTGCTAAGAAATACCAAAAGAAAATCGAATTTAAGAAACTTTTTCCCTAAGAGAAGATCAACTGTGGTGACTCATTAATACTGGGCTCAACTTAAGTATCAAAGTAAACTTAACACCCGATGTCTCTTCACGTGTATCAGAAAGTTGACTTGGAAGATGTCTTCGTAGCCACAGAAATGCGTCTCGGAGATTGTCAGTGGCTACTTTCGATAAGTAAATGGATGGTAGACTTAGCTCAGCTTAGGGTGTGTAGACGACAGGAATAAGTCTCTAACTCACAAGGGAAAAGAAAGGGAAGCTCTCACATTCTCGCAAGAAAAATAACGACGTTCAAAGAAAGCACCTAAAGTCACACCCCGACCCGGCGCTGTTAGCTGACGAAGTTCAGAAGGGAATAAACAATAACTTTTACGTCGGAAAGATTTTCACAATTATCACCTTCACTACAACCACCACCAGCAACACAATCATCAGCACCATCATCATCACCAGCACCATCATCATCATCACCGCCACCACCATCACCAGCATCACCATTATCATCACAACCACCATCATCACCACCACCATCATCACGCCACAACCACCCTCACTATCATCATCATCATCATCATCATCACCAGTACCATCATCACCACCAGCACCATCATCATCATCATCATCATCATCATCATCATCATCATCATCATCATCATCATCACACCACAACTATCATCATTATCCACACCACTATCATCATCATCAACATAACTACAACCACCACCATCACCATCACCATCACCATAATCATCATCATCATCTCTACCACATGGATGAACTTAAGAACAGCAATTAAGACGTGGTTTCATGTTTCTCAAAACCTCCAATTTCCCGATCAAAAGCCCTGCTGCCGGTTGTTGTTTATCGTCATACCCAGAACACCTTCGAGATATCTAGAGCCACAGCTCGAACTTCACCGTTATTATCAAGAGTTTGATATACATATTCAGTGATGGCCAGTAACACATCAATAGTAGATCTGGCGAAACGGAAGTCATATTGCTTGCCCGAGAGGAGGTCGGGAGAAGTAAGATGCTTAACCACTTCAGCGTTGATTAGAGCATCGAATACTTTGCCAAAAAACGGTAAGAGACTAACAGGGCCATAATTGGAGCTTTCAGAGGTTTCTCCAGAATTCTTAAAAACAGGAACTACAGAGGAGGACTTGCGACAAGCTGGCAAGCAGGAAGCAAATAGGCACATGAGAGAACTGGAGCCAACTCGGTAGGACAATTCTTTAGGTCTGCGGCTGTTATTAATATCCTTTTGCTCTACTGAGAACGCCATATTTCAATACAGGCTGCGGTAGGTGCAACACTACTTTAACAAAAGATCCTATTTCTAGTCTGTAAGAAGATTACATTTTATTTGAATCCGTAAATTTAGTATCACAAATGAAATTAACTTGAAAAAATAATCAGTGTTGGTAGATTTTGAACTTTAAAATGTGTTAAAAAAGTAATTAATAATTGAAAGAAAACGTTGAAAGTTCTAAGATAAAGTTTTCGCAGGTTTTAGAAAATTTAAAATAAATTCACCAAACGTAAATAAATGAAATAAATAAATGAAAGAAATCCAAATCCAAGCAGTTAAAAATATTAATCTGATCTTAATATTTTTATCTTAATTTCTTCTTATGTACAAACAACAGAGCGGTAGACGTATAGGAAAAAAGCGATATACATCTTTATATATCAGCACAATTTTAGGAAAATCTATGACAAAGTAGAAAAAAATTGTAGTTACACTAATGTCCAGATCACTTTAGATCGATGAAGTCCTAAAGGATTAAACTTGCCCCCGAAATATTTTTGTACTTTCTCATAGATTTTCAATATATATATATATATATATATATATATATATATATATATATATATATATATATATTCCCCAATTTAAACCTATCTCTTTAAACAAATGTGTGCATAAATTAAAATTTAATAATATAAAACCTTTTTTGTTGCCTGGAAAATTTTGTTATCCATTTAATTGTATGGGAATGGATAGACTGATGAATTAGGATCGAAATCTCGGTTCTAAGAAAATAAATTATAACTACCATGTATTCTTAAAGTTGTCTTTTTCTTAATAATAATTAATGTTTGCTCTGTTTTTATATTGAGCTCTCTGGATTATATCCTGTTTGGATTTAGCCATACGGGTTACCAAATAATCATTAACTAACTAACTAACTATATATATATATATATATATATATATATATATATATATATATATATATATATATAGGGTGGTATGGGTGGGTAAACTGTTGCCATTTTTTTTAATTTTGCGTATGCGCAGTGTAGTACGGTCAGTTGGGCAGTATCTATGAGAAAAAGAGCACCATGACATAATTCTCTCCCCAGAAATTTAGAAAAGTCATGCTGTATTGCTTGGCATCAGAGCTGGAAGTTCCAATACAAACATTTAAGAGTGTTTGGGTGTCAATCTGAAGACAGTTCAGAGGATTCGCAAAGAGTTGGATGATATATCCAGTCAACATCATGGTGTTTGGAGCGACGTTATGCCTCCATTCATTTTCGTACAGAACCCCAGAAGGAGGCCTACATCAAGTGCGTTGAGGAGGTAGCGCTGTCCTGGGTCAAGATGGCGGCTGCTGGAGACCCTGTGTTTTTTAATCGGTATCACCCCAAACAAGGCAGCGATGCCACTAAAACACAAGGGGTTACAGGGTGTGGAAGAATTAGGAACAGAAACATTAATGATGAACAGAAAGAGAACAGAGGAATCGGGTGGACAGTAGATAGCGATTGACATTGCATTTAAATTTTTGCAGATTAAAGTTCGCTGGAAAATATGGGGCCGGAAGGGAGTTCCACAATCTAGCAATGCGAGAGAAGAAACTGTTAGCATAGAATTTATGGCTACATGTACCCAGCTCAACTGTAAATTGATGTGATCTTCACGCCACCATATACGATTTATACTTGTCACTAATTTGTCCCACACATAGAAGTTATAACATATGTATGCAACAAGTTTTAGGAGAGATATAAAAAGACAAAATTTATTAAGAGTTATGAAGAACAGAAAATTGCGGTGAGCCATGATCGCCCACAGATGAGGATTCTCTCGGCCAATCGTAAACCGATTTCTTCATTTAACTCTTCCAGTCAACAGCTGTTTGAGGACTTGTGAACTAGACTTACTGAAATACAACCTCGTCTAATGTTCTGCAACGCGTAGAATTGACTTTGCCAGCACAAAAACGTGTCAGGGGTGAAAGCTCATTAGAACAGATCTAGACCCGGAGCCTTCTAACTCCTCTTGTAGAAACCCCTCTCCGATTGACCATGTCTTGAGGAGGGAAACCGTACCTACTACGCTTGGCGAATTGCGGGTCTGTGAGGTTATTTAACCTATAGTTAGAGGTTTTGAATTCAAAGTCTCTTTTCTCCTTGACTGGTTGCTACCCAAAGCTATAGGGCAGGGACTGTTCTGCTATTCACCCATAGCGGGGGCGAGAAGAGATGGATTTATACCTACCAGCACAGTTTTCCGACTAAAAAACCAGAAAGTCCTATACCTAAGTACTGAAATATTTGCAAAATTGAACGCCTAATAAATTGTTATACACCTGATACTTTCCAAAACATTGTCGGTTTGTGATCATCGTCAATTTATCAACAATTATTTACATTGATGTGATAACGTCATCTTTGTTGTTCTTGTCACATCCGTTCTGCTCACCGGTCATCTGAAGATCAGTTTTACCATCAGATAATTCCGAAATAAACCCTTTATTGAAACTACGGGGATAGACTGTTCTCGTCCCGCTGTCCATGTCTAGGGGAGATAACTCTTTTTTTTTACGACTGTTTATTTCATCCATGGATTGGATATTGCTGTCGCATCTGGTGTTTCTGTTATGTATTTAGAGATTCTTGATAAAATACAAAGAAGAATCTGCATTGTTATCAATCCTGACCTGGCATCTCTGCTTCAGTCACCTCCCACCTTCATAACGTAGCTTTTTCTATAAATATTTTCATAGTAATCCGTCTGATGATGCGAACTAGTGAAAACTTCATAGAGACTTAGAGAGGTATTATGGTGGCTGTAGTAAGAATGATAAGTAAGAATATTTGGTTTTGGTGCAAGGAATACTGTGGTATATTAGGGTCAGTTATTATGACTAACTAAGTTTAAGATGAGAAAAGTTGAAAATCAGTCCCCCCCATCCCCCGCTTTTGGCTGTGTGACACATTTTTGTTCTGTCACTGGAGCCCATCCCCCTTTTCGTTCTTGCGACACATTTTTGTCCTGTTACTGGATCTAACTAACGCCTTTATCCACTGTGCCTTGTATCCTTGAGGACCCAAAGAGTGTGAGTTCAATACCTGGTTAAGGCGGTGGAGAACTTTCAGAGGGAAAATTAGCAGGATATAACTGATAACTGACATCCATCAAACATGGCACGTGGAACTAGAACAGCCTACTCTAGTGAGCGAAATAAAGGGTTCAGTTCGAAATTCCAACCACCTGAAGAAGGTCGGAGCGTACAACGGTCGAAACGTTGTGATAAATATGGCGACAAAGATGAGGACAATAGTCCGAATAATGTAAATAGTGTACATAATACCTCATCTCATAAATATAGACAGATACTGAAAGGCCGAAATGTTGTAATAAATATGGCGACAAAGATGAGGACAATAGTCCGAATAATGTAAATAATGTACATAATACCTCATCTCAGAAATATAGACAGATACTGAAAGGCCGAAACGTTGTAATAAAAATGGCGACAAAGATGAGGACAATAGTCCGAATAATGTAAATAATGTACATAATACCTCATCTCAGAAATATAGACAGATACTGAAAGGCCGAAACGTTGTAATAAATATGGCGACAAAGATGAGGACAATGGTCCGAATAATGTAAATAATGTATATAATACCTCATCTCAGAAATATAGACAGATACTCAAGGGCCGAAACGTTGTAATAAATATGGCGACAAAGATGAGGACAATAGTCCGAATAATGTAAATAGTATACATAATACCTCATCTCAGAAATATAGACAGATACTGAAAGGCCGAAACGTTGTAATAAATATGGCGACAAAGATGAGGACAATAGTCCGAATAATGTAAATAATGTACATAATACCTCATCTCAGAAATATAGACAGATACTGAAGGGCCGAAACGTTGTAATAAATATGGCGACAAAGATGAGGACAATAGTCCGAATAATGTAAATAATGTACATAATACCTCATCTCAGAAATATAGACAGATACTGAAGGGCCGAAACGTTGTAATAAATATGGCGACAAAGATGAGGACAATAGTCCGAATAATGTAAATAATGTACATAATACCTCATCTCAGAAATATAGACAGATACTGAAAGGCCGAAACGTTGTAATAAATATGGCGACAAAGATGAGGACAATAGTCCGAATAATGTAAATAATGTACATAATACCTCATCTCAGAAATATAGACAGATACTGAAGGGCCGAAACGTTGTAATAAATATGGCGACAAAGATGAGGACAATAGTCCGAATAATGTAAATAATGTACATAATACCTCATCTCAGAAATATAGACAGATACTGAAGGGCCGAAACGTTGTAATAAATATGGCGACAAAGATGAGGACAATAGTCCGAATAATGTAAATAATGTACATAATACCTCATCTCAGAAATATAGACAGATACTGAAAGGCGGAAACGTTGTAATAAATATGGCGACAAAGATGAGAACAATAGTCCGAATAATGTAAATAGTATACATAATACCTCATCTCAGAAATATAGACAGATACTGAAAGGCCGAAACGTTGTAATAAATATGGCCACAAAGATGAGGACAATAGTCCGAATAATGTAAATAATGCACATAATACCTCATCTAAGAAATATAGACAGATACTGAAAGGCCGAAACGTTGTAATAAATATGGCGACAAAGATGAGGACAATAGTCCGAATAATGTAAATAATGTACATAATACCTCATCTCAGAAATATAGACAGATACTGAAAGGCCGAAACGTTGTAAGAAATATGGCGACAAAGATGAGGACAATAGTCCGAATAATGTAAATAATGTACATAATACCTCATCTCGGAAATATAGACAGATACTGAAAGGCCGGAACGTTGTAATAAATATGGCGACAAAGATGAGGACAATAGTCCGAATAATGTAAATAATGTACATAATACCTCATCTCAGAAATATAGACAGATACTGAAAGGCCGAAACGTTGTAATAAATATGGCGACAAAGATGAGGACAATAGTCCGAATAATGTAAATAATGTACATAATACCTCATCTCAGAAATATAGACAGATACTGAAAGGCCGAAACGTTGTAATAAATATAGCGACAAAGATGAGGACAATAGTCCGAATAATGTAAATAATGTACATAATACCCCATCTCAGAAATATAGACAGATACTGAAAGGCCGAAACGTTGTAATAAATATGGCGACAAAGATGAGGACAATAGTCCGAATAATGTAAATAATGTACATAATACTTCATCTCAGAAATATAGACAGATACTCAAGGGCTGAAACGTTGTAATGAATATGGCGACAAAGATGAGGACAATAGTCCGAATAATGTAAATAATGTACATAATACCTCATCTCAGAAATATAGACAGATACTGAAAGGCCGAAACGTTGTAAGAAATATGGCGACAAAGATGAGGACAATAGTCCGAATAATGTAAATAATGTACATAATACCTCATCTCGGAAATATAGACAGATACTGAAAGGCCGGAACGTTGTAATAAATATGGCGACAAAGATGAGGACAATAGTCCGAATAATGTAAAATAATGTACATAATACCTCATCTCAGAAATATAGACAGATACTGAAAGGCCGAAACTTTGTAATAAATATGGCGACAAAGATGAGGACAATAGTCCGAATAATGTAAATAATGTACATAATACCCCATCACAGAAATATAGACAGATACTGAAAGGCCGAAACGTTGTAATAAATATGGCGACAAAGATGAGGACAATAGTCCGAATAATGTAAATAATGCACATAATACCTCATCTAAGAAATATAGACAGATATTGAAAGGCCGAAACGTTGTAATAAATATGGCGACAAAGATGAGGACAATAGTCCGAATAATGTAAATAATGTACATAATACCTCATCTCAGAAATATAGACAGATACTGAAAGGCGGAAACGTTGTAATAAATATGGCGACAAAGATGAGGACAATAGTCCGAATAATGTAAATAATGTACATAATACCTCATCTCAGAAATATAGACAGATACTGAAAGGCCGAAACGTTGTAATAAATATGGCGACAAAGATGAGGACAATAGTCCGAATAATGTAAATAATGTACATAATACCTCATCTCAGAAATATAGACAGATACTGAAGGGCCGAAACGTTGTAATAAATATGGCGACAAAGATGAGGACAATAGTCCGAATAATGTAAATAATGTACATAATACCTCATCTAAGAAATATAGACAGATACTGAAAGGCCGAAACGTTGTAATAAATATGGCGACAAAGATGAGGACAATAGTCCGAATAATGTAAATAGTATACATAATACCTCATCTCAGAAATATAGACAGATACTGAAAGGCCGAAACGTTGTAATAAATATGGCCACAAAGATGAGGACAATAGTCCGAATAATGTAAATAATGTACATAATACCTCATCTCAGAAATATAGACAGATACTGAAAGGCCGGAACGTTGTAATAAATATGGCGACAAAGATGAGGACAATAGTCCGAATAATGTAAATAATGTACATAATACCTCATCTCAGAAATATAGACCGATACTGAAAGGCCGAAACGTTGTAAGAAATATGGCGACAAAGATGAGGACAATAGTCCGAATAATGTAAATAATGTACATAATACCTCATCTCGGAAATATAGACAGATACTGAAAGGCCGGAACGTTGTAATAAATATGGCGACAAAGATGAGGACAATAGTCCGAATAATGTAAATAATGTACATAATACCTCATCTCAGAAATATAGACAGATACTGAAAGGCCGAAACGTTGTAATAAATATGGCGACAAAGATTAGGACAATAGTCCGAATAATGTAAATAATGTACATAATACCTCATCTCAGAAATATAGACAGATACTGAAAGGCCGAAACGTTGTAATAAATATGGCGACAAAGATGAGGACAATAGTCCGAATAATGTAAATAATGTACATAATACCCCATCTCAGAAATATAGACAGATACTGAAAGGCCGAAACGTTGTAATAAATATGGCAACAAAGATGAGGACAATAGTCCGAATAATGTAAATAATGTACATAATACCTCATCTCAGAAATATAGACAGATACTGAAAGGCTGAAACGTCGTAATAAATATGGCGACAAAGATGAGGACAATAGTCCGAATAATGTAAATAATGTACATAATACCTCATCTCAGAAATATAGACGGACTCAGGTAGGGAAGAGTAGATGCGATAGGCAACAATAAACCACAGAAGAACATAAAACTGATCGCTGCATTTAAGTATTGCGTTAATATTTAAATTTACCTTTTAAAAGTTTAACGATAATTCTTCTGGCGGCTCTTAATTTAAAGACAATTTGATGTACGTAGGTCCTTACTTTCCGTACAAACAATTATTTTTATTTCAGGGATGATTCTCGCTGGATTTTGCAATAAATTTCGATTATTCTTAAATTTATTTCCAATTGTTATCGTACAAAAGATTGTCTTAAAAAATCGCAGTAATGAACAATGAATACTTGAAAATTTAAAATTTCAGGATTGCAGGTCCGGATTTGACCCGGTGAGTAAAGATGAAACAGTGTGACACAGTGATTCGCATTTATTATATAGATGGGACTGGAGATATATCAGGAACAGTGTAGTCCTTAGTCAGGATTTATATTTCCTACTATATTTTGCTTTTGTAAATAAAATATACTTCATGCTACATGGAATTCCTAATTGCACCTATGTGGGCCTGAAACAATTTTTTAACACCAAAAATGGGCCACAATGGGAGAAAAGTTTGAGAAACACTGACCTAAACTATACCCGAGTGTAATCTGGGACATGGTTAATCTGGACTGTTCCATCGAGTCAGGCTTGATTATCCTGCCGGTCATTAAATAAGATACATCGATATAACAATATATGTATATCTAAATATTTTTCTTGGTAATTCAGAATGATAGATGTTTCTTGATGAATGTTGAACCAACAATCTTTAAGTGGCGCTCCCGGAATTAATCTGAAAATATGTTCGTTAAAAGTAAATAAATCATTGTCATGATGGATCAATGTACAGCGACGTGTAGAAAAGTTTTCATGTAGGACAGAATGTTAATCGCTAGGTTTACAGCAAAGAAACAGATATTGTTTAATCATTACTACAAGAACTTCCACAGAAGGTAGTTTGAAAAACGAGAAGTAAGGATTTAACACTAGCTACAAGAAGACAATGCATGGTTGTCAGCCAAAGGGACAACCCAAAATGCAAATTGCAAATCGGGGATAGCAAAATCAGACATGTACAAGCATTAAAATATCCGGAAAGTGTTTTAACAGAGCACGAAAACATGGCACTGAAATCCAAAGGCGTATTGGGATAACCAAAAATGCCTTCCAAAAGCTAAGCAAAGTATTAAGGAACAGAAAAAAAAATCTTCGTTAGAAACAAAGAAAAAGAGTACTGAACTGTTACATGATATCTGTCCTCTTATAGTGATTTTCTAAGCCCGGCTAAGATGTGGCACAAGGCCGAAAGTATGGGCCACCCAGTAGGGATCGAACTCACTAATCAGTCGTAATTGATCTAACAAGACAAGCTTTCTAACCATTACATCACGTCGAGGTACCCTAGTGATTTTCCAAGTGTAGCTTGAGTGTGACAAGGCCGAAAGTAAGAGGCACTTAGTGAGGATCGAACTCACTACTTAGTCGTAATTGATCTAGCAAGACAAGCTTTCTAACCATTACATCACGTCGAGGGGCCCTAGTGATTTTCCAAGCGTAGCTTGGGTGTGGCACAAGGCCGAAAGTATGGGGCAACCAGTGAGGATCGAACTCACTACTCAGTCGTAATTGATCTACCAAGACAAGTTTTCTAATCATTACATCACGTCGAGGTGCCCTAGTGATTTTCCAAGCGTAGCTTGGGTGTGGCACAAGGCCGAAAGTATGGGGCAACCAGTGAGGATCGAACTCACTACTCAGTCGTAATTGATCTACCAAGACAAGTTTTCTAATCAGTACATCACGTCGAGGTGCCCTACTGATTTTCCAAGCGTAGCTTGTGTGTGGCACAAGGCCGAAAGTAAGGGGCACTTAGTGAGGATCGAACTCACTACTCAGTCGAAATTGATCTAGCAAGACAAGCTTTCTAACCATTACATCACGTCGAGGTGCCCTAGTGATTTTCCAAGCGTAGCTTGGGTGTGGCACAAGGCCAAAAGTATGGGGTACTTAGTGAGGATCGAACTCACTACTCAGTCGAAATTGATCTAGTAAGACAAGCTTTCTAATCATTACATCACGTCGAGGTGCCCTACTGATTTTCCAAGCGTAGCTTGGGTGTGGCACAAGGCCGAATGTATGGGGCACCTAGTGAAGATCGAACGCATTACTCAGTCGTAATTGTTCTAGCGGGACAAGCTTGCTAACCATTACACCAGCTCGAAGTACCCAATCTGTCCTCTTATATGACAGTAAATGCTGGACAATGTCCTCAAAGATGAAGCAACAGAAACGTGGTTCTAGAGAGGGACACTGAGAATGCCAGAGACAGAAAAAGGGAGCAACGACGAACTTTTACAGAAAATAAAAAACGAAAAGGTCGCTTAAACTTAACATCGAGAAGAGACAGTTGAAAATCTAGGGTACATAATGAGGAAAGAGTGCTTAGAAAATTTGATACTCTCAGGCCAAATTGAAGACAAGAGGAACAGAGAAATCAATGCATGACATACTTAATGAGCTTGTATGGCAGAACAGGGTTTAGGAGAAATAACAAAAAGACGATATTTATAGAGAGATACAAAGGAGAGGAGATTATGGAGAGCCATGATCTTCTGCGCCCTGAGAGGACATGGTACATAAAGGAGTAATTATCAAAAGAGGTTTGTTTTCATGTTTATATCATCTGATCCATCCAAAATGAACTGTTTAAACTCATAACTTGAGCGGATACCAAGATTTGATCTTGTTTCGAATCGCTGGACGAGATATCAGTCGACAAGCGTCTATCCAACCTTGTGGGTGATGAATTATTTCCCACCTTAAAACCCCTTTGCCAACAGACAAAACGTTGCAAGCCTCTCGCTACTCCATCGCTATTTCCATGGAAAATGTTCTGACAAGCAACATTCCTCAGTTTCACTCACAGCTAAGACTAGCCACGCCTATTAGACTGAAGCGGACCACCCTCATGACCATCGTGTTCAATTAGCAAGACATAAATTCAACTCGAACAACTTCTCCCTACGAACCACTACTTTGTGGACCCGGATCCCAAGAGGATGCTTTCTTCGACTACAAGTCTTAAACTGTTCAAGCCTTAGGTTAACCGTTAGCGTTCACAAATATCCTCATAAACTTGCCTCTTACTCCTGCCGCTCACACAACACCTTCAGTAATTCTCTACCTTGAGGTACTCATGTGCCTTGTAGGCGTTAGTAAAAAATATCAAGACTAGACTTAAAGCTTGAAAACTTGTCAATTGCACAAGAAATGTTTGTAAAGGAAGACAACCAATTCTCCGGCAACTGATGATCTAGCGTCCATTTTCATCCCAACATGCAGCGCAATTGCAACCAATCTGTACTTCCTACATGCAACACCAAGATCAAGAAAGCTAAGTATAGTTTAATTTTCATCAAATGGATGTTCTGCCGCTATGTACCGTATCCTTCCAATCTCTTTTAGCTTTTAGCAGTCTCTCTTTGTTAAGGCGTCCGCCTCCATTCACACAAACTCGGCAGGTAGGTGGTTCCTACATTCGCCTTTTCCTAAATATGCCCTGTGAGGGTTACATTTTCCAAGCCCACCTCCCTCATTGCGTGTCCAACGATTTTCAGCTGATTTTTCTTGATTTTAAAACCTGTTTTCTTACAAACAGATTTCTTGCAAAGAATACATATTCTTAATATATATTCTATTCATATGAATATATTCTAAAAATCTTGACGGTATTAAATTTCCCACTGAGGTTAATATGCCGTAAAACAAAATAAACCAATCTCTTCTAAAAATCTTGTCGACATTAAATAACCCATTGAAGTTGATATAGTGTAAAACAAGATAAACCTATTCAATTTATTCTAATAATGTCGGCATTAAATAACCCATTAAGGTGTTGATATGCCGTAAAAAATACACCTAGCCCTGATTCTGAGTATAAGTGTTCATTTTGTGACCTAAATTTAAGACTTCTCGTTTCTTACTCCGTCCATGGAATTCTAAGTATCCTTCTGTAGAGCCATATTTATTTAGTCGCCTGTTTGCTCCTTACTAGTGAGGAGATTGTCCAGTGACATTTTTTCTGTTTCTTAGCACATTGCTTATCGTCTGGAATGTCTCTTTAGTTTGTTCAAGAATATTAAATTCTGACAAGCCAGTTTAAACATTTACGAAAACAGATTACGATAAAAAATGGATGTTTAAAGATATCACATGGATATAATGAGCTGGTCAGAGATGGATTACATTGTGCAACAAAGTTTTTATTTTATTTTTTTGTTTGTTTTGGCCATTTTGAATGCCACTACCAAGGATCGTATGACGAAAACAAGATGGGAGGCTGTATTTGGCGGCTGATTCGTGAAAGTAATTTACAGTATAAACGTGAATCGCGAATCATTTTAAATTTTTTGTGGTCTCACTTGTTTAATCCTAGAATAAATAAATGCTACTTTTGAATCACATGATATTTTGTTTCTACTTTGCGCGAACGAGAATGTTCACATTCGCCAGTTTTCCAAATGGGAATAAGTACATTTTAGAAATATAATTATCCTGGTCACAGAAGCAAAGTTTGGAGGAAATCGTAGCAATTTTCGATACTTTCTAGGCGTAAGCAAATAGGAATTAGCAGTTGCTCCCCAAGGACAAAAGGTCGTTTTACACAGTGAGGGAAAAATTTTATACATTAACATAGTTATTTTTTTTTAATAGTATAATTTTTTAAAAAATTTTATTTTCAATGGATCTCAGTAAAGAGTTACAGATAACTGATCAATTTTCTCAATTGGGTAAAATGAGGAAATTACGAATTCAAAAATAAAGTCTCAAAACGGTATTGTCATCACGAAGAATAAACTGGCCTCTCTAGACGTGGTTGACAGCCAGTCTAGGAGAAGACCTAAATTAATTCTAAACAGGAAACAACTATTTTTCCAAAGAACTCTCGGCTATTCGGAGTTAGTGGCCATCTGACGATGTCTTTTTCGATTATAACAATGCTCTCTTTTCTTGCTTTCTTTTATTCGCTTTGTAAACATTCCCCGAATCATTATCTCTTCCCTTTTATCTTCCTCTCAGTCTTTTCACCAACCGTATAAATAACCCTTATTTGCGTCGCTATTCTCGTTCGAATCGGTGTGCACAAAAAAACCCAAAAAACTGGGTAATGTCCATTGCACGTTCACCAGGAAACGAAATTTGAAAATAAACGCCACGGCCTAAAATAAAAATAATAAAAAAAAAACTCAATTTCTATTTGACAAATATCCACTTGTTTATTACGGGGATTCACTAGGACGATCTGGAGAGGGTGGGTAGGTAACGCTCGAACCTTCCATCCTCCGAAAAAGTCCAAACCTTTCGAACATTGATTGAAGAAATCCTACTGTATGGATCAAAAACCTGAACATTATCTACTCGTCTTGAAAGACAACTGGATAAAACATACAAATCTACTTAGAAAAATCCAGAACATCAGTTGGAGTTCCCATGCAACGCTTAACACAATTTACAGAGAACTGAAACCAATCTCTCTTAAGCTTAAAAAAAAAAAAGCAAACAAAAAACAAAACAAAAACAGCGTTAAGAAATACAGGTAGACTAAGCCAGAATTAATCAAGGGGTTAACTTCATACTTCAACTTAATCTAAATTATACCCATTTAGGTCAATTTAAACCACTTAATAATATTAGTAACAACATCTGTCTATATTTCTAACATGAGGTACTATGTAGACTATTTACATTGTTCGGACTATCATCCTCATCTTTGTTGCCATATTTATCACAACGTTTCGGTCGTTGTACGCCCCGGCCTTCTCCAGGTGGTTGGGATGTCGAACTGAACCCTTTATTTCGCTCGCAGTTATCAGTTATATCCTGCTAATTTCCCTCTCCAAGTTCTCCACCGCCTTAACTAGGTATTGAACTCACACTCTTTGGGTCCTCAAGGACACAAGGCACAGTGGATAAATGCGTTGGTTAGATCCAGTGACAAGACCCAAAGAGTGTGAGTTCAATACCTGGTTAAGGCAGTGGAGAACTTAGACAGGGGAATTAACAGGAAATAACTGATAACTAACATCCATTAAACATGACACGTGGAACTAGAACAATCTACCCCAGTGAGCGAAATAAAGGGTTCAGTTCGAAATTTCAACCACCTGACAAGACCGGAGCGTACAACGGCCGAAACGTTGTAATGAATATGGCGACAAAGATGAGGACAATAGTCCGAATAATGTACATAATACCTCATCTCAGAAATATAGACAGATTCCGTTTTTTATCATCCAATCCAGTGTTTATTGATTTCGATTTCTGAGGAAACCTGAGGCGGCATTCGTAGACGATCCATCAAAATTTACCACTTCACAATTTTGTTACTTTCAGTAGCAAATTGCAACACAAAACGTACTTAATTCTTTGTCATCCAGAAGACCCAACCATTGAGAAGATCTCTTGGGCTAGGAGTCAAGGGACATTTTTGCCTTATGCCAGATTGCAGGTGAAGTGACAAGATGGTATTTAGCGACGTGAGCTAGGCTGGACCAGGCCGGTTTAAGGTCAAAACGTTCTAAAAGCTTGGTGCCATTTTCGTATTTTTCGCCGAAAGAAAATTCTGAAATAGTTTTCGACTGAGTGTACAGAGTCAATTTTATTTTGTCATTTAAATTGTTCTGTAGAGATATGAAGAAAACAAATTCTAAAGGAATCAAATCAGGAGAATCCAGTGGGTGCTGGAAGGTTTCCCATTTCAACTTTTCTTAAGATCTGCAGGGTCTGTTTTGAAACGTGCTTTCTTGCGTGCTCAGCGTGAAAAATGAAACCGATTTGCCAAAATCGACCGTTTTTCTTGAATAGGCACATTCAGAATGAAGAGTTAGTCGCAATACTTCTGTGCAGTTATTATTTCGCCACCTGGAAGAAGCTCAAAGTGAATGATCCCTCTACAATCCAATCAAACATCAACAACACTTTCATTGGATGCAAGCACGTTTTTCGTGGTGTCACAGAATAGAAACTGCCGACGAAACGCAATGGAACTTCTGTTCCGTCAGAAAATGTTGCACCCGCGTGTCGAGTTTGGAAACGAACCAAAATCTCTTCGAATGGTGAAAAGCAGTTGAGATATCGATTTTCAAATTCTTTGCAATCTCTACCGTCGAAATCTTCGGTTTACTCTCCACAATGGCCAGCAGAGCGTCTTCATCGACGCCTCAAAGTCAATCCGAGCTTGATTGATCGTTTAGGTTAGCATTACCTTGGCGAAATCTGCCAAACCACTTTTTGATCATCCCAAGAACTGGAGAACGATGCAAATAAACTTTCTGGATGTGTTTTTTTTTTTTTGTTTTTTTTGTCGCAGTACCAACGCTTACTCCTTTTTCGATATTCATAGAGCACAATATGGCGAAAGTGCAACTTGACATCCTCCATCTTTAAGTTATTCATTTGTGGACAAAACATCAACAATTAACAAAATCTGACTCCAAACTGAATGATACATGGACTCAATCTTAGAAACACCAGAAATCGGTACCAAAACAAACATCACTGTTAAGTTGCGGTCGTTTTTATATTAACAATGAAAATATCGCCACAGAAACCCGATTGAACTTGATCTGTTCCGTCAGAGAATATGGCACTCACGTGTTGAGTTTGGAAACGAACCAAAATCTCTTCAAATAGCGAAAGGCATTTGAGATATCGATTTAAAGTTCTTATCAAAATCTTCCGTCGAAATCTTCGGTTTATACTCTATGCTTGTAAGCAGGGCGTCTTTATCGACCGTCGGAATGTTTCCCAAGGTGTAGTTGATCGTTTAGGTAAACATCGCCCTAGCGAAATCTGCCAAACGACTTTTTGACCATCCAAAGAACACGATCCAAATAAGCTTTCTGGATTTTTTTTTTAGCAGTCCCGACGCTTACTCCTTTCCAAAATTCATAGAGCACAAGATGGCGAAAATGAAACTTGCCATCCTCCATCTTTAAGGTATGCATTTGTGAACAAAACGTTAACATTTAACAAAATCTGACTAGCAAGTGAACGATGCAAGGTCTCAATCTAGAAAAAACCCAGAAAACGGCATCAAATCAAACGCTAGGGTCAAGTTGCGGTCATTTTTATATTAAGAATGAAAATCGGACACGAGTCATTGCAATGACCTGTTACATGGTTGTCAAACGGATATTGTTACCAAAATCCTGAATGAGTATGAAAGATTTCAACTACTTCCTCTGGACGAATTGAATGTTCCGATTTGAGGAGCGGATGGTCGTCTATTTCCATTGCCAATAAAATTAACCATAATCTCATTTATTTTGTCGATTGGTACTTAGAAAACGAAACAGACAAAGATTTCAAAAAGTTTATTTTTGGAACTTTTGTTTATTTTTAAAATATATTTCAGTACAAGGAACTATTAAAAACAAATACAGAAATTTTTATGTAAGTATTTTGGTAGAGTTAATATATATACTGGGGGAAATATATGACAAAGTGGAAAAAAAGTTTTTGTGTAACGCATTTCGTCCTTTAGAACTTTCTCGGAATAAATTTGTTATTTTTCATCGGACTAAATTTGCTACACATGTGTATGAACGAGGGATGCTAGGAATTTTAGATCTTTTTTTTAATATGATCTGGCTGATTGCATTTAGATTCTTTTTCTTTGCATTACTTTTGTTAATAGCAGATTTAGTGCGATTGACCTTGCGATCAAGGCACTTTCTAGACATTTTCGTCGTAGTCAATTGTTTTCTCCTTTGAACAGAGTAGCATTTTTATGTCAAAATTGTGGTGGGCAACCAAAACTTTTCCCACTTTGTCATACATTATCCCCCAATATTGTTCTTGACATATAAAAAATTATATGCCATTATCTCATATATATATATATATATATATATATATATAGATATATATGAAACATTTTAAAGAAGATAGTAAATTGTCTTTTGTAACATGCATTGAAAATAATAAACTACTTCAAATTTTACAAAATAAGAACTATCGATAAATGATTGATCTCAAATTTAAAAGAAAATAAAACGGTTAAAGGCATACTGTAGAATGGTTTGATTGTCTTCGAATCAATGATTTAATTTTTTACGGTTTATCAACTCTTTGTGGGTTATTTAAAGCTGAGATAGATTCTGAATTTTAAAAATAATTATTTTCTTTTTTTTCGATTGAATATTGAATTAACATTTATTGTTAGAATAACAAAGATTTTTCCAGATGCAAGTCCTACTATTTAACCCATAACTGGAGGGGAGAAGAGACGGTTTCATGCTTTTTTCATTGGTATTTCTACGTAAGTGTATGTGACGAACTCGGCTCTCCGATTTCTCATTTCGGTTCGCTATTCATTACACCACATGCACAACCGAGTATAGTGATTTAATAAGCGTTGGTTAGATGTGGTAAAAGGCCGCAGGTATGGAGCATCCATTTAGGCTCACTGTTGAGTTGTAATTGATCAAGTGAGACAAGCTTGTTAACCATTTCAACATGTCAAAGCGTCTGTCTTCGCTAGAAGTTCAAACAAAAAAGATGTTTGATATATGAATAGATTTTAAAATGATGGCAGTTATCGATCTGTGGGCATATTACCTTCCCCCAAATGGACGGCTTTAATGTTCATTGTCTCTTTAGTAAATACAGACAAATTCTGTTTTACAAAAAATATATATATATATATATATATATATATATATATATATATATATATATATATATATATATGTAGTAATAAAAGAAAGAACAGTAAGATACATAATCTGGTGTTCTTATTGATATTTTTATTTTTATTATTTTTATTTTTACAAAACAGTGCCCAATGTAAATTTACAGAGCATAAATATTATAAATTAACTGATTTAAAATATGGTTTCTTCGCTACCATATTTTAAATCAGTTAATTTATAGTATATATATATATATATATATATATATATATATATGCGTGTTAGAGACCAATTCGCTTTTATTTTGTAACGGGATTTTAACAAAATCAAACGCCAAGGCATTTACGTTTATATGAACGCTCCATTATATATATATATATATATATATGTGTGTGTGTGTGTGCATGTATATATATAATTCTACTAAGAATAATTATAATAATAGAAAATTAAGTATCTTATACAATACATATTATTTTTATAGACAAAGATTTCTTTGAAATATTTTATTATATTCAAAATGTTTACTATTGCTTTTCTTTAATTAATTTTAAATTACCGCAATATTATGTTTTCTTTATATAAGGTTTTATGTGAGTTAATACTATTATTCTATTGTTATAAGAAGTTTTATTATTCCATAGACAGGACCGGATTACAACCTCTTGGGGCCCCTAGGCTAATAAAATTATGAGGCCCTTATCAGAAGGACCCACTCTTTAACTCGGTCCCACACACCTTGAATATTTTTTTTACTCGTGATACATTTTAGCGACATTTACATAGCTTGAAGTAAACTTATTAACAAATAAAATATATTAACAAATTCTTTAAATAAACTAGAATAGCTATTTTTTAGCTTGTCAATAAAAAAAATCTTTAAGAAATATCGGTATTTTATTGTTTATTGAAAACCAAATTGTCATATATTTCAACACAACCGTAGTAAAAAAAAAAATCAGTTTTTTTTTTATAACCAGCATTATAAAAATCAAAATAAATATGAGTTGGTTATATTGATATAATTTCAGTTTATGAAACTATTTTGAAGTTTTAACATCTAGAAAACTAAAATCAATTTCTAAGATTTAAATATTCTGAACTAAAATTAAACATGTTATCTACTTGAAACACAATGACACAAACTAAAACATTCTTTTCCTTGCTTTGCTTCCTACAAAGACTAATAAACATAAGCTTGTCATATAGATATCTTTTTAGTTTATGAAACTATTTAGAAGTTATAACATCCAGAAAATTAAAATCATTGCTTTATAAAAGCTTGAGGGGCCACAAAGGATAATCTATCTCTGCGTCTAATAGATAATCCGGCCCTGGTCGCTATGTTGCAGCCTATACTAGCCAAAAGGATAATCCAGCCTTGTTTACAGGTTGTAATTCTTACTCAGTATATCGTAAACTAACAGAAATCGAATGAGTGAGACAAAAAATACTTGGTTAGTAATTTTAACTTATATTTTACTAAACGTGGAACGAACATAACACTGCGTTATTATGAGAAATCCAAAACGAAAAAAAAAAATCTATCTTGTCTTTGATGGGCGTTCGCCTTAAATTATTTTGACAGATGGGGCGACACTTCAACATTGAAGTGTTTCCGGTTGTGCTTAAACGTCAAATGGGAATACGAATTAAACGTTCGTGCTTTAACAACCAGGAAGAAGTTCAGCTTTTTAAAATTCTGTTGTTTAAGCAGACAAGGCACTTCTAAAAGAGTGGAATATAATTTTATTAAATTGAATAGCATTTTTATGCTTCACAGATCTTTGGGTTGGTTTTTTAAGGCATTTTATTAGAAAATGGTTAAAAAAAGCGCTTCGGAAAGTCAACAAAACATACGTTGACTAATACAGACCCCCCCCCCAAGAACAAACTAAAACAAATACTAATTTATATTGAGAGTAAGATGAACGTTTCAGTGAGTGTCCATTTGTTGGCTGAGGTTCGCTTTTCGTTTTCAGCCGATAATTTTAAAATTAAGATTGTTCGATGTTGATGAAATGGGATCCATCAATTCCCATTATTTGGTCACAAGAGAAGTTAGCGTGAATAGTACGCGTTCCTTTCAGACGTGGCGTTAACTTGACTGAAGTAAGGAAAGTTTCGCCCGGGCCAACGTTCCTGAAATAGCAGAAAATTAAGAGTATAGCTTTTATAAAAGAGAAAAATAAAACAGAATAAAAAAACAAATTAATGAAAAAAAATTTTCATTTGAACTATTTAGAAATGAAATTTAAAATCTGTCCATATTTCTGAGATGAGATATTATACAGCGTAAACCGGATATAAGAGAGTTGTCGGGACCGGAGAAGAAGTCTCTTATATCCGGGTTTCTCTTATATCCGGGTTTCTCTTATATCCGGGTTTGGTCTATTATATATACATTAACACAGGCTCTAATTTGGGACCAGAGAAAATCTCTCTTATATCCGGGTTCTCTTATATCCGGGTCTCTTATATCCGGGTTACACTGTAACTATTTATACCATGGCAAGGACACATGCCCTTAAGGACACATGGCCCAATGGATAAAACCGTTGGTTGAAATAATCTAGTGATTTCACCCAAAGAGTTGTGAGTTCAATACCTGGCTACTTTACGTGAAAAGTTAAGTTTCTAAAGGGAAATAACTGAAACTAAGTTATCCAGTAAAAGGCATGGCACTTGAAACGAGAACAATCTACTGCTTTTTATGTGCCGTGTCCTTTCGGGACGTAGGCGATCATGACTCTCCACTTCCCCCTATCCCTTATAACTCTCAAGAAGTTTCGTCCCTTTGCCACCTTCCCCAGAGCACGTTCTATCATCCACTTGCTCAAGCCCGCCAGGTATGTCATGCGTTGCTTTCCCTGGTCTCTCTTTCCCTCTATTCGACCTGTGACTATCAGCCTCGGTGGACGAAATAAAGGGTCCGCTTCAAAATTCCAGCGTATATCAATCATCGGAAGAAGGCCAGAGCGTACAACGGCCGAAACGTTGTGAAAAATGATAATAAAGTTCGAACAACGTAAATATTGAAATTTAAAAATATTCAAAAAGAAAGGGGAAATGTAAATTTTATAATCTGGAAATTTCTTTCAATTTTGGAAACTGATTTATCAAATGATTTTTAAAGGGTATTTGCGCGTAAGTGAATGCAATGAATCCAACTGGAATTTGAACCCAACTCTCCGATTTTTCATTTTGACCTACTTTGATTACACCATCCGCACATCCAGATAAAGAAAAAAACAAGTTGAAAATGGCTGCATTTGATGATATACACCATGCTTTTTCCATAGTCTTTTGTTTCTTTTTAGAATTCCAGTAGCTGAACCTCCTCTAACCCATATTAAAAGCAACGGTAAGTGTTTCCATGCCATCGGACGTGGCAAAAATCTCCCACAAAGAAGGCTTTTTTCAGATTTTCCACCAGGTGAGGATCAAATTTTAGTTAATCTGTTTTTTTTTAAGTAGATAATCTTTGGTACCTAGGATTTATGGATTAATGCGCAGTACTACATAGGCGGCAAGGTTTCATCATTTTACAGTTGAAATGGCGAGATGTCACCATAAGTTCTATGTTAATACCGTAATTCTCCATGTATAATACGCCTTCATCCATAATACGCACACCTAAAATTGTGCTGAAAGTATTGTAAAATGTTTCTACTCACGCATCCCTTATTTGGTAATCAAACCCTATAAATTGTACCTCTCCAATTTCATTACGGCCAGCGTTTTCTATTTTTATTAAAAATGGTTTTAAACATAGAGTAATATTATTCTAATTTAGTTTTATGATAATTCTTATTTTACGGCAATTTTTTTAAAGATTTTTGTAGCTGTGCATAATACGCACCTCTGATTTCGTTTATTTTTTTTTTTTTAGAAAAAATGAGTATTATACATGGGGAATTACGGTAGTTTCTTTTGAACTTCTCTCTTGCGGAACTCTCGTTTTTTTTTTCTTTTCATTCAAATTTGATCTTCAAAAATTTAATTGCGATGTCAATCGTTATCTTCTTAATTCTTTTATTGTGTCCTTTAATGTTCATATTCTATAACACTCAATAACTTCTTGCGTCTTTGTGGTTTTATTACCTTGCTTGGGGTGAAATGATAAAAAAAAAACAAAAAAACAAAAAAAACAAATGTTATTGCTCGCACTGTTTTCACTGGATCTGAATCTGCGTTACCCAGCTCAGGGATTGAACTCACAACTACGATTCCATGAAATTCGTGTATCGATGCTTTAATAATCTGGCATTAAGTACATCAGATGTAAGCTTACCATGTTCCAGCTTCAGAATTATTCAATGAGTCAATGCGCTTTTAATTTCAGCAATGTTTAATACTTAGGGGTTAATGTAGCCGACCATAAAATATTCACAGAATTTGTTTCGGTACATTTTTAATTTTCAGAAACAAACCATTTAAACTTACTTTTGTCTAAAATCTTGTCCTTTGGTTATACCAGGT
This sequence comes from Acanthosepion pharaonis, assembly GCA_903632075.3. Classification (NCBI taxonomy): domain Eukaryota; kingdom Metazoa; phylum Mollusca; class Cephalopoda; order Sepiida; family Sepiidae; genus Acanthosepion; species Acanthosepion pharaonis. The sequence continues at coordinate 1,088,412 of CAHIKZ030003431.1, forward strand.
CCTTCAATTCTGAGTACACAGCTTGTCAGGCTGACCTTCAAAGGATTCTTGAATGACACTTCCACGTCAAAAGTGTCGTTCACTTTGCCCTTGCTTGGAGCCTACGATGAACAATAAAACACAAATTAATAACATTCTCTCTCCTCAATAAAGATTTTTGCAGATTCTTTCACTCTCAGTAACCACTTGTGTTATGGTGGCTGCATCATCTTGTTCGGGGGTGAAATTATATGTATAAAAAGGGATTGTTCTTGAGGACAAAGAAAGGAAAAAGAAGGAAAGGAAAGAAGAAATGGAAAAGAAAAAGAAAAAAGAAACAAGGAAATAAATATGTAAACCTACTTTGATCAGAAGGTCGGGTTTTTCAAGTTCATAAGAATCGCTGTAGTGAAGGGGTTGATGTGTTTTGTCAACCAGCAACAGACAGGTAAGATTTATACCGCAGTGGTCCATCAGCTTGTTTGCATATTCATCGTATGTAACAACTGTTTCCAAAATTTCACCTGCAGAAGAAAATTATAATTAAGATTTTTACAATCATTTATAAATTCGCGTAATGGTTAAATTTTTTTCTGTGTGTTTCTACCTTACATCAGTAAAACAGAAGTCCATACTGCTAACATGTGATGGTATTTAACCAACTCCTCACGAGAGTAGGATGTACCAAGGTCGTTTTTAATGTAGGATGGAACACGGCCAGCCCCAAAATTACACGGTATTACGCTGGTTTAGATATTTCACGGATCCGTCCGCCGCTAACGTGTGATAAATTAGCACTCAACCGTATATATATATTTATACGAGATAACGATATATATTTTTATATATCAAGAAAAATATTGGAGAAAATGGATGACAAAGTGGAAAAAGTTTTCGCGTGACGCGTTTCGTCCTTTTAGTACTTTTTGACATAAAAAATGCTACTCTGATCAAAGGAGAAAAACAATTCATAATGACGAAAATATCTAGAGAATGCCTTGATCGCATCGTCATCTATAATAAATTTGCACCCGGGTTCTTTCAACATTTCATCATTACTGACAGGACTTCTATTAACACAGTGTGGGACAGCTACTAACAAAATTGGTGGAAAGAAAAAGAAAAAGAATCTAAATAAATAAAATCGGCTAGATAAAAAAAAAATAAATTTAAAATTCCTAGCATCCCTCGCTCGTGCGTATGTGTAGTCTCTCGAACATAACAAGTTTATAACGCTGAATTCCTAAAGAAGGAAACGCCCCATAAGAAAGCTTTTTCCATAATACATATATATATATATATATATATATATATATATATATATATATATATAATGAAATGGATTAAGTCCAACAATTATTTAATTTATTTTCTGTTTATACGTTATACCTTATTTTTATAGATATAATTTATTTAAGTAAATGCTGTTTTTTTTAATTAAACAGTATTAATTATATTTGATCTGACGTACTATACCATTTATTATAGGGAAGCGTCTAGCAAAGTCCAAATTACTGTTCTTAAACACACAATCTTTGACGCTTCTCTGTAGCTAAATGGTATAACACGTCAGATCAAATGACTGTTTCCGTATAGGAATACAAGTTCGAATCCTGTCGGAGAACGCATATTTTCTACGAAATTTCTCGAACATTCAGGCCGGTAAATGTAATTAATACTGTTTAATTTAAAAAACATTTATTCAACCAGTGTTACGCTGGCGTCAATAGCTCACCCCCACTCGACGCGAACGTGATCAATTAACTCTCAGCCTTTTATAATATAATTATATATAAATGGCTCTTTCCTATATACCCTGTCCATATTGTTCTCATTGTGGAACCACATGTTTCCTCAGCTCTCCATCTGTGAACAAATTAACCAGTATTTACTGCCATATGAGGACAAATATAATTCAATAACCATGAAGAGAATGGTGAATAAGTTTAAAAAAGAGGGAACACTAGAGAAGAAAACTGGATCAGGAGGTCACAACAGCAAGAGGGATCATCATTTCATTCTTATTATTCAAAGTAAAGTCTAATAGCGTTATAAAAACCTCGGAGAATTCCAGTAAGATGTTTTTAATCATTTCTAACATACAACGGTTCAACGCTTAATCTAACAATTGAACAATTTTTCTGTAGCACGATCTGGACAATTTTGCTGTTACACCCGCTATATATATATATATATATATATATATATATATATGACGTCATACATTATGAAAATGATATGAAAATTTCTCGGATATTCAGGCCGGTAAATGTTGCTTAATACTGTTTATTATAAACAGAGCATTTACTTAAATATTTGTATCAATAAAAAGAATGTATAAATATAAAATGTCTTTAAATAATTGTCGGACTTTTTCCATTTCATAATGTGTGACATCATTTGTTTACATTTGATATGCCGTGAGCAGTTATGAATGTACGTGAGAGATGCATGGAACATTGAAGTTTATAAGCAGTAAATTCGACCTTGCCAACTGAACGATCCTTTGTGGTCGAGCGGTAAGGCACGTCAGGCTATATGACGGTTCCGTATAGGATACAGATTCGACTCCTGTCGAAGGACGAATATTTTCTATGAAAATTTCTCGGACATTCAGGCCGGTAAGTGTTATTTAATACTGTTTATTTATAATAAACAGAGCATTTACTTAAAATACTTGTATCTATAAAAAGAATGTTAAACATAAAAATGTCTTTAAATATATATATATATATACACAATATAAATTCACTTGTAGTAGCGTTAAAAATTATGCATTGTTTGTAAGGGTTTACATATTTTTCCTACCGTATATATCCGAATATAGTTCGAGATTTTGAGATCAGTTTTTTTACACAAAAATACGGATCGCACTGTACACAGATAATTTTTTAGGGGTTAAAATAATGCATTTTTATTGACCGGTGGCAATATACACCGGTATTTCTTTTTTATGGAATTGTTAAAATTGATGCAACGAAATTTCAAGGGTTACACTATACATGAAGTCGACATCTACACGAGTATATACGGTAAATATTATTTGAGAAACCTGTTAGGCTCTCGTGAGTGAATTGCACGTTCTCAGAAAGATTTGGATGAGAATAAAATGCATTTACTTGATGAAGGTTGAATTTCAAGTTTAACCGGCTTCTTCACAATTGAGTGCGCCATAACTCCGGTGTAGAATACAGTCATAATTGACAAGTTGCCTTTTATGCTGCGAATTTCACTTGAAGTGTTTTCAATCTTGACCTTTGCACGGAAATCCGAACCAATGTGGATAGGATCAGTTACAACTTCCATTTTCACGTCCTGTAAATAAAATTAACAAAAATATATCAATCTTGTAAGACGAGAGAAAATGGCTTACCTCCTTGTAGAAAACGGATCCGGGAAGTGTCTCGCGTGTAAAGTATCCCAAAAAGAAAATGGCGGCTTTACAAGTCGTATATTTAAGAATATATTTATTATTGTAACGATACAATAATTGTGGCACATGGTCGAGTCGAAGAGGAAGTGTGGAAAGGCTGGTCTTCGCTAACTATCCTATTCCTAGTTAATCACAATCATGACCCATTCATCCAATACAATTTATCCATTTACCACAAGAGCTCATCCATCACCTTCAATCCTAAGTATACCACAATACCACATATGAATATGGAGAGCCTACAAAAACTCTCCATGATATAAAAATCTCATGTAAGTTTATAATCTCTTTTTTTCCTTGTAATAAAAAAGGAGTATCGACATACTTAAGAAAGAGTATCCTGCTTTGGTCAGTCGAGGTCAGGCTTTGTTTCAGCAAGACAATGTGAGGCCACACACTGCTAGCTTGACTAAGGAGAAGTACAAACAAATGGTCAGTGTTCGGATTATTTCACATCCACTATTCAGTCCCGATGCTGCTCCGAGTGACTGACTTATTCCACGCAATGTCACACTTCATCCGCGACCAGTGATTCAATATTTTTTGATGAAGGGAAGGAAACTTGTTTACAGTTTTTTTTTGTTTGTTGTTTTTGTTCAAAGCCAGCGAACTGGTATCTGAGGTAGAATCGGATGCTGGCTGATCGCTGAAAGAACACCGTCCAGAATGATGGGCTTTATTTTGAAGAATAAATGGTGTTGTTCCATAAAATTAGATTTTCTTTCCGCTTCATAAGTGAGTCAGGATTTTCTAGCCAACCTAATATTATCTTGAATTCATTTTACTTGCTAGGTCATTTTATTTTAACTCGAATTATCGTTACAAAACATTAAATTATATTTTTTTTACAAAAGGTGGTGTGTCACAGGTAAAATAGACAACAGACAACGACATACGTACTTCGATTCCAGTGTGGAAGGCATCAGCTCTGGTACCTGATCGAACTGCTCTTATCACAGCTGCGCGCTCAGCAGCGGTTCCTGCAAAGGTAAAAGGGAAGATTTGATAGCTCCAAGAATGAAATAGCATGGAGGGTAGATAAAAAAATATAGATTAATGCGTTTTTTTTTTCAAGTGAACACAACTAACTAGGTTGGAATTTGAACTCGGATCGCCGTTTCCGCTTTCCGTGTTGATAACCGTTATGCTACTTACACCTGTTCGATTGTTACATGCGTTGTTCACGTGTCCAGTTATGACTGACAGGGCTGTCTTGTATTAGTTACATATTGCTCGGTGTATGGATCAGTTATAACAAATTTAGTATAGAAGATAAAGAAATTGAATAAATTTAGTATAAAAGATAATGAATACGAACATAGAATAGGCTGCGGTTCAGGTAGTTTCACCCTAACACCGCAGATTGCTAATACTATCGGAAAAGGTATGAATCCATATATTCTCCCCAGCTATGGTTAAATAGCAGGAGAGATTGAATCCTATAGCCTTGGGTGGCAACCAGTTTAGAAGAAAGAGAAACTCTGAATTCAAAAATAGCCTGGAGAGGCTGTCCAGGAAACACCACTACTACTGCAGCGGCAGTACATGTGATCACTCTACGTCCCGACAGTTTTACTGGTTAAAAAGAACAAAAACACACAAAAGAGAAAACGTCTTTACAAAACTTACATTGCCTGCCGTCGATATATATATATTAGTTAAATTCCCAGACGAATTCTGTGGACAAGACAGATTGGTATCAAATGACAATTGGAAAAAATCTTACATTTTGCCGACGCGTGTCGTCTTCCGACATTTTCAAGGCAAAAATGAAATCGAAATGTTTTTGTTGTTATAGTTACATTAAAAATCCAAATTTAAAAAGATAGACGCTTCTGTCTAAGCCTTTTTTTCTGTCTTGTCTACAGAATTCATTTGGGAATTTAGCTATATTGTCGACATGGAAATAATAATAATAATAATCCCTTACTATAAAAGTAATTTACATTAACCAAAAAAAACAAAAAAAAAAAACAAAAATAAAAACAACAAAAAAACGATATAATATTATAAATTAGCGTTTAATACTATTTCCAAACCAGAGTAGACGTATATACACTACGAGCAATTTTGTGACACATTTTATTGTGCGTTGGTGAAATTGTTCAGTTTAATCCAGTGGTTCCCAAACTTTTCCCTATGTGTCGCATTTTCGGAGTGGAAAATTTGCTCGCGCCTCACCAAATTTTATATGATAAAAAGTACATTTAAAAATAAAAACGGAGAAAGGGTTTAAAGGGAGATAATCGCGGATTCGTAGACAGAACATTATCATTGATAACTCTCTCCTCCAATTTGTTGACTTTAGCTATTATAATCTTAATACTTGATATAATGCAAAATATCACGATGATAAAATCGGTCAGTGATTATTCATAATTATTTATTCTGGGACTCATATCTGCAATTACAAGTAACCCATTATAATATTTTAAATTTTGAAATCATATTTATTTTTAGCATATGATTTTTTTAAGAAACTATTTCTAAATCTTTGATCATCTTTCACCTGTTATCCTCTTCCGTCACACATACGAGGCAACGTTTGGGAGCCATTTTTTAAAATCTTTACTGCAGAGTATCTGATCGAAACCAAAATGAGAAATGTAGTTGTTTTCATTATTTCTAGCAAATGGCAGTTTCGTATTTTCACAAAAAGTACAAACAGGCAACAATGCTATAACAATGCAGCAGTGTAAGTGCTAAAGACTTGGGCTTACCTTCAGCAAATTTATATTCATGGGTGATGTCGTTTCTCTCTGGTTTCAGCACGGATTTGGTGCTAATTTTTCGACCAATTCTATAAAATAAAATAAACATCGTTAATCGATATAAACAGAAAAAAGCCGTTTAATGAATCTAGGATAATCAGGAGCGGGGGGGGGCATTCAAGACCGTGATAATTGCAAAGGAAACCGTAAAAAAAAAAAAAAAAGTGAGCAGAATTAAAATTCTGATTCTGAATTCTATAGGATGTGCGGGTGGTGTAATAGAAAAATCGGTGATCCGAGTTCAAATCCCAGCTGTGTTTGTTGCATTCACTTTCGCACAAATACACTTGGAAAAGGTAATCCAGCTCTTCACCCATCAGGTTACTCCATCCTTTTATGACTATATAACAACCGCACTTAGTAATCATCTACCTTGAGTGGTTCTTGAGACTTGTATTTACGAATCAGACGAGATGCTTCATATTGATGCTCTTCTTCTGTCTTTTGAACAGGGTTACAGATTTATCTCGTGTTTCCTGTTTAGGTTTGGGTATCCTGTTCCCTCTTCTAAAGTCCTTTCACCCCCAGTAACTACTTACGTCTTAGTGGCATTATTGCCTTGCTTTGGGTGGAATGATTAAAAATAAATAAGGATACAATATATCAGTCAAACGTTTAAATTAAAAAAAAAAACAAAAAACAAAACAAAAAAACTTACGAGTCGCTGGATAACTGGAATTTACTGTAGCTTCCGTCCTCTTGCCGCATCCAGGCGAAAGAGTCAGCGTTCACTTCGGCCATAATGAATGAAGCGTCATAATTAACTCCAATGTCGCCATTTTTGATTGCACGTACAGGACATGGGCCGCAACAATAAATACCTTAAAGAAAATATCAAATATTAAAACAATTATATATATATATATATTTATATATATATATATATATATATATATATATATATATATATATTATTATTATTATGATATTATATTATTAAGACAATTTAATTATAATTAACAAGATGAGTTTTTAAAAAGTACAATATTAGTTTTATGGTATGGGCTCACAACTTGGTAGCTACCATTTACACCTGTCTTGATATTATTAAGACAATATATATATATATATATATATTATTATATTATTATTATTATAATATTTTTATATTTTATATATATATATATTATATTATTATAATAATATATTATTAAAACAATTTAATTATAATTAACAAGAACAGTTTTAAAAAGTACAATATTAGTTTTATGGTATGGCCTCACAACTTGTATATATGGTATATATGGTATATTAAAACAATTATATATATATATTTATATATATATGTAATTATATTTATTATATAAAACAATATATATATATATATATATATAGTATATTATATATATTATATATATATATATATATATATATATATATATATATATATATATATATATATATATATATATATATATATATATATATATATATATATATATATATATATATATATATATATATATATATATATATATATATATATATATATATATATATATATATATATATATATATTATGATGTTATTACATTATGATATTATTAAGACAATTTAATTATAATTGACAAGATGAGTATTTAAAAAGTACAATATTATCTTTATGGTATGTGCTCACAACTTGGTATCTATGGTGATGACACTACCATTTACCTCCTCTTTTGATATTATGTCTGATCAGTTTGATAATGTCAAAATTGGTTACTGATATGCAAAACGACCTTCAGTCTGTTGTTAACTGAGGCAAAGGCTGGCTTGTTAATTTTAACGCTTTTAACTAAACTGCTCTCTATTAAACACCTGTGAGAACTCTTTCTACCTTCCATCAGTATGACTGACACTGACTTCCAGGAGAGCGACTATCTGCGCCTTCTTGGGCTATCGTTTTCGGTTGACATGAAGTGGCAAGACTACACTGAATCCATTGCTAGGTCAGCTGCCAGGAAGTTTGGTTCACTGCTAGATGAGCAATGATGTCTAGACTTTTTGAACTTAAGCGCAATACTAGACTGGCCACGAGGTCTCAACAAACCATAAATTCTATGCTAATACTTTCTTTTCTCGCTTGTGGAACTCTAATCAACTTTAATCTGCATAACTTTAAATGCAATGCCAATCGCTATCTGCTGTCCTCATGATTAGCTATTCCTCTGTCCTCGCTATCTAGCTATGTTCCCGTTTCTAACTCTTCCACGGCCAGTAACCCTTTGCGTCTTAGTAGCTTTATTCTTTTGTTTGGGATGAAATGATAGCATTCGTCACAATAATATTATAAGCAGATGCAAATTCAAGACTTGAATCTCTTACCCGGCGTAACGTATGAATCCGCATCATGTCCCCAAGCTATGGGTTAATTAGTAATCTTTAAACTATTATTATCTAAAAAAAATGCACGCAAAAAAATATTGCATACAAACTATTTAGATTTCAGCAATATATAACTTATATAGGTCGATGCCTTTAAATAAGAAAACACATACTGTGTTCCTTATTCATAGATTCACCGGACACAGGCCGGTGGGTAGTTAAGTGACACCTCTGACATCTTACCGCTAATTTTGTCTGTCTGTCTCTCTCTCTCTCCCTCCCTCTCTCTCTCTCTTTCTCTCATAACAGACGAACAAACCAGATCTTCTCTTTGGCCAGCGAGAATTCCATCTGCTATCGACTTTACATCTCGTTCAAACTGTCTCACTCTTGTCACACTAAATCCTTATTATCTCCAAAAAGAATCTTGCAATGTAAAAATGTTTTTCTGGCTTTAAATAACCTGGGTTGATAAACCTTAAAAAACGAATCAATTAATCTACAGATTGAATCTTTGATGCTCAGCCTTCGATTCACGATACATAACAGTGTAATATATTGAGATTTTCATTTTAAAAATTTGTAGCTTTTATTAAATATTTAAGAAAATTTCTCCTAACTCTTAATTTAAACTGCAAGCATTACTAGTAAAAAGCGTTGCATTTAAATATTCGATAAATAGAGTCGTTGAAATAAGGATTTCCCGGATGGATTTTGAAAAAGTAAATCTTCCCGACCCGTCTATTTAAAACTGAAGGCTAGACCCTAAATAAAGTGTATATCTCACTATTATTGAAAATGAATACATACATTCGAAAATTAAATCTTAACCTCATGAAGAACAATTCGTTTCTGTTGTATGAATTGCTTTTATTTATTTGTATATTAATGCATTTGAATGTTGCGACTGGAACACATTTTTAATGCCTTATCTCTTCAGGGCGTAGCGGATCATGGCTCTTCCCAACGTTCTTTTAATTTGTGCGAATTTTCACGACTCTTTGAGAAAGATAGTGGGGTGTTTCCCGTTGCCTTCTCCACCGCTTTGAATTCTTCTAGAATGGCTGCCAGCCAGGATTAGAGAGCACAGTCTATCGTGTTGTTTAACCCGTAGTTGGAGGAGAAGAGATGAAGGCATACCTTTCTTAATGGTATTTGCGTGAAAATGAACGCAGCAGGCTAGACTGGAATTTGAACTCGGATCGCCGATTCGACTATCCACCGTTTCGCTAGCCGCACATGATCAGGAAAATTAAGATTCCCGTCTGATTACTTACCATTACTAGTTTCTTGAGGAGTTGCGTCGATCGCCTGCCATCCACCATAATCTTTTCCAATCAGATCTGGGCGAGACATATAAGCCTCGTTCCACACATGAAAGTTCCTGAAATATCCCAAAATTTAACCACTATAATACTGAAGAAAAGTAGGTTTAAAACATAAGAAAACAAAAATCAAACATTTTGGTTTAGTCTCCTTCTCTCTGGTTGTTTTTTAACGTCATATCAGCTCCTCATGGCTTATATAATACCGAAATTTAATTTTCTTGGGAGCTTTGGTAACTTTTTTTTAAAAATGTATTGCTCTATCAAAATATATTGCTGGTATTTTTTTTTACAATGAAAATGTATTGCTTATTTTTTTTACTATAAAAATATATTTTTATATTTTATTAATGTTTTGAGCCCTGTTAGGGTGTTGACTATATGCCCATAGCTGTGACCCTGACAGTTGCTACCACCCCAGATCAAGGTGGGCCTGTGAACAACAATTAAGAGATGGGTCAACGCAACTCAAAATCTATCGATCAGAGGTCTTGCTACCGGGTGTAGATTAGTTTATTGTCATACCCAGGACGATACCTTCTCAGTAATATTACTTTTGGTAGACAGCTAGAAACATACGTTCGTTAAATTTTGTGTTTTATGAAGTTTAAAAACTCAAGAGATAAAGAGACAAGTCCTTATTATTCCATGAGGTGTATAAGATCTCGCTCCGCGATTTTGCTTCTTTCTGGAGCAAAAGGAATAATACTGACACATCCCTTGGGCCGAATACCCATTAAACAAAATTCAAATTAATCGCTTTCTAGCAGAGTAGACTTACGGCCATATCACGTTGAAACACCGGTTCCTGCACGATCCCCGAAGTTAAGCAACGTTGAACCTGGTCAGTGATGGGTATCGTAAGCTTGGATGAGCGGCTAGAAATGGTTTACGGCCACATCAAGTTGAAACGCAGTCTCCCGAAGTTGAGCAACGTTTAGCCTGGTCAATACCTAGATGGGTGACAGCTGGAGAATACCAGATGATTTAAGCTTGGATGTGCAGGTGATGCAATCGTTGATGGCTCGGAATTGCTAATCGGGAAACCTAGTTCCAATTCTATCTGGTTTCATTATATTTCCTGACGCGCAAATACCCTTGGGAAAGTCATGAATCCACTTCTCCCCCAGCTATGGGTTAATCTTTAAGTCTTTTATCACTAAAACTATCATTATCTAAAAAAATAAATGAACAAATAAAATAAATAAACAGATAAAATTACATACAAAATTAAATAACCCATAGAGGTGTTGATATGTCGCTAAACAAAAACAACCAACAAACAAATCTAGTAGTGTTAATAGAGTATCTGCTTTATTCTTGTATTATTTCGAACTATAGCTGTCATCTTGGTTGATATAAATGTTATTACAGGCACAACGTTTCGACCAAGTAACCTCTGGTCATCATCAGGTTTCCATTGGCTGATATATCTTGATTTTTTAGATATTTTTGTCCCTGTAATATAGTTGTTGTTTGTTCTTGTTGAATTGGTGCATCACTACCAGATCCAAGGATTGAACTTATAATCACTAGATGAGAGTAACACCAACACCTACAGTCACTATGACACCATCCTAAAGGACATTAGTGGTGTTTTTTTTAGCCTTTTATATTCAAATTCGATGGTTTTTGACATATGATCATGATAGCGGGTTCGTACCGCTTTTTTAAATCTAGTAAAATAATATCTATACCAAGCAAGATGATATCAATACACCCTTGTGCAAATTAATAGAAACAACCACTTTAGTTTTCTTTCTTTCACCATACGGTCAGTTTTAAATCCAATGGAATGGCAGGGTGTAATCGATTTCTATGTTTTCCTTAGATTAGGTAATACGCAGTGGTGTGTAGTAATATGAATCTATTTTCAGCGTGTATGATAAAATTTGTTTGGCCTTGAAAAATAAGGCGTCATCCGTGATGGCATCAGATTTTTATCACGCCCAGGCACAATTGTCTCGACTGTCGATTAGTTGTCCTACGGTAATTTTTCTGCAATGAACGTTACTCCAAAGAAGTGTACGAAAATTGTAACACTGTACGAACAACACTGTCAAGCCTTACCCGTGAGCAAGTCAAAGAACTATAGACTGGCCCGGAAACTCTCCTGATTTAAATCCAATCGAGAATCTGTGGTCAATCTGCAAGGAACGACTTTGTGTAATGAACATACGATGTACTAACATGTGCACTGGGTCATGTTTCATTGGAAAGATACGAAAAAAGTAAATAATAACGGAATTATTCGTTTTGTTTCAATTAATTTGCACAAGGGTGAAAATGATCATGACTCTCCACATCTTCCTGTATAATTAATTTGCACAAGGGTGGAGTTCGAAATAATACAAAGAATATTGATTATTAATCAACTCGAAAATGAAAGACTGGATTGGGTGGTTCCAGTCCGGTTATAGCAGTGATATTCCAGATGGGGTTAGGTACTTTCTCAAATGGAATAAGGAACCGACTAATTTTTCAGCATGTTTAACCCTTTCCCCGGCGTAGACGTGTATATACGTTTATACCGAAAGTGTCGTTTCCAGACACAGACGAATAAACACGTCCAAAACCAGCTATAAATGTGTTTATACGTCGATCTTGATTCTTTTTATACCCTTGAAACGAGCCCAATTGTCAACTCATACGTTTGGTAGAGGTGCTAGCCACCACTCGGGTACTTTAAGGTACCTCAGTTTCTTAGTTACTATATTAAAAACAAATAAAAAAAAAAATTCGTCTGAAAATGAGACGTTTTTCCCCACAAATAATTGGCGGGGAAGGGGTTAACTGATGCAGAGGATATATATGTTTAACTAAGGTCTGGGGTGAACTAGAATCTCAATAAACGCTTAAAGCAAAGAACCTATTTGAAAGGTCAATCATTCATCGTGACGGTTGGGAATTCAACGTCAGTTCGGTGATGATGCCCAGATCGGTCACAACATTTTTTTTAATCGGATTCACCCCAAGTAAGGCAGTAAAGCCACTAAAACGCAAGGGATTACAGGATGTGGAGGAATTAGGAACAGAAACATTAGTAGTGAGAAGAAAGAGAAAAGAATAATCAGGAGGACACTAGATAGCGATTAACATTGCATTTAAATTTTTGCAGATTAAAGTTGACTGAAAAGCATGGCAGGAGTTCCACAAGCGAGAAGTGCGAGAAAAGAAACTGTTAGCATGGAAGTTACGGCTACATCAAGTCAGCCTCGTCAGATACATGATCGCTTAAGCGTGTATCACGCATGGCACATAACTGACTAACAAGGCAGCTGACCGTGTTCCAGACAGAAAACTTAATAGACTGTTTGAGACTACTAAGTCTATGGAAGAGACATTGAGATCAGTGTGTGAAAGATGCTTACTTTGAAGTTGATCAAAACACCATTGCCTGATACAAAAAAAAAACTGTTAGAAACAAAGAAAGACTATTGAATTGTAACGTGATATCTGTCCTCCAATATGGCAGTGAATGTTGGACAATCTCCTTCGAGATGAAGAAGAGACATGAAGAAACAGAAACAAAGAAAAGTGTACTGAACTGTTACGTAATATCAGTCCTCCAATATGGCAGTGAATTCTGGACAATCTCCTTCGAGATGAAGAAGACACATGAAGCAACAGAAACAAAGAAAAGAGTACTGAACTGTTACGTAATATCAGTCCTCCAATATGGCAGTGAATTCTGGACAATCTCCTTCGAGATGAAGAAGAGACATGAAGCAACAGAAACAAAGAAAAGAGTACTGAACTGTTACGTAATATCAGTCCTCCAATATGGCAGTGAATTCTGGACAATCTCCTTCGAGATGAAGAAGACACATGAAGCAACAGAAACAAAGAAAAGAGTACTGAACTGTTACGTAATATCAGTCCTCCAATATGGCAGTGAATTCTGGACAATCTCCTTCGAGATGACATGAAGCAACAGAAACAAAGAAAAGAGTACTGAACTGTTACGTAATATCAGTCCTCCAATATGGCAGTGAATTCTGGACAATCTCCTTCGAGATGAAGAAGAGACATGAAGCAACAGAAACAAACACTGAAACAAAGAAATGGCAGTGAATTCTGGACAATCTCCTTCGAGATGAAGAAGAGACATGAAGCAACAGAAACAAAGAAAAGAGTACTGAACTGTTACGTAATATCAGTCCTCCAATATGGCAGTGAATTCTGGACAATCTCCTTCGAGATGAAGAAGAGACATGAAGCAACAGAAACAAACAAAAGAGTACTGAACTGTTACGTAATATCAGTCCTCCTATATGGCAGTGAATGCTGGACAATCTCCTTCGAGATGAAGAAGAGACATGAAGCAACTGAAACAAAGAAAAGAGTACTGAACTGTTACATTATATCAGTCCTCATATATAGCAGTGAATGCTGGACAATTTTCTCACAGGTGAAGAAGAGACTTGAAACTACAGAAACCTGGTTCTACTGAAAGATGCTCATAATACCAACATGCAAATTACAAATTGGAAATAACAAAATCAAGCAAGTGCAACAATTTAAATATCTGTGAAATGATTTAACATAGGACGGAAATCTGAAGACTTACTGGGATAGCTAAAGATGCTTTTCAAAAGCTAAGCAGAGTAATACGAAACAGAAAAAAATTGTTAGGAACAAAGAAAAGAGTAGAAACTGTTACGTCATATCATTCCTCTTATATGGCAGCGAATGCTGGACAATTTCCTCAGAGATGGAGAGGAGACTTATGGCAACAGAAATGTCCTACAGGAAGATGCTGAGGATACCATGCACCGAACATGTGAACGACGACGAAGTTTTAGAGAAAATGGAAACAAAAAGGACACTTATACTTAACACTAGGAAGAGACAGAGAAGGACTGAAAATGTTTAGGACACATAATGAGGAAAGAAGGTTTGGAAAATCTGATACTCACAGGAAAGATTGAAGGCAAGAAGGGACAGAGGAAAAGAACACATAGCCTATCTGGTGAGCTTAAGTAAATGGATAGCGGAACGGGGTTTGAGAGAAATAAAAAAAAAAGATAAAATTTATTAAAAGATACAAAGGACAGGAAATTGTGGAGAGCCATGATCGCCTGCGAAATGACGGGACACGGCAGATAAAGAAGAAAAGAAAAATTACCAAACGCTGTCTTCGTTCATATAGTCTTCACTTTCGAAGTCTTCATTGTAGAACTTGTCAATGGTTACACTGCTGTCTGTGTCGTGGGCAGAGCTGAAATTGGTTACACTTCGGCACGGGATACCAAGAGCACGGCATACTGTTTGGGGAGACATTTTCGGAGACATATTAATGATTACACGCTGAACAGACATTTTAATAAGACACAACTTTAATAAAACATCATAATTAGACTAACTAAGCTCTAAATGATGTGCGTGTGGTGTAATGGATATCAACTCAAAAAGAGAAATCGGAGAGCCGAGTGCGAATTTCAGCCGGGTTCGTTACATTCACTTACTCGCAAATACCCTTAGAAAAAAATATTAGACCCTCTCTTCTCCCCCAGCTATGGGTTGAATAGTAGAACATATTGGGTCCTCTAGCCTTGGTTGGCAACCAGTCTACTTTAGAAAGAAACGGCAAACTGCTTCGGGAAAATCTTGTCTTGATTGAGATCGTGAACCCCATGACCCATCAGGGTCGTAAAGGCATCAAATGTACTTCAGCCTCAATAGAAGCGGAGTTTCTTGGGTAAGATAACCTGACGGAGCCCAACAAGGCCGGTTTTGAATTCAGAGTTTTCTTCTCCTAGACCGGTTGCCATCCAAGTCTATAGAACCCAATCTTCCTAGCTATTTACTGTCCTCCTGGGGGAGAAGTGGATTCATATCTTTCTCAAGGGTATTAACGTAAGTGAATATAATGAAATTCGAACTCGGCTTCTCCCATTCCTCAATTCGAGCCGCTTCTTTTGTTTAGTCAGTCATAATTTGAAAGACATGGTCGCCCAAGCGTGTATCACTGACTGACTGAAGTTCTATCTACGAGTTGTTTCTGAAACAATAAGTGCGATTATAGCAGACTGTGACATCAGCAAAACAGAGCTTAACAGAAGGATAAAATCCACTTTTAGATAATGATAATGGTGTAAGCATTTTTTCTTTCAAATCTATGGACAGACTCAGCTACGAAAGACATTGCCGGCTGAATAGTTTCTTTAAGGGAAATCTTTCTAGTCAGAGATTCTTGAAATTTCTTATCTACTCAGTTTCGTATCTGTTGTGGAATAAATAAGACACTACCGGTAACATAAAATGAACTAGGCAAGACGCCTTAAATAAAGAACTCAAAGCGTGTCAAAGAAGTGCGTTGTAGAGTAGCCTAAGCGCGACATAATATTATAACCGATAGTAGCGAGTTATAACAATATTCAAATGTAAACAAAGCAATTTCTGGATTTTTTAATTTATTAATTCGACAGATTTTTATCACTTAAACGTTATTTTTAGTGGATATCTACATTTGAGTTGGCGATCTATTATTTTTATTTTTTTTTATATTTTTAAACACTATATTTGTATTTATTTATTATCGTCTACCGATCTGAATATTCGGGAAATCTTATAAAGCAAAAATATAATTAACATCTGTTTTTATAACAATTACTTTGAAATGAACAAACCTGTTGTCAGGACTCCGGAGAATACCCAGCATTGGCCATACTTTACTCTCTTTTTTGTTGCCCAGTATTGTTCAAGGATTCTCTCACTTCCCTGCCACTCGAGGGGTGATATGCCGCCTTCGTAGTTACCACTCCAGTTTCCTACCAATACGCCACCGTCATCGGCTTCGTTTACCTAATTTAGTTATGATATACAATTTATTAATACAAGCAAGTCAAAACAAATATAACATTTTTTTAAATATTGTTTTTCTCTTTATTTGGTTCCATTTACAGAAGGAGTCCCAATATTTTTGGCATCATCGCCTGCTTTCACGTGGTAAAAATTTTTCACCGCCCAGATAGTAAATATTTAAAAGCATACCAAAATTGTTTGCTAAATGTTTGTTACTGGTTTGGACTTAAAAATAAAAAAATAAAAAAAAAGCAAAGGGAGATAACAAGGCACACTGACATGCGGCAGCTGCTGCTGCTACTACCGTATTAACAGATCGCGACATCTCTCAGAGAGAAGAAATCTAAATTTTTATTATTGCATTATTCCAATATTTTAACACATCAGCAGATAGCTATTAATGTCAACAACTAAGCACAAATAGTTATTAATTTAAAAAACTAGCAATTAATGTATAATATTATCTATAACTACATGTACAAGAATATCGTTTTTGATAAAAGTTAAAAAATAACCATAAATATATAAAAAATGCATATATTGTGGAAAATTCCTTTTCCCACAAGATAGCTATTTGTGCTATGTTATAATGCTTATTATCTAAGCAATAGTAATACTGAATGGCTATTTTAAAACATTAAAATATATTTAATCACATCTCCCTAATAGCTCTCGCGATCTGCGAAGAACAAAGGAATGTAAACTTCATTGAAAACTATATAATTTACTTTTAAGGTCAAGGTTAGTTTTATGGTAAGGGTTAGTGTTGCAAGTGTTAACAAAAAACTAAACGATTTTTCTTACTAATTATAAAATTTAAAAGAATATAAAATACTAGTAAATAATAAAAATTGAGTGAATATTTTTTTGTTGTTCTTAGTCTTCCTTTATCTAATTTATGTCCGAAAAATACATTATTTCGTCTAAAGAACTATTTGAATGCTAATGTCCCTCGTTAGAACTGTAAAAAATACAAAAATGTTCGTTGTGGTGATATTTATATCTTATCTAGGAATGTGAATTATTCCCAATTAGCTTCACGCCTTGTCGGCTAGGGCTTTAGAATACCCCGATTGTACCTCTACAGGGAAACCAAATGAGACATTCTGGGTATGACGATAAACTTCATCCGACACTAAGGCAACTGATCGAGAGATTGTGGGGTTTGACGAGTGTGGAACCACCTCTTAACTACTGTTGTTCCTAGGTCCACCCTGATCGGACATTAAATAACTCCTTGAGGTTGATATACCGTAAATCAAAATAAACCAAACCAAATAGCCGTCTTTATTATTTTTTTTAATACAGGTTTTTTGTATATCTCCTCTGAATATTTTTTTTCGAATAGCATATATTGAAAGATCTTTTTAATACTCAAAATCCTCTATCACCCACCAAAATTTCCAATCGCTCACCTAGTTGTTGAAATCACCAACGACCGATTACCATGTCGGAGTTAGCTCCTCCTTAGTTCCTTAATCCTTCACCAGGGGCCTCTTGCTATAAATACTGGGTGACCCTTTGCCTCGATCTCTCTTTTCTTCTCATGCCTTGGGCCGTATCCCACCTCGCGTGGAGGTGAGGTAATTCTTTCTCTTCTTTTTTCATTTCAGCTAATACCAATATGTGAGCTCTCACCAATACAGCGTTTCCCAAATTCTTGGAACACGCTAAGAACGACACCAATACACGTACGTACGAACACTCACCACAATACACACATAATATTCACCATACAAACTCAATGTAACTGTCCATGTGCTTGTAACTTGTTGTTAATACATATATTTGTTTATATATAATTATCGGTCTTGTTTGTTTTCTTTGTCTTCTTCGGACTTAATTAAAGTCCAACATTCTCAGGTAGCTGAACCGGCTAGCAGGAAATTTTAACCCACGTGTGTTCTTTATATCTCCCCCCCCCCACGGTCCTCTACAACCACATGACTTTTTATTATAGGGCTTTTCTAAGCGTAGCACAAAGCCGAACGTATGGATTACCCAGTGTGGATCGCAGTGTGGATCGCAGTGTGGATTCTCAGTCGTAATTGATCTAGCAAGGAAAGCTTGCTAACAATTACACTTCGTCAAAGTGCCCTATGATTTTTTTAATTATATATATATATCTACCAACTCAAGAGGCAAATGTACCGTTCTTTCTTTCTTTTTCTATCTATTTCCTTCTTCCTTTTCTCTCATTCTTCGAAATATTTTTTTTCCTTTTTATGGAATATTTACCCGAGTCATTTTCACCAGATCCCTCAAAAAGCCAATTATGGCTAATGCACCTTTTTTTCTTCTCTCCTCCTCTTCGGCACTTCCCCTCTTGAGGACGCCTGGAAATAAACCCAGCGCCATCCCAAGGGAGAGGTACTGATTGGGGAGAAGGACACCTGTGGCTTGGGCTTTTTTATATAGGAATACGAAAAAGCCTAACCAAAAGGCCGGGATTTTCGTATACACGCTTTGTAAAAGCGTAGCTTAGTTGTGGCACAAGGCCAAAACTATGGGTGACCCATGGAGGATCGAACTCACTAATCAGTCGTAATTGATCTAGTGAGGTAAGCTTGCTAACAATTATACCACATCGAAGAGCCCGATGTTTTTTTTTTTTAAATTATAATGTATTTATAATTGTAATAATTTATTAGTAGTTATTTTTGTTAATCCCTTCTCGTATCTAATTAAAATATTAAGCATTATCTTAGGTATATATTTACAGTGGAACCTCGGTTCACGAATTTAATTCGTTCCTGAAGACCCTTCGTAACCCGAAATGTTCGTAAACCGAAACTATTTTTCCAATAGGAATCAATGTAAAATGGATTAATCCGTTCCTGGTCCCAAGATGATTGCTTTAACAACAGTACTTTGTGCACAAGTTTATACACAAAACTAATGAAAATCATTAAATCTTAAAAAAAACAAAAAAAAAAAAAACAATACTAAACAGCTATAGACGAACGCTTCAATTTAAACGTACCTGTATGTAGAAGAGTTGATGGCGTAAGGGGAAGGAAAGAGATGTTATTGTTTGGGAAAAGGAAGGAAAGACATGATCGTCTATTTATTTATTAGTATAGATCGTTAATTTTGCTATATGAAACTGAGTAAGAAGAGACAATATCATCAACAATTATTTTTCTCTTTAACGTTTCTTTTTCCTTTACCAGTATCACTTCTAGCTTTCTTTGGATCCATTACTGTGGACTAATGATGAGAAAGAAAGGCACAGTACAATAAAACTGGAAAAGAAAAGCACAGCACAACACATGAATGTATACAACATGGCGGTCAACTAAGAAATGATTCCGTTCGGATTAACTCGGTTCGGCAATGTGGTTCAAGAACCGAAATTTTGTTCGATAACCGAAGCTTTTTTCCCTCGAATTTTCTGTTCGAAAACCGATTTGTTCGACATGTGAGACGTTCGAGAACTGAGGTTTCACTGTATTTGAAAAACTAAACATAAAATATGGATCTTTCGATACTATTTGTGATTTCATGCATTGATTCTCTCGGGGATATGAGGAGACTACTGTCTTTGAATACAAAATGCATCCCTGATTCTTACCATAGCTGAAAGTCTTCGAGACACAAGCATCGCTTTGCCGCGATCGGTGTATGGCATTTCACTCTTGTCCAAGAGGTACATAACACAATCCAGAATATTTCCTTGGAACTGAAATTCAGAATAAAAAAAAATAGAATCAGTACATGTATTCTTTCAAGGTTTAGGAGAGATAACGAAAAGACAAAATTTATTAAGAGCTACAAAGTAGTGAAAATTGTGGAGAGCCATGATCACCTACGCTTTGTGAAGACACGGCACATAAAGAAGAAGAATTTACTTGTTTAATCTTTAACACTCTGCATTATTCACTACTTTCCTTTCCACTGCATTGTTTTTCAAGGCTCCTATACTGTACTGCTTAATTTCAGTCATGATCATTTTTCTGTTGCCATAGCAGGATATGACAACACAACTGCAAAATTCAAATTCGCTATTATTCATCTGACTTACTTGCAGTGGCAGGATAAACATTTTTCTTTGCAAGCAAAATCACCTCCAGTATGTCAAAGGTTAAGGAATAGATTAATTTTATTTATGTATATTTAAGACTGTCAGCATTTACTTAGTAAGTGACCCATTTTTGGGGGGTGGGATGTCTTGCTAGTCCAGAGTGGATGATGATGGCAGTTTTATGGCTGACAGTATGATGTAAACGAAGATACTCGAATATTACGTTGCAAAAAAAAACAAAAAAAAAAACCCCCAAAAACAAAAAAAAAACAAAAAACAAACAAACTTGGAAATAAAACGAGACTGTATTCATAAAAGGGAATTCTCCAGTTAAACTGTAAATAATCCCGGGAAAAACTTTTCAAAAAGTTTTAACATAATTTATTAATTTTCTGTTTTTATTTATGTCACAATCTTGCCAACGTGCGTCGGCAAGAACATACAATCGCTTCTCGCCCTTTTGGCTGAAGTCAAAGTGTAGTATCTGTTCTTATGAGCTTAATCTGTTTTCTCTCTCCACTTTTCTTTCTTTCTTTCTCCTTCTCTTTTTGTTTGTTTCTTTCTCCATCTTTCTTTCTTTCTTTTTTTCTCTCAACCCTTCCTTCTCTCTTCCCCTCTTTCTTTCTCTTTCTTCCCCACTTTCTTTCTCTCAATACCTCCTTCTTTCTTTCTCTCATCCCCTCTTTCTTTCTCTCAACAATTGCTTCCTTCTTTCTTTCTCTCATCCCCTCTTTCTTTCTCTCAACAATTGCTTCCTTCTTTCTTTCTCTCAGTCCTTCTTTCTTTCAACGCTTCCAAATCAGAATAGTTCATTATTTACGTGGTATTGGCAGGACGTACCGGTCGTGCGAACTAACGACGGGAGGGACAAGCACAATTGTAATAGGATTTTATAATAATTCCATTGAGTTATCTAACTCCGCGTTTCCTAAGTGTCTTGGTTAGTCAGTGTCTTACCTGAGCGAAGTTCCAATTCCTCTTGCTGATGTTAGCAGATGTACCAACAAAGATCAAACCATACTCGTTCAAAACATATTCTTCTCTGTTCGTTGGATCACTCATGTAAACATCATCATCTATTAATCAAAGATAAAAAAAAAAGCAGTTATCAAGTTGCAAAACGGGATTTAATTGTACAAGGATGGCACTGAAAAGTTCTCGATCCACCCAAAATAAGTTCCAAAAATATTTTGATGTTGGGTCAGATTTTAGAAGGGAGTCGAGCCAATAATCTTCCACTACCTCGATGAATTTAATTGGGAAAGACATAAATCAAGGTTATCTACATCCGGCTATTAGTTTTTATTTAAAACCTGAATATATTATGGATTACATTATGAAATGGACAAAGTCCGACAATTATTTAAAGACATTTTTATGATAACATTCTTTTTATAGATACAAGTATTTTAGTAAATGCTCTGTTTATATAAACAGTATTAAATATTCAGGCCGGTAAATGTTGTTTAATACTGTTTATTATAAACAGAGCATTTACTAAAATACTTGTATCTATAAAAAGAATGTTAAACATAAAAAAAATTATGGATTGTTACCACTTTAAATGTTATTTTTAGTGGATACTCATATGTGAGTAGATGTTACGTTTATTCATTAAACAGTATACACACACACACATATATATATATATATATATATATATATATATATATATTCGTCTACCGGCCTGGTGACGTATAAAGTGATAAAATCTGTCGGATTACTAAACAAAAGTCCATTACTTCTTTAGAAAATTACTTTGTTTACGTTTGGATACGAAACTGGACAGATATGAAATTTTCGAGAATCTATGACGAGAAAGATTTCAATTAAAGACACTATTCAACCTCGACTGATCGGAAAAGGTTCTCTGTAGCTCAGTCGGTTAGTGCACGTCGGATCTAATGGCAATTCACTCTGCTCTAGATGTCACAGGTTCAACTCCTACCGGAGAGCATATTTTCTTTGATAAGATTTCTCGAATATTCAGGCCAGTAGACGAAAATAAATTAAGATACTGTTTAATATTTACATTATTCGGACAATCATCCTCATCTTTGTTGCCATGTCTATCACAGCGTTTCAGCCCTTGTACGCTCCGGCCTTCTTCAGGTGGTTGGAATGTTGAACTGAAAACTTTATTTCGCTCGCTGAGGTAGATTGTTCTACGTGCTATTTCTAAGGACACATGGTAGAGTGGATAAATGGTAGAGTTAGATCCAGTGACAGGACCTAAAGAGTGTGAGTTCAATACCTGGTTAAGGCGGTGGAGAGAGGGGGGAATTAACAGGAGATAACTGACATCCACTAGACATGACACGTGGTACTAGAACAGTCTACCCAAGTGAGGGAAATAAAGGGTTCAGTTCGACATTCCAACCACCTGAAGAAGGCCGGAGCGTACAACGGCCGAAACATTGTGATAAATATGGCAACAAAGATGAACATGATAGTCCGAACAATGTAAATAGCGTACATAATACTTCATCTCAGAAATATAGACAGATACATACTGTTTAATAAATCAACGGGGCGTCTACTCAAATACGAGTATCCACTAAAATAAGGTTTAACGTGATAAAGTCGGTCGGGTTAATACATAAAAATTCATAGCAATACTTTTTTTTCAGTGAATAATGCATTAGCTATAATTTTTTTTTTAGATAACAATGATTTTTCTACATAAAAGACTTACTATTTAACCCATAGCTGGAAGGAGTAAGTATACCAAGGGTATTTACACTTAAGTGACTGTAACGAGGCCGAGTGGAATTCGAACTCACTAATCCAGGAAAAGGTCGACTCTGAATGTAAAATTAAAGACTGCAAGAGGAAATCTTCTTCAGGAAGTCATGACACTTCACCTTATAATAAAGAAGGGGAAAGCTGTGATCGCTTTCTGTAACGGTGATTAAACATTATACAGCAATCCAGCACTCTCTTTTTAAAAACATTTTCTGATCCCTTAATACATTGCTTAGTTTTTGAAGGACATTTTCACTATTCCTAGGAACGTTCGAATTTCTGTGTCCCATTCACCATCATTCGTTACTAGGCGACTCAAATCGAAGAATTTCGACCTAAATTTAATTGCCATATTTTACAGTTAGTAAGACTCAATGTTTTTTTTAATTTTTTTATTTAAACCCCATCCTCAATAACACGTTTCTAACAATATAAATAAAAATAAATAAATAGACATTAGTAATAGTTCCCTAAAATAAAGCTCGATATTACTTATGGATGGAAAAAAAATCTGCTGTCTAAAAATCCTAAATATTATAAAGTGTTTAAAAATACGGTATTAATTATAAGGTAATTTAAATATTCGATGTTAATTACAGGTGTAAAAAAACATCATATTAATTACAGATGTTTACAAATTTCGATAGTAATTACCATAGTTTAAAATAAGTCTGTCATTAATTATAAGTGTTTAAAAAAAATCTTATTTTAATTACAGGTGTCTAAACAAAAACCTACATTAATTGTAAGTGTCCAAAAAATCCGTATTAATTATAGGTGTCGAAAAGAAATCCGATATTTATTATATATATAAAATATATTACCGGTTTGTAAAAAAAATCTAGTATTAATTATCAATTTCTACCAATAATCCGTTAATGCCTACAGTCCTATTTACCGATTCTGACTGCTTTAGATTTAATCTATATATATATATATATATATATATATATATAGCATCTTCCCAGTATGCTATCAGAGTGTATCGTGCATGTTTTTTAACATGTTATGTATAATTTACAATACTGTAAAGTTATTCAGTTTTACTTCTCAAAGTCAAATTAATGAAAATGAAACGAGTTGTATATATGGGTAAAGTGTTGCCATTTTATATTGTTAAATTCACGCATGCGCGTTGTTTGTTTTGATTTTGTTGACTGTCCAGTATAGTAAGGTCAGTTGGGTACGGTCTGTGAGAAAAAAAGACCACCATGTTGCAATTCAGTTAGAAATTTGGCATGCTATACTGCTTGGGATTAGCACCGGAAGCTCTAATACGAACATTTCAGAGTGTTTGAGTGTCAATCTGAGAACAGTTCAGAGGGTCTGGAAAGAGTTGGATGAGTCTAATGGTGATTACGAAGGTGTTTGAAGTGATCACTAGTGATGGCGAAGTTATGCCTCCATTCGTCTGCCAACATAGGCACAGTCTCAACACGGAGGTAGTGCTGCCATGGGTCAAGAGGGTGGCTGCTAGAAGACTGTGTCTAGAATCAGGACTCTGCACCATGCCACACAAACAGGAGAACAGTCATGGCTGTCAGACAATTTCTGCGATCACATCATCCTTTACATCTGGCCAACTAACTCCCCAGACTGCATCCCTTGATTATTATATGTGGGTGCAGTTGAGCGAGAGACTAACAAAACTCCTTGTAACATTAAAGATGAACTGAAGGCAAGGATCATGGCAGCATTCACCAACATAAACAAGGAGACTGTCCAGAAGAGTTGCAGGAGATTCCGAATTCGTCTGGCGGCTGTAGTTGCAGCTAATGGCGATTTTATTGAATAAATTTACTCTTTAATATTTCAAGATAGTTTTGTGTAATTTTGGTAAATATACCTGTTAAAATGAGATGTCAGTGTGATTTTCATTTTTTTTTTTTTGCGTAATTTAGACGACAATTTATCCATCTCATTCTGTATATGTTAGGTTTGTCAATACCAATTCTTTTTTTGTGTGCATAGACAAAGAAAACTGTTCATGCTTGAAATGTAATAGTTCAGTGATTCTTACCTTTGTTGAATGGATTGAAAATGATGTAAACTTCCTTCTTTCTGCTTAATCTTGTTTGATTGTCGCTGTCAGTGACACATCCCATTAGTCTCCATTTACCTACGTAACAGGTATTTGGAGTAGTGACGGTCACAGTCATTTCATTACCTTTGGTACCCTTAAGTGTAACTGTCCAGCCGCTGTCGTCTTCAGTTGTGTTGATCGGCAACCTGATCAGCGTTTTCTTGGCCATTTTGGGGCGTTCACCTGTTGAAAACAGAACTTCATTGTGAGAAATCCGTTCCTATGCATATAGAGATCGTTTTGAAAGACAATGTGGATAATGCAGAAATTAATCATTATTGAATTTTCAAGTAGATTACAACAGTTCAAAAGTTTGAAGCCACCCTCCAGAATGAACATGGGATGAACTTGACAGAAGAGTAATACTTTTTCATTCCCAAAAAAATGAAAAAAAAAGCTCCTTAGAGTCATTGAAAAAACAATGGAATCAATTATCAAACTTATACTTTATGAAACTTTTTCAACGAATGCCGAAAATTTGTGCGGCAGTAATGAAGGCTAAAGGAGGATATTTTGACAAGAGCAAAATTTATATATATAATTTTTTTTTTCATTTAGTCATAATAAAATTACTAATAAAAAATGATGTTCAATTTTTTGTAATTCTAATAATTTTCTTTTATTTAAAATACAAAACAACTGCTTTTGGGGTCAATTTAAGAAAATGACGAGAAGTCGCCTCAAAATTTGATGTAATGTATCTATAAATTGAGTCATAAGTAATTTCTGTTTTGAGGTTGTAATTGTCATGATAAATATATCATCCTAATTACTAATCATACGTATTAGTTAAGAATACATTTAGAGTACACTGACATAATTTAGTTTTGCACGGCATTAGCAGCATACATTGTGGATTAAAGGAAAAAAAGTTGATCTTCTCTATGACAACACAAGGTCACATACAGCAAGAATACCACAGGGAAACAGTTGGGAACTCGGTTGGTCTGTTCTACTGCAAACCGCGAATCTACTCGACCTTTCATCAACCGATAATTACATTTTTCGATCGGTGCAAAACGATTGGGAAAGCACTCTCGGGAAAACCAGTTTCACGAATTCGGCGAAAACATTTTCGCCTCAAAACCCACGGAATTTTTATCAAAAAAATTATCAAAAAGCTGTCTGATACATGGCAAAAAAAGGAATTTGTAAATATTAGTGAATATAAATTGAATAGAATGTAATTGTACTTTATGTATGCCGTTTATATTTGAGCATTTACACTTACTTAATTGCTTCAGGGATATGTAAATATTAGTCATTTATATTTGAGCCTATAAGCATTTACTTGGTTAGAGGATTAATAAATAATGGTCGTTTATTTAAAAAATATTTACATGGTCCAAGGATAGATAAATACCGGCCGTAAATATTAGTCCTGAACCTGTATGTATTTACTTGGTAAGGGGATAAATTAATAATGGTCATTTATTTTTAAACTTTTTAAAAAGTATTTACTTGGTTCAAAGATAGATAAATGCTGGTCTTTTATATTTGAGTAAAATAAGGACTTAGTTCGTAGCAAGGTAGATATTAGTCCATTATATTTGAGTCTGTAAGCATTTATTTCGTTAGTGAATAGATAAATGATGGTCGTTTATTTTTAAGTTTTTTGTGAAGTATTTACTTGGTTCAAGGATAGATAAATACAGGTCGTTTATATTTAAGTTTGTAAGATTTTAATTGCTTCGGGAATCGGT
The DNA here is from genome assembly GCA_903632075.3 of Acanthosepion pharaonis. Classification (NCBI taxonomy): domain Eukaryota; kingdom Metazoa; phylum Mollusca; class Cephalopoda; order Sepiida; family Sepiidae; genus Acanthosepion; species Acanthosepion pharaonis. The sequence goes on from CAHIKZ030003431.1 coordinate 1,115,589, forward strand.
TAATATTAGTCGTTTATATTTCGTCACCACTCAGAAAGGACAGTGTAACCCGGATATAAGAGAGTTGTCGGGACCGGAGAAGAAGTATCTTATATCCGGGTTTCTCTTATATCCGGGTTTGGTCTATTTTATATACATTAACACAGGCTCTAATTTGGAACCATAGAAAATCTCTCTTATATCCGGGTTTCTCTTATATCCGGGTTTCTCTTATATCCGGGTTACACTGTAGTTTGAATGAAAAGTACTTACCAACTGCAAATTGAAGAGCTACTTTATCGGTATCCTTATTGTAAGGGCGATTCAAACAAAGAGTAATGTCGAAGGATTGACCTCTTCTGACCACCAATTTTGGAGTCTGGTATTTACCAGTGTCATCCGTGTCTCTTGTAATATCATATTCATCGCAATGGTGCTCTTGGGTGTTCTGGGCCACATTTAGTTCAATGTCAACAATCTTCAAGCTTTCAGCGTTGGGGACTGGAAAATACAGAAAAAAAAAGATATTAACAATGATGGTTATTTTAAATACATGATACATTTTCTGGCATTCTCATAAAGGCTCGGTTGATACATACCAAGAAGGATTGGAATTTTATTAGGAGGTACAGGGTTTATTTTAGTGCCTCTTTCCTTTCTCTATTATTAGTTCTGTTTTTATGCAATGAAATGAATTTACGCAAAATGTAAATGTTACTCTTCAATATTTTTCAAATATTTGAAACCCTACGAAATTCATGAATAATCTTTGGCTTCCACAACATTTAAGAACCCCAGGCCCGAGTAGTATTCACCGCCTTCTATATCTCTTTATAATTTATAGCTGCGTGTACAAGCATTTACTTGGTTTAGGATAGATAAATATTGATTGTTTATATTTGAGTTTATAAACATTTACTTGGTTTGGGATAGATAAATATTGCACTTTATATCTGAGTCGCTAAGCATTTACTTGGTTCGGGATAGATAAATGTTTCACGTTTATATTTGAGTCTATAAACATTTACTTGGTTCGGGATAGATAAATATTGCATGTTTATATTTGAATATATAAACACTTACTTGGTTCGGGATAGATAAATATTGCACGTTTATATTTGAGTCTATAAACATTTACTTAGTTCAGGATAGATAAATATTGTACATTTATTTTTGAGTCTATACACATTTACTTGGTTCGGGATAGATAAATATTGCACGTTTATATTTGAGTATAAGCATTTACTTGGTTTGAGGATAGATAAATATTGGTCATTTATCTTCGAGTTTATAAGCGTTTATTTGATTATGCGTATTTTTTCTTCTGCCCGTCTTGCCTTCAAACTGTCTTATGAGTATAAAATTTTTCAAGCCCTCTTTCCTCATTTTGTGTCATACAAATTTCAACTGTCGTTTCTTGATGTTAAATATGTCTTTTTGTTTCCACTATCTCTAAATGTTCGTCGTTGTTCACATACCCTGTAGCGTTGTAACTTAGATCCAGACACCAGGTTCGTTCGCAGGGTACAGCTTCTTCTAATCGAGTGCTTCTGACTTAACGTAAAGAAAATAATTTGGCCACAACTTGCTCGAACTGTTTGGAAAAAAAAACCGCAAAAGACATTCCCATCACCCTAGATACATATATAAAAATACGCGCTCAGTTAGAAGTTAGAAAGAAAAAAACATCGTAGATAATGGCTAACAGATTAACCGAAATCTCTCAGATATATTTGGAAAGGGTTTTACACACTTTAGGTCCAGAAAAGAAAACACATATACTAACACAAGAAAAACTGAATAGAAAGCTTAATAGCTGGCAGTACCTTGTCAGTCGTCTTTAATGTAACTTGTATAAACATAGTGATAATAAAAAGACGGAGATTTTAATTATCCATTTCGATTATAAATTTATTTCGTGAACAGCGAGTTGTTCAACTCTTCGGATCGAAATCTCCTCCGTAAATGTAGAAAATACACCAGACGGATACATTAGATTGGTAGTGGGGAAGGTAAGTGAAAGAGAAGGGATGGGTAAAGATGATTAGTGGTAGTAGTGGTCGGTTCACCTAGGTGAGAATTTACTCTATACTTTTGGGATTTTTATATTGGGCTGTATTTTACATTGACTGATACGGTTTATTGTTTATAGGCAGGACAAACCAGGTCGATTCAAATTAATTTAATGAAAGGAATATTAATCCAAATAACGGTCAATATGAATATAGTCATACTTAAGCATTTGTTTTTTGTTTTAGTCCAAAGTCTAATAGTCAGTAGTGACATTAAGTTGAAGGAAACGCAAGAGAGTTATATAGAAGGAGTGGAAGGCTCTGTGAGGGGGTGGGATGGACGGGGAGGGGGAAGAAGAGGGTGAGAAGGAAAAGGCGGGGGTAGTAGTAGCTTTAGCAGACTGACCGGCTTAGTTTTTCTGAATTTTTTTTTTTAACTATTTGAATTGGTTTATGCAGTAAGTTGACTAGTGGTTGGTTTCATGAAATAGTCCTTAATAAAAACAATAATTAGAAATCACAGACTATCAGATACAACTGGAGGGATTTTAAATAGGTGAATAAAATAAATACATTTAGATAGTTACGAGTGTGAAGAAAAATTCAAATCAAAATACCAAAAAAAAAAAAAAAACCCCAAAAACAACAACAAAAATGGAATAAAAGGTTATGGAGTATGGATAATGATACAAGATGTATTAGTGAGCTGAGACACATCCTCAAATTTTAGGTACCTTTCGGCTGACGCATCTTCAGAATAAATAAATCGTCGGTAAGTAAAATTATGTGGTTGTATATATATATATATGTATTGGGACCTGACAAACACAGATACATATGTCAGTGTGTGTGTCCGCTCACTATATATAGTATGCGGGCACATACCCACACACACATATATATATATATATATATATATATAGATAGATAGATAGAGAGAGAGAGAGAGAGAGATAGAAAGAGAGAGAGAGATAGGGACTTCAGACATAAACACATATATATGTAGTGAGCTGGCACACAAACACATACATAACGACGTAACGCACACACACACACAAACACATATATAGGGACTTCTCACTTACACACACACATATATATAGGGACTTCTCTCACTTACACACACACACATATAGATATATATAGGGACTTCTCTCTCTCTCACACACACACACAAACGTGTGTGTGTGTAAAAGACAGGTGAATTAATCAGTGTAGAATCAAAAGGAAAAGACAATTTGCTCGGTCTGTTTTACACCTGCTTCATTCAGCGTCTTTCAAAAGACTGGACTGGCTGCAAATATTGACAGCATTCAGAAAACCTAATAGAACCGTATTTAAACTGTGTGTACGAAGCAGGTATCCACCTAGATCACACAATTCCGATGGATAAGGGATTCGGTAGTGCTTTGGGTGCGTACATACATACACACATATATATATATATATATATGTGTGTGTGTGTGTGTGTGTGTGTGTGTAAAGGCAACTAAACGAACCGGCTAATGGACTGTATAATGCCAAAAGGAGAAATATCAACTGCAGATTCTGGTTAACACCCACATTTGTCAACATTAAGTGCATGCAAACAAGTTGTATATATTTGTGGAAAGGCCTCTGCCCTAGAGCAATGGATGGTACATTAGTCTTGTAAAACGTTGCTAGTGACACCGAATCACACTGCCCCACCCCACAACTGTAATCCTGTGTCAGAATAAGTCAATATCATCTGTTCAGGACGTGGGCGATAATGGCTCTCCACGACTCCATGTCCTTTGTAATCCCTTAGTAATGTTTTTTTTTTGTTTTTCTTTTACTATATCTTCCACTCCCCGTTCTGCCGACCCAAGCTTGTTAGGTAGGTTATGTATTCCTTTGCTCTATCCCTCTTGTCTTTAATGTTCTGTGGGCGTCAAATGTCGGAAATCACCCGCTTTGAATTGGAGCTTCTCTAGAAAATTATTGGTGTGGTACAGAAATAAACACTTTTTCTTCCAGTTTTATTTTTTATATTCGTAATAAATTATGAAAAACTGGAGATACTTTGTATATAAATATGTATGTATATGCATATAAATACGTGTGTATAAATCCACATCTTTGTATATATTCAGTCAGTGATGTGCCACGCGTTATATACGCTTTCGATACATGACTGACGAGGCAGATTTTTTCCCAGTAGACTAGTTGCCATCCAAGGCTACAGAACCCGATCTGCGAGAGAAAAAGAGGATTCCCAAGTGTATTAGCATTGAATGTAACGGATTCGACTGGAAATCGAACTCGGCTCTCCGATTCCCAAATCCGAGCCGCTATCCATTACTCCACCGTGCCGCATTTGTATACCAAATTTAACAAAAAAGCTGTTATTTTTTTTTTTTGGGGGGGCTTAAATCAGCTATCCGAAAAAAATATATGTTTACCACGTGAACTACGTTAAAAATTATAAAAGAGATAGATAATGGTATATGATAATTTTTATACAGGGGCTTCCTGAGACATAAAAACTATTTCAAGGATGGCACAAGGATAATAAAAAAAAGGTTGAGAAACGTTGCACTAGACCCATGGGGACACCAGAATAGAATACATATGTTATAAACTAGGATTATAAATCAAATTAATATTGACATAAAAATGTTATCATAGCCGACGCGTTTCGTACTCCGAGGAACTTTATCAAGGCAAATGCAATTTTATTTTGCAACATGTATTTATAGACAAAAGAAAAAAATGTTACATTTTTTTTTAATTTTTGAATTTAAGAAACGCTCATAAATATTCATAAAAATTTTTCAAAATTTGGATAAACATTTTTGCTCTTGTCAATAAATAATTGTTACAAAATAAAATCCTTGCATTTGCTTTGATAAAGTTCCTCGGAGTACGAAAAGCGTGAGGTAAGTTTTCCTTTTGTATTTATTCATATTGTACTTTTACAGATACATTCTATCCGAAATTTTATATAAAAAAAACTATATATAGGAAGGAATGTTAAAAATTTCTCGAACCGACAAAGAGATTATTAAAAACAAAACAAAAAAAAAAACAAAAAATGTTGAATGTTTTGTCAAACGATATGGTAGATATACGGTATATTAATCTAGTCATGTTCTCCAATGAATTTAACAATGTACAACAATGAGTCTATTCAACAAAATAATTTTAAAAAAAGTGACAAGCTTTGTTTTATGATAGTCTTATGTTTAACATAAAACTATTTTTGGCTTTTCAACAAAGGTTATTAACATTGTTTCCATTATCAACACTAATACCGTACGAGAAAATGCGGAGCAAACTATATTGGTAAACTCGCCTTAGAAATATAAAATATATCAGTCAGTGATTGCCATGCGTGATACATGCTTAGGCGATCATATATCTTTCGATACATGACTGACGAGGCAGATTTTTTCACGCAGTAGGTTGCCTGCGGTTGACCAGCTGCCACCCAAGGTTATAAAACCCGGTCTGTCCTGCTGTTTACCCATAGCTGGGGGGAGAAGACGAGGATTCATACCTTTCCCAAGGGTGTTAGCACATAAGTGAATGCAATGGAATTCGAACATGGCTCTCCGATTTCTCAATTTGAGCTGCTATCCATTACGACACCGTGCCTCCATAAAGTATATATATATATATATATATATATATATAGAAGAATTAAATGGGAGATCAAAGGAATAAAGACAAAAAGAAATAAGAGGAGGAGGAGGAGAAGGTGGTGAAAAAGAAGAAAAAGAAGAAACAGTGAATTAACCATAATTGGCTTTTTGAGGGATATGGTGAAAATGACTCGGGTAAATATTCCATAAAAAAAGAAAAAATATATTTCAAAGAGAAAGAGAGAGAGAGAGAGAAAAAAGAGAAAGAGATAGAAAGAAAAAAAAAGAGAGAGAAAGAAATAGAGAAGAAGACTAATGCAGACCTGTTAAATTTTTCTCAAAATGTCCCTCTGTGGATCTCACAGACAAGTCATTTCTAAACAGCAACGAGAGAGAGAGAGAGAGAGAGAGAGAGAGAGAGAGAGAGAGAGAGAGAGAGAGAGAGAGAGAGAGATTATTGCAGATTTGTTTATTTTTCGTAAAACGTCTCCACGTGACACTCAGTAATTTCTAAACATCAACTTCAACAAGAGAGAAAGAAAGAATAAAATAAAATAATACAGATATAGCGTAAATATATATACAGATATATATATATATATATATATAATTATAAAAAACAATTATAATATTATGCTTTACGGTTGTATCAACCAGTCTTTTTTTAAATAAAAATAAATGCTAAGAACTCTGAATTATAAATAGCATTGTTCTTTCATATTATACACACAGACACACACACACACACACATATATATATATATATATATATATATATATATATATATATATATATATGATAGATATATATAGAGAGAAAACCAGTGTAGTTGTTTAAATTTTTCGCAAAACGTCCGCATGTGGATCTCACAGACAAGTCATTTCGAAAAGCCAAATTCTAATGATAAATCTCTCAAATAATCTTATATTAAAAGTTTTGTTATCAGTTTTCTTTCGTTATCAAGAAATAAAACTATTTACACTTCAATATTAAAAATACTTACCGGTTTCATCTTCACTCTCGGAGTGACTTCGATTCAAAGCCGCGGTCGGCCGACGTCCAGGGTGTCGTCTATAGTAATCATCCCTTCTGCTAATGTCGGTCTCCCCAGCTGGGGTATCACTTGAACTGTTTTCTTCTCTTAATGGATCCTCTGAGTCGGGTTTTCGCAATGGCACCTCTTCGACTTTATCAGGAGTTTCTTTTTTGCGTCCAAAACAACTGCAAGGCATTTTCCAAAACCTACCCATAGTGAAATGAAGGAGCCTCGCTTATCGTCAGTTGACGTAATTAAAATTACTTATTCGGTTATACAGACGTAATAATGTCCAAACTATTTTCTTCTCGGATAAGTTTTCTGTGCCGTTGAAAACAGTTAACTGAATATCGCTGCCTTTCTTACCGTGTTCTTATGCCGGATTCAGTTTTCACTGTAATTAGCTCTAAGAGCTGCGTTCGTATTTAACTGGACTTTCCTCGTGTGGGATGATCAACTTCCGTTATATTTTCTTTCGCCTACTCCCTTTGTGACATTTTTTTAAGCAGTGGAACAATTTTCAACAGCTCAATAAACTGAATAAGGTATTCCAAAACTAAATATTCTCAGTTTCCAGTTGACAAGCGGAAAACTGTTCAAGATAAGTAATATCCCTTTATGTATAAGCTCAGGAAATTACTAAGTGCTTACTTAACATGGAAACGAATGCAGATTTTATGTCATATGCTAGGGCGATATTAAATTTAAGTATGTTCGTCAATAAATCTAATGCTAAAAGAAAGGATTTTTTTTTACATAATGATTTTCAACATAGTCTCCTTCCTCGCTTCTCTACGGGATATTTTACCGATGGCATAATCATTTACTCCTGTCTTAACAAATCCGATCCGAAAAATTAAACTTGGCAACTAATCTTGAAAATAATTTCCAATCAGAGGTTAACTGGGGCAAGAAATAGCCTGTAAATTTTAACGCCTCCAAAGCATAACTGCTTTCATTTAATCACCACAGAGAACTTGTTCTGCCTGTCATCAGCATGGCTGATGCTAAACTCCAGGAGAGCAACACTAGGCCTTATTGGCCACCCCTTTGCCATTGACATGAAGTGTAGCGTCTATATATTGAACCAATTGCTATGTCGACTGCTAGAAAAAGTTGGTTCACTGTGTCGTGTCAGAAAATCTTACTCGTCAGAATCTATTTGCACGTTTATAAATCTGCCGTTCGTCCGTGCATTGGATACTGTTGCCATATCTGGTCTGGTTCTCCTGCTTTTCATCTAGAGATTCTTGACACAATCCAAAGTGTCTGTAATGTAATCGATCCTGTCTTGGCATTTCGACTTCAGTCACTTTCTCACCGACGTCACGTGACTTCCCCCTCTCCTTTCTATAAATATTTTCATGGCAACTTTTTCGACGAGTTTATTTTTCCTGCTGCCCTGACTACATAAATTTAAGTGTGCTACTAGATTGGCAATTAGGTCTCATCGTTTTCACTGTTGCATTAGATAGATGCAACCACCACTTCTACTCTAACAGTTTCTTTTCTAGCACTTCTCAACTGTGTAACCCCCTCCCGATTCCTTGCTCCCCCGATGACTACAATCATCAAAAATTTAAATGCAACGTCAATCGCCATCTTCTCTCTCCCTGAATCCTGTTCCTTTATTGTCCTCTCCTTAATCTTCCTCATTCACTTTCACTCCACGTAAGCCCTTGTGTTTTAGTGGCATTAATGCTTTGTTCGAGGTTAAAACGATTAAAAAAATAGATAATGAAAATTTTAGAAAAGAAATAATCTAATACGTGTATCAGATAACGAACGTATTGATACAACTACGTAGAATCTTTCAGGTGGGTTTATAGATCCTAAACATAAATGGTTATTTAAGAGCTTAACATACAGTAGTGTAGCAATCATACAGTGTCCACTCATCAAAATGACAGTTTATTCTCGCTAAATTTAGTTTTAGCGAATTTAACACATTAATGACAACGTCCCAATTTTCGGCGGGTATTGGTGGTAACAATCATGACATTAAATATGCAGATGGTACAGTGTTGATAACAGGCACAGAAAGGGAAATAGAGAAATTCCTACAGAAAGTATTAACATTTTTTCGGGAAAATTATCAGTAAGAAGACTAAACGTATAACTGTCAGCAAAAGAAACAATCCCAACATGCAATTTACAAAATGGCAATACCAAAATTAATCAAGTGCAAAAATTTAAACTCTTTAGGAAGACTTTTTAACAGAGGACGGAAAATGCGACACCGAAATCTCATTGGGATAGTGAAAGATGCCTTCCGAAAGGCAAGCAAAGTATTAAGAGACAGGAAAATTTAGCTAGAAACACACAAAAGATAACTAAACTGTTATGTAATATCAACTCTCTTATATGGCAGTGAATACCGAACAATCTGATCGCAGATGAAGAAGAGACTTGAAGCAATACAAACGTTTCACGAGAGAAGGATGCTGGGAATACCATGGGCTAAACACATAAGCAATGACGACTTATACGTAGCATTAGAAAGAGTCAGTTGAAATTGTTAAGGCACATAATGAGGAAAGAGAGCCTGGAGATTTTTACACTCACAGGGACATATTGAAGGCAAGATTTGACTGATTTTTTTTTTACGTTTTATCAAACGTTTGCAGGTTACTTAAAGCCGAAATATATTTTTGGATTGTGAGAATTTTTGAGGGATGATAAGGATTTTCTGATACAAGTCCTACTATTTAGCCCATAACTGGGGGGTGGGAGTGGATTCATAGATTTCTCAAGGGTATTCGTGCATACGTGAATATAACGAACCCAACTGGAATTCGAACTCGGCTCTCCGATTTCTCATTCCGAGCCGTTTTCCATGACATATTACAAATCCGCACATCCATGTTTACATCACTGGTATTCCCAAGCAGTTAATCGTCTAGATGCGGACATATCTCGATGATAAGATGTTCCACGAAACTAGCTCTCCCTACTGGCTGTATAAACTCCCCGGGAGAGTGTCAGTTCTCGTATGCGCAATATGACCCTACCTCAGACATGTCCAAAGTCTGGCCCGGGGCCCAATTACGGCCCGCGGTAAAATTTCATATGGTCCCCACCCATTCTTTTGTCATAGAATATATCACTTACGGCCCGCCAGTATTGTCACTCAGCGTATGCAAAATACGCACCTAAGAAATTCATTTTCATGTTTTACCAAAAGATGGCAGCAGCACTGTGTGGTCGCCCTCTGGTGGTGTGACCCTGACTTTGGCCATCTCCAGCCAATTTCTAAAATCACTGTCTTTGAACAAGACCTGGCCTACATACAGCAGTCCAGATCTCAGTATCACCCTTCACATTAGTGAAACCAAGTTATTTGTTTTGGTCATCTGTAGTGAATTAAATTTGTTTTGTGTTAGTCAAAATCGGTCTTAAATATATTCAAACACTTGGACTAGTGGCATTTTATGTTTTCTGCTTCTTAAAAAAGATGACTTGATTTTACGTTTCTATTCATATGTTTTAACTTAAACGTTGACAGACAAAATTAATTACCAATAGTATGTAATGTCAAATATTAACCTGATATATATTATAGCTTCTTGTAAGTTCTTTTTTTCTCAGACATATTTTACTTCATCTCATATGGGCTTCAGATATGACAGGCTGAGTGATTTTGGTAAGACCTGTTTAAATTTATTTGTCCTCCACGCAAAAAAACCCCAGAAAATATGCCATTTGCGATAAAATTTTCACAAGATGGTTAATGGTACTAATTTTTTTAATGGTTCTAATTTTAAATGTTTTTAATTCTAATGGTTCTAATTTTTAATGGTTCTATTTTTTTTAATTTTTAATGGTTCTAAGAGTGCCAAGCAGAATGGTTGATCCTCACGCATATTCACCACTTCTAATTGGGCCCTCTCTGAAAAAAAAAAAAAAATTCGGACACCCATACCCTACTCTGAGGTCGCACAAGTGGCGATATTCAATGTAGCCGGATACTTTCCGGACGCACCTCTTATAATATTACATGAAGTCGGTGACCGCAAATTAAAAAAAAAAAAAAAAAAATTAAAATAAAATAAGTATTTTCTTCCTGACGCTGAACGGATTTACGTCGCACCTTTTCCTTACACTTTACGTCGCACCTTTTCCTTATACGTGTAAAAGCTACCAGTTACATTTTCGCTCATACAGTTCCGGGAGCTTTTCGATATCAATGAAATTCATTGAAACTGACATATAAGGCAGTTTAACGTGCAGGAGTTTATTTTAAAACCGTTACCAAAAGAGAGGGATGGTTTACGCACGACAATATTTGAATACTATTTACATTATTCGTACTATTGTCCTCATCTTTGTTGTCATATTTATCACAACGTTTCGGCCGTTATTCTTCGACATTCCAAACGTCTGAAGAAGGCCAGAGCGTACGACGGTCGAAACGTTGTGATAAATATGGCGAGAAAGATGAGGACAATAGTCCGAATAATGTAAATAATGTACATAATACCTAATCTCAGAAATATAGACAGATAGTGAAAGGCCGAAACGTTGTAATAAATATGGCGACAAAGATGAGGACGATAGTCTGAATAATGTAAATAATGTACATAATACCTCATCTCAGAAATATAGACAGATACTGAAATGCCGAAACGTTGTAATAAATATGGCGACAAAGATGAGGACAATAGTCCGAATAATGTAAATAATGTACATAAATAATCTCAGAAATATAGACAGATAGTGAAAGGCCGAAACGTTGTAATAAATATGGCGACAAAGATGAGGACGATAGTCTGAATAATAGAGTGTACATAAGATCATCTCAGAAATATAGAAATACTGAAAGGCCGAAACGTTGTAATAAATATGGCGACAAAGATGAGGACAATAGTCCGAATAATGTAAATAATGTACATAATACCTAATCTCAGAAATATAGACAGATAGTGAAACGAAACGTTAGAATAAATTTGATGAGGACGATAGTCTGAATAATGTAAAAATGGAAATATAGACAGATACTGAAAGGCCGAAACGTTGTAATAAATATGGCGACAAAGATGAGGACAATAGTCGAATAATGTAAATAATGTACATAAACATCTCGGAAATATAGACAGATAGTGAAAGGCCGAAACGTTGTTAAATATGGCGACAAAGATGAGGACGATAGTCTGAATAATGTAAATAGTGTACATAATACTCATCTTTCAAATATAGACAGATATAGAATATTTGAATGTCACATGATAAAATGGTTCAGAGTAACACTTCTAACATTGGCGAGGCTGTGTCGTGTTTCAGGAGAGTAGTGTAGTCAGTAAAATTATCGCTCCTTTCAAAATTAGAATTAAGATAAAGCCAGAGAATTATTCTAAGTTACGAGATGTATTCATTTTTTTTTTTTTGCGTTTGAGGCCTTAGAAGTCATAAACTTTTTTTTTTTTATAGCTAACGAGATCTATTCATTGTAGTTATGTTGTTTTATCTAAATAAATAAACGTCAAATTCTATCTGTCCGTGTGTCTGAAACCCCTCTAACTGGGGCCATACTTGCTCTACATATATATCTTTCTGGAATCAGGGTGATCCTGGTATTGAAAATCTGCCCAGCATCTAGAGTTTGGATATCTAGAAAGGGAATTTGTGACGGGATGAAGAAGGAACAATTAAAAATTCAAATTTTAAAATGACTGAAGAAAAAAAATTGTGATTTTATAAGTTTTTAATTTATATTGAGTTTGAAGCAATATAAAAAACTTCGCGAATTAATTTTTTTTGTTTTAAATTCAGTTTAAAATATCTCAAAAACTTTGTGAATAAAGGAAGTCAGTTTTATTTCTTCAAAATGCCAAGGAATCAGAGTTAAAGTCGGAGGTTTCGTGATTTGAAGAACTCGATTCAATGGAAGTTCCACGTAGTTTGTGATTTGAAGAACTCGATTCAATTGAAGTTCCACGTAGTTTGTGATTTGAAGAACTCGATTCAATTGAAGTTCCACGTAGTTTGTGATTTGAAGAACTCGATTTAATTGAAGTTCCACGTAGTTTGTGATTTGAAGAACTCGATTCAATTGAAGTTCCACGTAGTTTGTGATTTGAAGAACTCGATTCAATTGAAGTTCCACGTAGTTTGTGATTTGAAGAACTCGATTCAATTGAAGTTCCACGTAGTTTGTGATTTGAAGAACTCGATTCAATTGAAGTTCCACGTAGTTTGTGATTTGAAGAACTCGATTCAATTGAAGTTCCACGTAGTTTGTGATGTGAAGAACTCATTTTTCGGCCTGAATTGGAATTTGGTAAGATAGTTCATTTGCATTTAATTTTAATGGTTCTAGGAATGCCAAGCAAAATGGTTGGCCCTCACGCATATTCACCTCTTCAAATCTGGCCCTCTTTGAAAAAAGTTTGGGCACCCCTGCCCTACATTAAGATCGCACAACCGGCGATATTCAATATAGCCGGTTACTTTTCTCCAAAATTATCATTGCTGTTTTCTAAGCTGGACCAGAGGTCTCTTTAGTTTTGAGGCGCAGTGCAGCTTTTAAGCTAGCATTCGATATGAAACTTACAAAAAAAAAAAAAAAAAAAGTTTAAAAACACCACATTAATGGAATGGTCTTCAGTATCTTCAGAAAAATTGGATACAAGAGATAAATACCTAAAGGCATATTAAAATAGTAAAAGATGGCATCCTAAAGCTAAACAAAATACAAAGAAAAAAAGCAACAACAACAAAAAAATAAACAGGGAAATTTCGATTGAAACAAAGATAAGAGGACTCAACTGTTATACACTATCAGTCTTCTAGTGAATAGTGGACAATCTCCTCACAGATGCCAAGAAGACTTGCGGCAACATTGATTTAGTACTATAGAAGGATTGATTGGATATGTGAGCAATATAGAAGGAAAATGAAACAAAAAAGGACACATACTTAGACATGGATGGACATGCATCAGAGATGTGGCAATGAGGAATGGATGGAAGGAAAATGGAAAATGGAAACAAAAAGGACACATACTTAGACTCTGAAAGAGACATGCATCAGAGATGTGGTTCTACAGAAGAAGACTGGATGGAATACCATTGATGGAGGACACATGTGAGCAATGAGGAAGAAGGCTGAGAATTTTGGAAGGCAAAAATAGGAAAAAACAAAAAGGACTTATACTTAGACTTGAAAGAGACATGCATCAGAGATGTGGTTCTACAGAAGAAGGCTGAGAATACCATGGATTTGAGCAATGAGGAAGTTTTAAGGAAAATGGAAACAAAAAGGACACTTATATTTAGACTCAGAAAGAAGCATCAGAGAGGAGAAAGACTGAGAATACCATTGATGGAGCATGTGAGCAATGAGGAAGTTTTAAGGAAAATAAGAAACAAAAAGGACACTTATACTTAGACTCAGGGGCGCAGCTGAAATTTTGTGGGAAGAAGGAGGACTCGGAGAATTTCATACTCACAAGACATATTAAAGGCAACAGAGACGGAGAGAAACAAGCAAGTAACTTACCTCACATTTGTAAATTGATGGCAAACTGGGGAGGGATAACGAGAAGACAAATATGTCGAGTAGGAGATTTCATGCCCCAAAAATTGAATCATTAGTTAAAGTAGGTACCATCACCGAAGTTAAGCCACGTCGAGCCTAGTCAGAACCTAGATGGGTGACTGCATGGAAATATCGGATGCTGTAAACCTGGATGGGCGGATGGTGTAATGGGTAATGGCTCGGAATTGTTAATCGGAGAACAGAGTTCCAATTCTAGTTGGGTTCGTTATATTCACTTACGCGCAAAAATTCTTAGGAAAGGCATGAATCCACCTTTTCACCTTCCCCCAGCTATGGATTAATTAGTAAGACATATCACTAACGACAGTATTGTCTCTAAAAGATTCTTATGCTCTAAAAATATTTTCTCGCTTTAAAGAACCTGCAAAGGGTTGACAAGCCGTAAAGAAACAAATCAATCAAGCAAATGCTTATCACTTACTCAGGTATGTCTGTTAGATTTATTTACATTCTCTGGAATATAAATGTATAAAATACTACAGTGGTCACAAAGTGAGGGAACAGTTTATATATTGTTTGTAAGATGTAAGTGGTACCCCATTTTATATCCACATTATATATTTCTTGTTTATCAAATTCTAACTAGATATAAATCCAGCCCTTATCCTCGAGCTATGGGTTAATTAATAAGATTTGTATCAGCCATTCATTATTATCTCAAATAAACAAAAAATTCTTACAATCTGAAAATATTTTATGGCTTTAAATAACATGCAAAGGGGTGATAAACCGCAAAAAAACCCCGAATCAATCAATAAAAACCACACTAGGGCACTTCGACGTGGTGTAATAGTTAGCCAGCTTGCTTCACGAGATCTAACACCTTTACTAGACATATGAGTTGACAACTGGACTTCAAGTTCTAAAGGGCATAAATAGAGTCAAAATCGACTGCACGTCCGTAGCTGACTTTTCGACGTGTTTATTCGTCCGTGTTTGAAAAACACATTTACAGTGGAAACGTGTATACACGTCTACTCCGGGGAAAAATAACAACAAAAAAATAGAGATATCTAATCAAATACATTTACTGTATTTTCTTGTGCATATTACAAGACATTTTGAACGAAAATTAAAGGCAACAAATGGGGGTCGTATTATACACAAGTACACGTTTCCAGAAAGTTTTACTGGTTTAAAAAACTTTTTGTTTGAAGCAGCAAGATTGCAAATACACTCGGTTAGCATAATAGATCATAAAACACAAATTAAATAGGTGTTGATAATAATTGTTTACAAAATATGTCAGCCATATTTGTGCTTTGGAAATCAACGTAATTCAATGTTTTATCTCAAACATAGGAAATTCACCGAAATTAATTTAAAAAATTATTAAAGAGAATACACAACATCTGTCATCTTTTGATAACATTAATGATACAACAGCAAGATTGCAAATACACTCTGTTAGCACAATAGATCATAAAACAAAAAGTAGAGAGATGTTGATAACAATTGTTGACAAAAGGAATTTCATATGTCGGCCATATTTGTTCGTTGGAAATCAACATAATTCAACTTCTTTTGTTTCTGCAATATAATTCCGCGACTACTTTGTATTATTTCGTAGCTAGGGACTGATGGAACGTAGGCATCCATGAAATATTCTGACTAAAATATACCAGGTCTACGACGTATAGCGTCTAAAAGTTCTTTTCTTTGGGTGTCCGGTTTCCTATCTCGAGGTCCGGAGAGTTCCTTTCAGGGGACATAATCTACGTACCTATTAGGTACTATACTGCAATCTATTACAGTTTCAAAAACAGGAAATTCACCGAAATTGATTAAAAACATAATAAAGGGAACATACAATATCTATCATGTTTTGATAATATTAACTTAACGACATAGACCTATCTATCAGATAAAGTAGGTACATGCTTTGAGCTTTTTCCGCTTGAAAACTCCCGCGATAATTCCTAACATGCTTTGAGCTTTTTCCGCTTGAAAACTCCCGCGATAATTCCTATGTTGTGAGGTTGTTGTTTCATATTCCTCCGCTTGTTGACACAAAATATCCAGTTTGAAAACTTCAAACGAGCCGACAAAAATGAAATAATACAAAATAGTTACATAAACAACCACGACATAATTATATATTGCTATATAGTGTACACTAGTCGGCTTGTAATTTTAAATCGCAAAATATTACGATAATTTATGTGGATACGACATTGAGATTTTAACGAATAACATGGTACATTTCAAAAACACATTACATAGATATGGCTATATGACGGGTTCGTATTATACTCAAGGTTGCAATTTATTCCCTGGTTTTAGATTCAGAATTATCAGGGTTGAATTATATTCAAGTCGTATTACACAGAAGAAAATACTGTATCCACTGTTGACCATGTTTGCCGTAGTCTCTGAATATGGAATCCAGTGAAGTCCGTAATCTCTTCAATATCAGAGGTTGGCAATGTAGATTCGGAGAAAGTAGCGGCTGCTAATTCTTTAAGTCTTCGATATCAGGTTGGCAGTGGAGATATTTTGGGAGAAAAAACAAAATGGCTGCCTTTATACACGTCGCATTGAATATTTTGAGCTTTCTGATTGGCTAACCCTAAAATGAGTCAGCTCATTTTGACTGGCTCACTAGTATACAATACCCAAAAAAACTGCAACATCCACTAAACACAAAATTTTAACGATGTTATATCGTACTAAAAAATCATACATTTCTTAAAATGAATCAGTCTTTTGAACAGGAGTAGTGGTTTAGTGTTTGTTTCCTGTTTATGATTGGGTTTCCGGTTGCTTTTTACAATTTTTTTCTTTCAGTTATACGCAAATACTCTTGGGAAATGTATGAACACCATATCCCCCCAACTATGGGCTAAATAGTTGGACTTGTATCTTGAAAATCATTGTTAATGTTAAAAAAAAAAGATGCAATATTTACTCCCCTACCACAAAAATAAAAATAAAAATAAAAAAAATGAAAAGAATTATTCTTACGATTCAAAATATGTTTTGGATTGAAATAACCTATAAAAGGTTGATAAACCGTAAAAAAAGCAATAAATCCATTCCCAAAAGGATTATTTGCCAACCTCCAGCGTCTCTCTCATTGGCGAGGCATGGTGAGCCTCTCACTGCTCTATTACTACATCCATGTAAAGTGCACAGACGCAATACATTCCTCTTTTCCGTCAGGTCGAACCTTCACGGCTAGGACCCGCCATGACACTTATATTGTAGCAAACTACCGATATTCCTTCCGTATTCCATCAGTGATAAGTAAATTCCATTCGAACAGATTCTTCCTGCGAACCACCGCTCTATGGAACAGGCTTCCAAGAGAGAATTTTCACAATCCAAACAATCTTAGCCTGTTCAAGTCTAGAATTAACCGTTATCTTCCCCTCCTATCCATATAAACTACCCTTTAACGTAACCCTCTACATCGAGTGGCCCCCAAGCCTTGTACAGGGGCGGGGAAGCTTCTGTATACGAATTCTTTTTCGAAAGTATTCTGTCATGTAATATTACTCGAATATATCTTAGCCAGGGCAGTAGCGCCATAGTCCGCTTCAAAATATTCTCATTGAAACTTTTTAAAACCGCCTCCAAAGATCTCTTTAGGGATCGTTATCAGCTATCTTAACGCATTCTCTTTAATCTCATACACAGTCTGAAATTTCCATTTTCATAGGAATTTTCTTTTTTTTTTTTTATCTTTCAGCATGTTGGCGATCATGGCACTCCACAACATCCTGCATTTGATGCTCTAAGTAATTTTGATATAAACACATGCAAACGAGTTAAATAGATTACTCGCCGTCTCTTCTTGCTTCCCGTATCTCATGAGAGTTTTCAATTCTCTAAACCTTCTTTCCTCATTATGTATCCCTTAAGTTTCTTTGTTTCTTTATGGCTGTAAGTATACGTGTCCTTGTTTCTATTTCCTTTTAAACTTTTTCGTTGCTCACATGTGCTTTCCATGGCATGATCAACATTCGTCAACAGAACGACATTGTTTCAAGATTTTTTTTATTTATTTATATCGTAATTCAGTCCTATTTTTTTTTCCTAACGATATTTTCCTATATTTTAATACTTTGCTTAGTTTCTGGAATACATTTTTCGCTATTTATCTGCACCTTCTGATATGAAACCAGCCATTTTTCTCTTATTCTGACTATCACACATTCCCTCTATTTAAAGTTAATTGTTTACGAAAATAAGAAAAAAAAATTACTGTTTAAATGGCACATTTTTATGATCTTATGTACATGAAGAGATAATTTTATTTTAGTTTTTATTAAGTGTGTTTTTAATAAACTTAGGCATTTCTTTAGAGAAACATTTGTATATAATGATTTTTTAAAAGAATCTAAACTTATATGTGTGTGTGTGTGTGTGTGTTTATCATTTATTTAAATTATGAAGTTCGTATAAAGCGCATAGTTGGTTAGTATGATTGAAATGAAAAGTCTGGAAACAAGGGATGGCGTGAAGAAGAGGTTAATCACATAAGGATATGGACTGAGAATACAATAGTTCAGAACGACTGAAAGCGCTACGCATTAGCGACCCACTTTTTGCCACTGTTTCGTATGTTTACTCATAGCGGTAGATGGGTTCCAATAATAGCGTAGAGAAGGTTAGACAGTCTTTATACACAACAATTCAAAAGATCACCAGAGTTATATATATATATATATATATATATATATATATTAAAAAGAAGAGGGGTGCCGCAAACGTTTTTGGTTGTAATGTGGATTTATTGAGAAAAAATATTATACTTTGTTTTACATAATTTCACGACACGTGTTTCTGGTCTGGTCTCGCAACCGTCTTCAGGTGAAAGTGGAGATTTTTACATATTATTAAAAATAATTAATTTTTCTTCATGTTCAATGTGGAATATTCTCGATATGAGACATTCTGTTTGTGTGTTGGCAATCCGAATTTTCTTTCTAGAATTGTCAATGAAGAGTTCTGCGTGAAGGGTCATAAAACAATTAAGGTTTGTCCAGCGAGTAGTTATCGGCATTTAATCTTTTAATGTTTTAGTGACCTCTATGTGCTCTTGGATCTGTTTCTATTTTGGCGTGTTCCTGTCAGCATGCGTGTATATATGCGTGCGTATATTTCCTTACTACGAGGAATTCGTAAACTTATTTGTACTTATACACGCATACACACACATACGCACATACACACTATCCCACCACAAGTAGTCAGTACACACACACATATACACACATATTTCCCAAGCTACATGGAACCAGTACACACACATACACACACACATACATACACACACACACACACACACACACACACGTACTTCTTAAGTTGTCAACATCCGCATATACATACATAAATGTATGTATGTGTACATACACATATATATATATCTCCTCGTGTCTCCCGTATATGAGTGTGCGTCCATGTATGTGAGCGATCATTGTATTTGGTCACCCTGTGTGCATGTTTTTTTTTTTTTTTGGGGGGGGTTTGATCTATTCAGTTCGGGTTTGAATTTGTCTATAAAGTTTTTTTCCTGTATTTGTAGATACGAGTAATTGTCTGTTTGATATATCGGCATGATATTAAACTTACCCTGGTTACATTTGAAAATGTGTTGTGATACAAAAAAGTTTTCTGTTGTCTGTCAATTTTATATTGCTTTTGTGTAGGGAGACCCTGTTGTTCAGTTGTTGGCTGATGCCTATATATGACTTCTTACATTTTGTGCATTTAAGTGCATAAACTACATTTTGGAGTTGCAGTTTAAGTTTTTGTTTATTGTGAATGTTTTTTTGGGTTTTCAAAAGTGTAGGAGTTTCCTTCTATAATGATGTCACAAACTCCACATCTTTTTTTGTTGCATTTTGTGACTCCTGTATTTTGTGTTGACTAAATTTAGATGAGGTTAATATGTGTTTTAGGTTTCTAGATTGGCGTTTGCTCTTAATTATTTTGGTTGTTTTTAGTATATTATTCAGTTTATTATTCTTGCTAAGTAAATCTAGATTTTTTGTGATTTCTGGGAATATTTCTGGGTTGTTTTTGTTGTACGTTGAGACATATGCTAGAGTTTGTTCGACGTTACGTTTCTTTTTTTATTTCTAAGTTGGTCTAGAGGAATTTCTTTCGCGAGTTCAATACCTTTGTTTATTAGTGTTGTGGGGTAGCCTCGTTTCTTGAGAGTTTTATGTAGTTCTTCTAAGCGGATTTTTCGGAGATGTTTATCAGTCACTATTGTACAAATTCTACGTGCTAGGGAATAGGGGATGGATTTTAGGCAGCTTTTTGGGTGATGGCTCTTGAAATGAACGTATTGTTGGGTGTCTGTGGGTTTGTGGTAGATATCTGTGATTATGTGGTTGTTTTTATTTCTAATGAGTATATCTAAAAATGGTAATTCGTTAAAATTATATTCTTGCGTGAATTTGATTTTTGGGTGTAAGTTTTGAAGTAGTGTATGGAATTGGTTAATATCACCCCATGATGATTTCCAAAAGATGAAGCAATCATCTAGATATCTTTTCCAAGATTTAGTGAATTGGGTCTTTATATTTGTCCCATATATTTGTTCTATCTTTTCATAGAGGTTTTCTTCTAGGTAAGCTAATGTTAGGGTGGCATATGTTGGTGCCATTTTTGTTCCCATCGCAGTACCTAGGGTTTGGATATAGTTTTTGTTGTCAAATTCAAAGGTGTTATTGTTTAGAATTAGGTCTATACTATCGATAATGAACTCTTTAGTGAATCTCGGATGTAGTATTTCTGGATGTTTTTCAATCCAGAATGAGATCGCTTTTTTCCCTAGTTCATGGGGTATGTTACTGTATAGGCTACTGATGTCAAAAGTTGCCATAAGCGTTCCCGGATCTACCTTTTTTGTGGTATGCAGCTAAGGAAATGGATATCGTCTCTGATGTGGCTTTTTTTAATTTGTTTAGTATATGGTTGCAATATTATGTCTATTAGGTTACTGAGTTTGCTAGTGGGACAGACTGGTCCTGCTACTATGGGTCTGAATGTAAGGTCACTGGGGTTTGGGATGCTAATGTATTCAGATTTTTTGTGTATGTATAGCTGCTTTTATTTCACTCGATTTATGAACTTTAGGTAGTCCGTAGAAATTACTTGTTTTTGGTACAAAGTTTATTAGGAAATCCTTCTCTTTTTTTTGTTAATATTTTATTATGTGTTGTGCAGAGTTTTGTAATTTTTGTTATAATGTTTTTGTCTATGTTAGTGTCAATTACTTTGTAGCTGTTCCTATCCTCTAGTGTTTCTAGAATTTTTGTTTTATAGTATGTTCTGTCCATGATTACTATAGCGCTGCCTTTATCTGCTTCTTTTATAATTATGTTATTATTTTTTCGAATGTTCTCTAAGGCTAGTCTTTGTCTATATGTGAGATTGTCGAATGATTTGGATTTTTCCTGTAGGTCAAGGTTCCAGAGTTTTTCAAAAATATATTTATCTCATTGGTATTGTTATTTTTGTTTGGGAATAAATTGGATTTGTTTTTTACTAGTGACTCATCTGTACTACTTTCGCTATTGTTAAATATTTCTCTTAGTCTCAGTTTGCGTTCAAATTCCTTAATGTCTTTTTTTAAGTCTACTATATTGCTTTTAGGAGCAGGACAGAATTTTAGGCCCAATTTCAGTAGGTTGATTTCGTCATTTGTAAGTGTATATGTAGATAGGTTTATTATTTTGGTTTTGTGTCATCTAAACGGGTTTTCTTGTTCGGACTGGGGCTTCTAAAAAAAATAATGATTGTTTCTTTTAATATATCTTGGGTTTTCTAAGAGATACCTTCTTCCTGTACATTTTGAGTTTTCTATCCAGTGAGAGTTTCCCTTGGTAAAATTGGGGTTGTTGTTTCTCGATGGCTCTATATAGGTGTGTTGGCTTTTGTTAGGGGGCCTGTTCCAGATGTTCCTAGGTTTGTTGTTTTTGTATTGATTGTATGTGGATTGTGTGTAGAACTTTTTGTGAAATTCTGGTTGTACTCCTGGATATAGGTAATGGTTGCCTGGTTTGGTTTGTTGTGCTAGGTGGTATTTGTAAGAGTTGGTTGTGTGAATGTGTGTGTGTTCTGATCTTTGACTGTTTGTGTTATGGTGTGGTGGTCTGTACAGGTTTATTTTTGCGCTGTTCAGTGTATGTTCATAATTGTATTTTTTATGTGGGTGTGAATGCGTGTGGTGGTGGTATGTATTGGGGTTCCTGCTTTGTGTATGTGTTTGCGTGTAGTAGAATGTGTTAGGATAATCACTTTGTGAGTTAGTTTGTGGATGTGTTTGCGTATGGTAGAATGTGTTAGAGTGCTTACCTTGTGGGTCTGTTTGTGTGTGGGGGTGGGTAGGGATTCGGGTTTTTGACTCTGTTGGGTGGTTTTCTCTGTATTTGCTGATGATTGTTTTGTGTTGGGTATTGGGGTTTTTGTGAGTTTGGACTGTATTTTTTGTTTTTGTCTCATTTTCCAATTTTTCTTTACTTGGTAATGCTTTTTTAACCAGGTTATCTTGCTTTCCAAGATATTCCGAGATTTTTTCTTCCTTTTTTACATTTTGACTCCCATAATTCAAACAGGAATTGGTGAGTTTCTTTGGTACATAATTCCTTGATTTTTGTTAATAATTTGTTATCAATCTCTGTGTATTTCTTTGTAAAGTTTACTGTTTTGTCTTCTTGTATTTCAATTTGGGCCTGCATTTTTGTTATGCTTAGTGTGTTTTTTATTTGTTTTTGTTTTTCCGTGTCTTGTGGGTTAATCTTTTCGCGGAATTTCCTTGGAATAAATATTTCATCCATTTCTATGAAGGCTTTGTATATTTTTGCTGTTTCTTTATTTTTGATGGCATTGAAATATGCCAGTTTTCTTTGATTGAGCATGTCGTTCCAAAGTTGGAGATTCTGTTTTTTCATTCGGTACGCTTCCTCTTGGATGTGTAACTTGTTAATATTTTCCAGGTATCCGAACTGCGTTTTGAAATGTTCTATTAGTGTTTCTGTATTGCAGTTGTGTTCCCTGGTTTGTTGTGATGTTATTTGTAGGAGAATAGCTTCCATATTTTTGTTCAATTTCTGTATTTCTTCCTCCAGTAGTTCTTGTTTTTGGTTGGTAAGTTTGAATAACTCGAGGAGTTCTTCCATGATTTTCTTTTCAGTTCGCGGCATTCTTTCGTTGTAGTTATATATATATGTAGTTTCGTTTGCGGCACCCCTCTTCTTTTTAATATACATACTTTTCTCTCGTTGGAACCACTACAACATATTTCCTTTATATATATATATATGCGAGGAAATTAAATTGTGTCAATCAAGTGTTCCAGTATTAAAATTTCCAAAATAGAAAATTTATAGAATTGGAATCGGAGAGCCGAGTTCGAATCCATCATTAAAATGAAAAACATCCCTTATCGTGTTCCAGTATAATAGGATAACCTTTCCAAAATATGAAACTATGATATATAGAATTGGAATAAAAGCAGTGATGGCACCTAACCTGAATCCATCATTAAAATGAAAAACATCCCATATCAATGTGTTCCAGTATAATAGGATAACCTTTCCAAAATAGAAAAACTATGATATAGAATTGGAATAAAAAAGCAGTGATGGCACCTAACCTGAATCCATCATTAAAATGAAAAACATCCCATATCAAGTGTTCCAGTATAATAACAAGGATCCAAACCTTTTAAAAATAGAAACTATGATATAGAATTGAATAAAAGCAGTGATGGCACCTAACCTGAATCCATCATTAAAATGAAAAACATTCATATCAAGTGTTCCAGTATAATAGGAAATTTTTCCAAAATAGAAAACTATGATATACAGAACCGGGTTGATATATCAACCTGAATCCATCATTAAAATGAAAAACATCCCATATCAAGTGTTCCAGTATAATAGGATAACCTTTCAAAATAGAAAACTATGATATAGAATTGAATAAAAGCAGTGATGGCACCTAACCTGAATCCATCATTAAAATGAAAAAACATCCCATATCAAGTGTTCCAGTATAATAGGATAACCTTTCCAAAATAGAAAAAAATAGAATTGGAATAAAAGCAGTGATGTCAGTCTGAATCCATATTAAAATGAAAACATATCAATGATCCAGTATAATGAAGGATAACCTTTCCAAAATAGAAAAAACTATGATATAGAATTGGAATAAAAGCAGTGATGGCACCTAACCTGAATCCATCATTAAATGAAAAACATCCCATATCAAGTGTTCCAGTATAATAGGATAACCTTTCCAAAATAGAAAAACTATGATATAGAATTGAATAAAAGCAGTGATGGCACCTAACCTGAATCCATCATTAAAATGAAAAACATCCCATATCAAGTGTTCCAGTATAATAGGATAACCTTTTCCAAAATTTTGATTAAGAATTGAATAAAAAAAAGCATAGTTCCAGTATAATAGGATAGAAAGGTGATATGATAGTAACCTAACCTGAATCCATCATTAAAATGAAAACATCCCATATCATTTGTTCCAGTATAATAGGATAAACCTTTTATGATATAGAATTGGAATAAAAAGTGATGGCACCTAACCTGAATCCATCATTAAAATTTCCAAAATAGAAAAACTATGGATGATTCCATCAATGATCAGGTGTTCCAGTATAATAGGAAACCTTTTATAGAATTGGAATAAAAGCAGTGATGGCACCTAACCTGAATCCATCATTAAAATGAAAAACATTATTGTTCCAGTATAATTTTTCCAAAATAGAAAAACTATGATATAGAATTGGAATAAAAGCAGTGATTAAATCCATCATTAAAATGAAAAACATCCCATATCAAGTGTTCCAGTATAATAGGATAAACCTTTCCAAAATAGAAAACTATGATATAGAATTGGAATAAAAGCAGTGATGGCACCTAACCTTCCATCATTAAAATGAAAAACATCCCATATCAAGTGTTCCATATATAATAGGATAAACCTTCCAAAATAGAAAACTATGATTGATGGCACCTAACCTGAATCCATCATTAAAATGAAAAACATCCCATATCAAGTGTTCCAGTATAATAGGACTGAAGATAAACCTTTCCAAAATAGAAAAACTATGATATAGAATTGGAATAAAAGCAGTGATGGCACCTAACCTGAATCCATCATTAAAATGAAAAACATCCCATATCAAGTGTTCCAGTATAATAGGATAACCTTTCCAAAATAGAAAACTATGATATAGAATTGGAATAAAAGCAGTGATGGCACCTAACCTGAATCCATCATTAAAATGAAAAACATCCCATATCAAGTGTTCCAGTATAATAGGATCAAACCTTTTCCAAAATAGAAAAACTATGATATGAAAAGAATGGAATCCAAAAAGCAGTGATGGCACCTAACCTGAATCCATCATTAAAATGAAAAAAAATCAATGTTCCAGTATAATCAACCTTTCCAAAATAGAAACTATGATATAGAATTGGAATAAAAGCAGTGATGGGAATCCATCATTAAAATGAAAACATATATCAAGTGTTCCAATAATAGGATAACCTTTCCAAAATAGAAAAAACTATGATATAGAATTGGAATAAAAGCAGTGATGGCACCTAACCTGAATCCATCATTAAAATGAAAAAAACATCCCATATCAAGTGTTCCAGTATAATAGGATAACCTTTTCCAAAATAGAAAACTATGATATAGAATTGGAATAAAAGCAGTGATGGCACCTAACCTGAATCCATCATTAAAATGAAAAACATCCCATATCAAGTGTTCCAGTATAACCAACCTTTCCAAAATAGAAACTATGATATAGAATTGGAATAAAAGCAGTGATGGCACCTAACCTGAATCCATCATTAAAATGAAAAACATCCCATATCAAGTGTTCCAGTATAATAGGACCTTTCCAAAATAGAAAAATGATATAAACCTTTCCATCATTAAAATGAAAAAACTAGTGTTGATAATAGGAATTGGAATATAGAATTGGAATAAAAGCAGTGATGGCACCTAACCTGAATCCATCATTAAAATGAAAAACATCCCATATCAAGTGTTCCAGTATAATAGGATAACCTTCCCAAAATAGAAAAACTATGATATAGAATTGGAATAAAAAATGGCACCTAACCTGAATCCATCATTAAAATGAAAACATCCCATATCAATGTTCAGTATAATAGGATAAACTTTCCAAAATAGAAAAACTATGATATAGAATTGGAATAAAAGCAGTGATGGCACCTAACCTGAATCCATCATTAAAATGAAAACATCCCCATATCAAGTGTTCCCATTAAAATGAAAAAATAGGACTCAAGATAAAACCTTTCCAAAATAAGAAAAACTATGATATAGAATTGGAATAAAAGCAGTGATGGCACCTAACCTGAATCCATCATTAAAATGAAAAACATCATATCAAGTGTTCCAGAAATAGGATCAAGATAAACCTTTTCCAAAATAGAAAACTATGATATAGAATTGGAATAAAAGCAGTGATGGCACCTAACCTGAATCCATCATTAAAATGAAAACATCCCATATCAAGTGTTCCAGTATAATAGGATAACCTTTCCAAAATAGAAAAACTATGATATAGAATTGGAATAAAAGCAGTGATGGCACCTAACCTGAATCCATCATTAAAATGAAAAACATCCCATATCAAGTGTTCCAGTATAATAGGATAACCTTTCCAAAATAGAAAACTATGATATAGAATTGGAATAAAAGCAGTGATGGCACCTAACCTGAATCCATCATTAAAAAAAAAACAATATCAAGTGTTCAGTATAATGATAACCTTTTCAAAAAGAAACTAAATAGAATTGAATAAAAGCAAGATAAAATCCATCATTTGAAAACATCCCATAAACAGTATAATGACTTCCAAAATAGAAAATTGATATAGAATTGGAATAAAAGCAGTGATGGCACCTAACCTGAATCCATCATTAAAAAATGAAAAACATCCCATATCAAGTGTTCCAGTATAATAGGATAACCTTTCCAAAATAGAAAACTATGATATAGAATTGGAATAAAAGCAGTGATGGCACCTAACCTGAATCCATCATTAAAATGAAAAACATCCCATATCAAGTGTTCCAGTATAATAGGATAACCTTTCCAAAATAGAAAAACTATGATATAGAATTGGAATAAAAGCAGTGATGGCACCTAACCTGAATCCATCATTAAAATGAAAAACATCCCATATCAAGTGTTCCAGTATAATAGGATAACCTTTCAAAAAGGAAAACTATGATATAGAATTGGAATAAAAAGTGATGGCACCTAACCTGAATCCATCATTAAAATGAAAAACATCCCATATCAAGTGTTCCTATAATAGGAACCTTTCCAAAATAGAAAAACTATGATATAGAAAAATAAAAAACATCCTAACCTGAATCCATCATTAAAATGTTCCATATCAATGTTCCAGTGATAATAATAGATGAAAAAACCTTTCCAAAATAATAAAACTATGATATAGAATTGGAATAAAAGCAGTGATGGCACCTAACCCCATTAAAATGAATCCATCATTAAAAAAAAAACATAGAATTGGAATCAAGTGTTCCCATTAAAATGAAAAAGGACATATCAAGTATAATAGGATAAACTTTCCAAAATAGAAACTATGATATAGAATTGGAATAAAAGCAGTGATGGCACCTAACCTGAATCCATCATTAAAATGAAAAACATCCCATATCAAGTGTTCCAGTATAATAGGATAACCTTTCCAAAATAGAAAAACTATGATATAGAATTGGAATAAAAGCAGTGATGGCACCTAACCTGAATCCATCATTAAAATGAAAAACATCCCATATCAAGTGTTCCAGTATAATAGGATAACCTTTCCAAAATAGAAAACTATGATATAGAATTGGAATAAAAGCAGTGATGGCACCTAACCTGAATCCATCATTAAAATGAAAAACATCCCATATCAAGTGTTCCAGTATAATAGGATAACCTTTCCAAAATAGAAACTATGATATAGAATTGGAATAAAAAGTGATGGCACCTAACCTTGAAAAACATCCCATCAAGTGTTCATATAAAATAGAAAAACAAAATAGAAAACTATGATATAGAATTGAATAAAAGCAGTGAATAACCTGAATCCATCATTAAAATGAAAAAATCCCATATCAAGTGTTCCAGTATAATGAGAAAAAAAAAATAGAAAAACTATGATAGAATTGGAATAAAAGCAGTGATGGCACCTAACCTGAATCCATCATTAAAATGAAAAACATCCCATATCAAGTGTTCCAGTATAATAGGACTTTCCAAAAAATAAAACTATGATATAGAATTGGAATAAAAGCAGTGATGGCACCTAACCTGAATCCATCATTAAAATGAAAAACATCCCATATCAAGTGTTCCAGTATAATAGGAT
The DNA here is from genome assembly GCA_903632075.3 of Acanthosepion pharaonis. NCBI lineage: Eukaryota > Metazoa > Mollusca > Cephalopoda > Sepiida > Sepiidae > Acanthosepion > Acanthosepion pharaonis. The sequence goes on from CAHIKZ030003431.1 coordinate 1,144,192, forward strand.
AACCTTTCCAAAATAGAAAAACTATGATATGGAATTGGAATAAAAGCAGTGATGGCACCTAACCTGAATCCATCATTAAAAATGAAAACAACATCCCATATCAAGTGTTCCAGTATAAAACCTTTCAAAAAATAAAACTATGATATAGAATTGAATAAAAGCAGTGATGGCACCTAACCTGAATCCATCATTAAAATGAAAACATCCCATATCAAGTGTTCCAGTATAATAGTATAACCTTTCCAAAATATAAAAACTATGATATAGAATTGGAATAAAAGCAGTGATGGCACCTAACCTGAATCCATCATTAAAATGAAAAACATCCCATATCAAGTGTTCCAGTATAATAGGATAACCTTTCCAAAATAGAAAAACTATGATATAGAATTGGAATAAAAATGATGGCACCTAAAATCCATCATTAAAATGAAAAACATCCCATATCAAGTGTTTCAGTATAATAGGATAACCTTTCCAAAATAGAAAAAAACTATGATATAGAATTGGAATAAAAGCAGTGATGGCACCTAACCTGAATCCATCATTAAAATGAAAAACATCCCATATCAAGTGTTCCAGTATAATAGGAGGATAACCTTTCCAAAATAGAAAAACTATGATATAGAATTGGAATAAAAGCAGTGATGGCACCTAACCTGAATCCATCAAAAAATGAAAAACATCCCATATCAAGTGTTCCAGTATAATAATAGGATAACCTTTCCAAAATAGAAAACTATGATATAGAATTGAATAAAAGCAGTGATGGCACCTAACCTGAATCCATCATTAAAATGAAAACACATCCCATATCAAGTGTTCCAAAAGAAAAACTATGATATAGGAGTGATCAAGATAAAAACATCCCATATCAAGTGTTCCAAAAGAGAAACAAAATAGAAATGATATAGAATTGGAATAAAAGCAGTGATGGCACCTAACCTGAATCCATCATTAAAATGAAAAACATCCCATATCAAGTGTTCCAGTATAATAGGACATAAACCTTTCCAAAATAAAAAAACTATGATATAGAATTGGAATAAAAGCAGTGATGGCAAGTGTTCCTAACCTGAATCCATCATTAAAATGAAAAACATCCCATATCAAGTGTTCCAGTATAATAGGATAACTTTTCCAAAATAGAAAAACTATGATATAGAATTGGAATAAAAGCAGTGATGGCACCTAACCTGAATCCATCATTGAAAACATCAAAAATGAAAAACATCCCATATCAAGTGTTCCAGTATAATAGGATAACCTTTCCAAAATAGAAAAACTATGATATAGAATTGGAATAAAAGCAGTGATGGCACCTAACCTGAATCCATCATTAAAATGAAAACATCCCATATCAAAGTATAATAGGTTCCTTTCCAAAATAGAAAAAATGAATAGGATAAACCTTTCCCAAAATAAAAAACTCAATGATATAGAATTCCAAAATAAAAGCAGTGATGGCACCTAACCTGAATCCATCATTAAAATGAAAAACATCCCATATCAAGTGTTCCAGTATAATAGGATAACCTTTTCAAAAAATAGAAACTATGATATAGAATTGGAATAAAAGCAGTGATGGCACCTAACCTGAATCCATCATTAAAATGAAAAACATCCCATATCAAGTGTTCCAGTATAATAGGATAACCTTTCCAAAAAGAAAACTATGATATAGAATTGGAATAAAAGCAGTGATGGCACCTAACCTGAATCCATCATTAAAATGAAAAACATCCCATATCAAGTGTTCCAGTATAATAGGATAACCTTTCCAAAATAAACCTTTCCAAAATAGAATTGGAAAAAACTATGATATAGAATTGAATCCATCAAAAGAAAACAGTGATGGCAGTATAACCTGAATCCATCATTAAAATGAATTGGAAAAACATCCCTAATATCAATTAAAATGTTCCATATCAATGTTCCAGTATAGGATAACCTTTCCAAAATAGAAAAACTATGATATAGAATTGGAATAAAAGCAGTGATGGCACCTAACCTGAATCCATCATTAAAATGAAAAACATCCCATATCAAGTGTTCCAGTATAATAGGATAACCTTTTTCAAAATAGAAACTATGATATAGAATTGGAATAAAAGCAGTGATGGCACCTAACCTGAATCCATCATTAAAATGAAAACATCCCATATCAAGTGTTCCAGTATAATAGGATAAACCTTTCCAAAATAGAAACTATGATATAGAATTGGAATAAAAGCAGTGATGGCACCTAACCTGAATCCATCATTAAATGAAAAACATCCCATATCAAGTGTTCCAGTATAATAGGATAACCTTTCCAAAAATAGAAACTATGATATAGAATTGGAATAAAAGCAGTGATGGCACCTAACCTGAATCCATCATTAAAATGAAAACATCCCATATCAAGTGTTCCAGTATAATAGGATAACCTTTCCAAAATAGAAAAACTATGATATAGAATTGGAATAAAAGCAGTGATGGCACCTAACCTGAATCCATCATTAAAATGAAAACATCCCATATCAAGTGTTCCAGTATAATAGGATAACCTTTCCAAAATAAAAACTATGATATAGAATTGGAATAAAAGCAGTGATGGCACCTAACCTGAATCCATCATTAAAATGAAAACATCCCATATCAAGTGTTCCAATGAAAATAACCCCCAAAATAGAAAATATGATATAGAATTGGAATAAAAATAATGGAAACCTGAATCCATCCAAAACAGAAACTAACCTTTCCAAAATAGATGATATAGAATGGAATAAAAGCAGTGATGGCACCTAACCTGAATCCATCATTAAAATGAAAAACATCCCATATCAAGTGTTCCAGAAATAGGATAGAAGATAAACCTTTCCAAAAGAGAAACTATGATATAGAATTGGAATAAAAGCAGTGATGGCACCTAACCTGAATCCATCATTAAAATGAAAAACATCCCATATCAAGTGTTCCAGTATAATAGGATAACCTTTCCAAAATAAAAAAACTATGATATAGAATTGGAATAAAAGCAGTGATGGCACCTAACCTGAATCCATCATTAAAATGAAAACATCCCATATCAAGTGTTCCAGTATAATAGGATAACCTTTCCAAAATAGAAAACTATGATATAGAATTGGAATAAAAGCAGTGATGGCACCTAACCTGAATCCATCATTAAAATGAAAAACAAATCAGTGTTCCAGTATAATAGGATAACCTTTCAAAATAGAAAAACTATGATATAGAATTGAATAAAAGCAGTGATGGCACCTAACCTGAATCCATCATTAAAATGAAAAACATCCCATATCAAAATAATAGGAAAACATTGAATAAAATCAAACCTGAATCCATCATTAAAATGAAATCCCATATAGAAACCTTTCCAAAATAGAAAAATATGATATAGAATGGAATAAAAGCAGTGATGGCACCTAACCTGAATCCATCATTAAAATGAAAAACATCCCATATCAAGTGTTCCAGTATAATAGGATAACCTTTCCAAAATAGAAAACTATGATATAGAATTGGAATAAAAGCAGTGATGGCACCTAACCTGAATCCATCATTAAAATGAAAAACAATCAGTATAATCATTTCCAAAATAGAAAAATGATATAGAATTGAATAAAAACATCCCTAACCTGAATCCATCATTAAAATGAAAAACATCCCATATCAAGTGTTCCAGGATAAAGATAAACCTTTCCAAAATAGAAACTATGATATAGAATTGGAATAAAAGCAGTGATGGCACCTAACCTGAATCCATCATTAAAATGAAAAACATCCCATATCAAGTGTTCCAGTATAATAGGATAACCTTTCCAAAAATAAAAACTATGATATAGAATTGGAATAAAAGCAGTGATGGCACCTAACCTGAATCCATCATTAAAATGAAAAACATCCCATATCAAGTGTTCCAGTATAATAGGAAACCTTTCCAAAATAGAAAAACTATGATATAGAATTGGAATAAAAAGTGATGGATAACCTGAATCCATCATTAAAATGAAAAACATCCCATATCAAGTGTTCCAGTATAATAGGGATAACCTTTCCAAAATAGAAACCATGATATAGAATTGGAATAAAAGCAGTGATGGCACCTAACCTGAATCCATCATTAAAGTGTTCATATCAAGTGTTCCAGTATAATAGGATAACCTTTCCAAAATAGAAAAACTATGATATAGAATTGGAATAAAAGCAGTGAAACCTAACCTGAATCCATCATTAAAATGAAAAACATCCCATATCAAGTGTTCCAGTATAATAGGATAACCTTTCCAAAATAGAAAAACTATGATATAGAATTGGAATAAAAGCAGTGATGGCACCTAACCTGAATCCATCATTAAAATGAAAAACATCCCATATCAAGTGTTCCATATAAAGATAACCTTTCCAAAATAGAAACTATGATATAGAATGGAATAAAAAGTGATGGCACCTAAGATCATTAAAATGAAAAACATCCCATATCAAGTGTTCCAGTATCAATAGGATAACAAAATGAAGATAAACAGTGAAAGATCCTTCCAAAAATGAAAAACTATGATATAGAATTGGAATAAAAAAAAGTGATGGCAGTGATGGCACCTAACCTGAATCCATCATTAAAATGAAAAACATCCCATATCAAGTGTTCCAGTATAATAGGATAACCTTTCCAAAATAGAAAAACTATGATATAGAATTGGAATAAAAGCAGTGATGGCACCTAACCTGAATCCATCATTAAAATGAAAAACATCCCATATCAAGTGTTCCAGTATAATAGGATAACCTTTCCAAAATAGAAAAACTATGATATAGAATTGGAATAAAAGCAGTGATGGCACCTAACCTGAATCCATCATTAAAATGAAAAACATCCCATATCAAGTGTTCCAGTATAATAGGACTGAAGATAAACCTTTCCAAAATAGAAACTATGATATAGAATTGGAATAAAAGCAGTGATGGCACCTAACCTGAATCCATCATTAAAATGAAAACATCCCATAAAAGTGTTCCAGTATAAAGGACATCCTTTCCAAAATAGAAAAATATGATATAGAATTGGAATAAAAGCAGTGTTAACCTGAATCCATCATTAAAATGAAAAACATCCCATATCAAGTGTTCCAGACTTTCCAAAATAAAACTTTCCAAAATAGAAAAAAGATTATAGAATTGAAAAGCAGTGATGGCACCTAACCTGAATCCATCATTAAAATGAAAAACATCCCATATCAAGTGTTCCAGTATAATAGGATAACCTTTCCAAAATAGAAAAACTATGATATAGAATTGGAATAAAAGCAGTGATGGCACCTAACCTGAATCCATCATTAAAATGAAAAACATCCCATATCAAGTGTTCCATAATAATAGGATAAACCTTTCCAAAATAGAAAAACTATGATATAGAATTGGAATAAAAGCAGTGATGGCACCTAACCTGAATCCATCATTAAAATGAAAAACATCCCATATCAAGTGTGTTCCAGTATAATAGGATAACCTTTCCAAAATAGAAACTATGATATAGAATTGGAATAAAAGCAGTGATGGCACCTAACCTGAATCCATCATTAAAATGAAAAACATCCCATATCAAGTGTTCCAGTATAATAGGATAACCTTTCCAAAATAGAAAAAACTATGATATAGAATTGGAATAAAAGCAGTGATGGCACCTAACCTGAATCCATCATTAAAATGAAAAACATCCCATATCAAGTGTTCCAGTATAATAGGATAACCTTTCCAAAATAGAAAAACTATGATATAGAATTGGAATAAAAGCAGTGATGGCACCTAACCTGAATCCATCATTAAAATGAAACATCCCATATCAAGTGTTGTTCCAAAATAGAAACTAAATAGGAATAAAAGCAAGATAAACCTTTCCAAAATAGAAAAACTATGATATAGAATTGGAATAAAAGCAGTGATGGCACCTAACCTGAATCCATCATTAAAATGAAAAACATCCCATATCAAGTGTTCCAGTATAATAGGATAACCTTTCCAAAATAGAAAACTATGATATAGAATTGGAATAAAAGCAGTGATGGCACCTAACCTGAATCCATCATTAAAATGAAAAACATCCCATATCAAGTGTTCCAGTATAATAGGATAACCTTTCCCAAAATAGAAAAACTATGATATAGAAGAATAAAACAGTGATGGCACCTTTGAATCCATCAAAAATGAAAAACATCCCATATCAAGTGTTGTATATAATAGGAACCTTTCCAAAATGAAAACTATGATATAGAATTGGAATAAAAGCAGTGATGGCACCTAACCTGAATCCATCATTAAAATGAAAACATCCCATATCAAGTGTTCCAGTATAATAGGATAAACCTTTCCAAAATAGAAACTATGATATAGAATTGGAATAAAAGCAGTGATGGCACCTAACCTGAATCCATCATTAAAATGAAAAACATCCCATATCAAGTGTTCCAGTATAATAGGATAACCTTTCCAAAAGAGAAACTATGATATAGAATTGGAATAAAAGCAGTGATGGCACCTAACCTGAATCCATCATTAAAATGAAAAACATCCCATATCAAGTGTTCCAGTATAATAGGACAACCTTTCCAAAATAGAAAAACTATGATATAGAATTGGAATAAAAGCAGTGATGGCACCTAACCTGAATCCATCATTAAAATGAAAAACATCCCATATCAAGTGTTCCAGTATAATAGGATAAACCTTTCCAAAATAGAAAACTATGATATAGAATTGGAATAAAAGCAGTGATGGCACCTAACCTGAATCCATCATTAAAATGAAAAACATCCCATATCAAGTATGTTCCAGATATAGAATTATAATGATGGGAATCCATCATTAAAATGAAAAACCTTTCCAAAATCCAAGAAAAACTATGATATAGAATTGGAATAAAAGCAGTGATGGCACCTAACCTGAATCCATCATTAAAATGAAAAACATCCCATATCAAGTGTTCCAGTGTTCCAACCTTTCCAAAATAGAAAAACTATGATAAGAATTGGAATAAAAAATGAGCAAAAATCCATCATTAAAATGATCAATGTTCCAGAATAGGATAACCTTTCCAAAATAGAAAATGATATAGAATTGGAATAAAAGCAGTGATGGCACCTAACCTGAATCCATCATTAAAATGAAAAACATCCCATATCAAGTGTTCCAGTATAATAGGATAACCTTTCCAAAATAGAAACTATGATATAGAATTGGAATAAAAATCAGTGATGGCATCCCATAACCTGAATCCATCATTAAAATGAAAAACATCCCATATCAAGTGTTCCAGAAAAAATAATCAAGATAAACCTTTCCAAAATAGAAAACTATGATATAGAATTGGAATAAAAGCAGTGATGGCACCTAACCTGAATCCATCAAAAAATGAAAACATCCCATATCAAGTGTTCCAGAAATAATAGGATAAACCTTTCCAAAATAGAAACTATGATATAGAATTGGAATAAAAGCAGTGATGGCACCTAACCTGAATCCATCATTAAAATGAAAAACATCCCATATCAAGTGTTCCAGTATAATAGGATAAACCTTTCCAAAATAGAAACTATGATATAGAATTGGAATAAAAGCAGTGATGGCACCTAACCTGAATCCATCATTAAAATGAAAAACATCCCATATCAAGTGTTCCAGTATAAAACCTTTCCAAAATAGAAAAACTATGATATAGAATTGGAATAAAACAGTGATGGCATAACCTGAATCCATCATTAAAATGAAAAACATCCCATATCAAGTGTTCCAGTATAATAGGATAACCTTTCCAAAATAGAAACTATGATATAGAATTGGAAATAAAAGCAGTGATGGCACCTAACCTGAATCCATCATTAAAATGAAAACATCCCATATCAAGTGTTCCAGTATAATAGGAACCTTTCCAAAATAGAAAAACTATGATATAGAATTGGAATAAAAGCAGTGATGGCACCTAACCTGAATCCATCATTAAAATGAAAAACATCCCATATCAAGTGTTCCAGTATAATAGGATAACCTTTCCAAAATAGAAAACTATGATATAGAATTGGAATAAAAAGTGATGGCACCTAACCTGAATCCATCATTAAAATGAAAAAATCCCATCAAGTGTTCCAGTAAAGATAACCTTTTCCAAAATAAAACATTGGAATCAAGTGTTTGAAAAAAAAGTGTTCCAGTATAACACAAGATAAAACAGTGATGGCACCTAACCTGAATCCATCAAAATAAAAACATCTCATGATATAGAATTGGAATCCAAAAAGCAGAATGATGGCACCTAACCTGAATCCATCATTAAAATGAAAAACATCCCATATCAAGTGTTCCAGTATAATAGGATAAACCTTTCCAAAATAGAAACTATGATATAGAATTGGAATAAAAGCAGTGATGGCAAACCTGAATCCATCATTAAAATGAAAAACATCCCATATCAAGTGTTCCAGTATAATAGGATAACCTTTCCAAAATAGAAAAACTATGATATAGAATGGAATAAAAGCAGTGATGGCACCTAACCTGAATCCATCATTAAAATGAAAACATCCCATATCAAGTGTTCCAGAAATAGGATAAGATAAACCTTTCCAAAATAGAAACTATGATATAGAATTGGAATAAAAGCAGTGATGGCACCTAACCTGAATCCATCATTAAAATGAAAAAAAACATCCCATATCAAGTGTTCCAGTATAATAGGATAACCTTTCCAAAATAGAAACTATGATATAGAATTGGAATAAAAGCAGTGATGGCACCTAACCTGAATCCATCATTAAAATGAAAACATCCCATATCAAGTGTTCCAGTATAATAATAGGATAAACCTTTCAAAAAAATAGAAACTATGATATAGAATTGGAATAAAAGCAGTGATGGCACCTAAACCTGAATCCATCATTAAAATGAAAAACATCCCATATTAAAGTGTTCCAGTATAATAGGATAACCTTTCCAAAATAGAAAACTATGATATAGAATTGGAATAAAAGCAGTGATGGCACCTAACCTGAATCCATCATTAAAATGAAAAACAATATCAGTGTTCCAGTATAATAGGATAACCTTTCAAAAATAAAAACTATGATATAGAATTGGAATGTGATCCTAACCTGAATCCATCAAAGTGTTCCAGTATAATAAGATAAACCTTTCCAAAATAGAAACTATGATATAGAATTGGAATAAAAGCAGTGATGGCACCTAACCTGAATCCATCATTAAAATGAAAAACATCCCATATCAAGTGTTCCAGTATAATAATAAGATAAACCTTTCCAAAATAGAAACTATGATATAGAATTGGAATAAAAGCAGTGATGGCACCTAACCTGAATCCATCATTAAAATGAAAAACATCCCATATCAAGTGTTCCAGTATAATAGGAAAAGAAGATAAACCTTTCCAAAAAAATGGAATAAAAAAAACAATCCATCAATGATATAGAATTGAATAAAAGCAGTGATGGCACCTAACCTGAATCCATCATTAAAATGAAAAACATCCCATATCAAGTGTTCCAGTATAATAGGATAACCTTTTCAAAATAGAAAACTATGATATAGAATTGGAATAAAAAACCTAACCTGAATCCATCATTAAAATGAAAACATCCCATATCAAGTGTTCCAGTATAATAGGATAACCTTTCCAAAATAGAAAAACTGTGATATAGAATTGGAATAAAAGCAGTGATGGCACCTAACCTGAATCCATCATTAAAATGAAAAACATCCCATATCAAGTGTTCCAGTATAATAGGATAACCTTTCCAAAATAGAAAAACTGTGATATAGAATTGGAATAAAAGCAGTGATGGCACCTAACCTGAATCCATCATTAAAATGAAAAACATCCCATATCATGTTCCAGTATAATAGGATAACCTTTCCAAAATAGAAACTATGATATAGAATTGGAATAAAAGCAGTGATGGCACCTAACCTGAATCCATCATTAAAATGAAAAACATCCCATATCAAGTGTTCCAGTATAATAGGATAAACCTTTCCAAAATAGAAAAACTATGATATAGAATTGGAATAAAAGCAGTGATGGCACCTAACCTGAATCCATTAAATGAAAACATCCCAAAAAATCCATCAATTCCAAAAAATGATATAGAATTTCCAAAAAACATCCCAAATAAAAGGTTCCAGTATAATTAGAAAACAAACCTTTCCAAAATAGAAAAAGGAATTGGAATAAAAGCAGTGATGGCACCTAACCTGAATCCATCATTAAAATGAAAACATCCCATAAAGTGTTCCAGTATAAAACATCATAGAATTGAATGTTGGAAAAATAGGACTGAAGATAAGATAACCTTTCCAAAATAGAAAACTATGATATAGAATTGGAATAAAAGCAGTGATGGCACCTAACCTGGATTAAAATGAAAAACATCCCATATCAAGTGTTCCAGTATAATAGGATAACCTTTCCAAAATAGAAAAACTATGATATAGAATTGAATAAAATTAACCTGAATCCATCATTAAAATGAAAAACATCCCATATCATCTATAATAGGATAACCTTTCCAAAATAGGAATTGGAATAAAAGCAGTGATGGCACCTAACCTGAATCCATCATTAAAATGAAAACATCCTCATTAAATCAAGTGTTCCAGTATAATAGGAAACCTAACCTGAATCCATTTTCCAGTATAATAAAAGAAACCTTTCCAAAATAGAAAACTATGATATAGAATTGGAATAAAAGCAGTGATGGCACCTAACCTGAATCCATCATTAAAATGAAAAACATCCCATATCAATGTTCCAGTATAAAGAATAAAACAGTTTCCATCATTAAAATGAAAAAAATAGAAAAACTATGATCCAAAATAGATAATAGAATTGGAATAAAAAGCAGTGATGGCACCTAACCTGAATCCATCATTAAAATGAAAAACATCCCATATCAAGTGTTCCAGTATAATAGGACAAACCTTTCCAAGAAAAACTATGATATAGAATTGGAATAAAACAGTCACCTAACCTGAATCCATCATTCAAAATGAAAAAATCCCATATCAAGTGAACGATTACCCAGCTCCAAGCCAGAAAATTGGCGAAGGCGGAGAACTGGCGCCTCATGACCAGCTGATTCGGGTTGATAGAGCTCGACAGCCCAAGAAGGGAGTCCATTTAGGAAAAGAAAAACCCTGATTGTAAACCTCCACTGTTTTGTGGTCATGTCCAAACACGGAAAAGGCTATGGATGTAAATACAGACAGAAAACACCGAGAAGAGACTCGAAGGCTGTTGTTGTCTTTCAACACTTACAACTTCTCGGCAACTCCTGCAGCCACGCCCTCCCCAAATCTAAAAATCTATATTCCTTTGGATCTTGTCGGTACAGCCGAGAGAGGGGCTATATGGTTTGAGGAGCATTCCATATACCATCGCCCAGGTCTGCGCCCTGGAGAGGTCACTTCAGTATCACCTCCAAAGGACTAAATTTTGACCACACAAGGCGCTACTGTTATCTCGCGAGATAAACGGCTGCCTACTACTCCTTGAATTGAGGAGAACAGAACCCATCACGGTGAATGAAGAAAAGCGCAACTCGAGTACCACTGACTGCTTGGACAATGAATGCCGAAAGTTTCCTTATAAGGAAACGGTTGATATTACCATTATCATTCTGATGATTTCATCAGCACAATGTCATCCGCCTACGTTAAGATTGTTTCTACCGATAAAAACATCCTTTTGTATTTTAGGCATCTTGCTTTCTTAGGATGGTCTGGTTATATAGATTGAATAAATCCTGTGAGAAATCATCCTTGTTAACCCCGTTTCTTTTTTTTGTATGCACAATTTTTTTTCTCTGTCCTCATGCAGGCAGTTTATTCCTGCAGATCTTACATATTACTCAAATATTTTTGCCAGACTTGATAAACTAAAGTTAGCAACTGCTCTAGTAAAGCACCTTCAATCAGCAGTTATACTGGGGCAAGAAATGGCCTGTAAATTTTAACGACTCCAAAACGTAACTGCTTTCATTTAATCACCACAGAGAACTCGTTCTGGCTGTCATGAGCATGGCTGATGCTAAACGCCAGGAAAGCAACACTCTACGCCTTATTGGCTTCACGTTTTCCACTGACATGAAGTGCAGCAACTATATTGAATCAATTGCTACGTCTACTGCAAGGGAAGTTGGTTCACTGCACACAAATCTGCCACTCGTCGGCGCATCGAATACTGTTGCCAAATTTAGTCTGGTGCTCCTGTTGTACATCTAGAGATTCTTGACAAAATCCAATGAAAGATCTGCAATGTAATCGATCCTGACCAGTCATCTCGTCTTCAGTCACTTTCTCAATCAACATCACGTGGATTCCCTCTGTCTTTTCTATAAATATTTTCATGGCAACTGCTGTGACGATTTTTCCCCCATGGTACTCTGAATACTTGAATTTAAACGTGCTACTAGATTGGCAACTATTTCCCACAGTTTTTACTTTTGAATTATCTAGTTAAAACCGCCTCTTCTCCTCTAACAGTCTCTTTTCTAGCACTTCTCACCTGCGGAATTCCCTCCCGATTTTTTGCTTCCTTGATAAATACAATCTTCAAAGATTTATATGCTACGTCAATCGCCATCTTGTCTTCCTGAACCCTGTTCTTTTATTGTCCTTTGCTCACTTCTCGCTAAAGTCCTTTTATTCTCTTTCACTCTCTGTAACCCCGTGCGTCCTTGTAGCATTTTTGTTTGGTTTGAGATGAAACGATTTTTAAAAAATCAAACTTAATATTTCAAGTAGGTTTTATGTTGTACCTTATCAAATGATTCGCTTAATCTATAAAACATAGATATAGATATTTCTGCATTTCTATTGATCGGCCTGATTGCATTCTAATCATAAAAATTGCATTTCTTGTTCCAGTGTCTTGGACAGGGCCATCCTGTTCGTGTTCTGTTTTCAGTCTAATTCTGCTGCAAGTGCTATTCATTAGAATCTTAATAAGTTTAATTATGTGGTTCATTAAATCCAAGTAAGATGGAGTTCACATTCGCTTTGTTATTACTATAAAAATTTACTTTGCTGCTGTTATATTTCATTTATTTTGTTCATCCAAAAATCGTCTAAGGTTTACAGAAGTTACGTATTACTCGAATTTTCTGCCATGTAAATCAAGCTTTTTTAGTATTTCACGTAAAGCTTTATGTCGTGCTGCATCAAATGATTTTGTGTCATTCATGAAAGATCGAAACCTTTTAGCATGTGTACTGCGCGCTTTGATAGCATTATAGTCATGATGATAGTATTTGTTATGCCGGTATCTTCAACAAAAAAATCTGCAGTGATGTTGCTCTACTGTTGATCTATTTCTGTCGTGATTTCGTTTTCAGTTTTGGAAAGAAGAAGAAGAAAAAAAAACATAATGAACAGAGAGACTAAATCTCGACAGCAAGTGGAGCGTGACTCACTTGGATGATGAAATGTTTATCAAAAACAAAAAAAGACAAACTGCACATTACGTGAAGAATTATTTGGTATATTGCCATGATGAATGCCACGGTCCCACAGTACATTGACTCGTTGAATGGCGGAGCACTGTTGTTCACTGAATGACTCCACAGGAGATGTTCTGTCAACGAATGCGTCTTTTCCTGACTGGTTGCGAAATTACATCAACCTTACGGAAACAGTCTCTGATATATTTAAAGTGGTTAGTTAATTTCCGGACATATAACCACGCACACACAGACACATCATATATATATATATAAGTAACAAAAGCTCTTTGTTTAATGCTTGTTGGAGGTGCATTAATCTAACGAAAAAAGAGGCCGTAAATTTTGTCACGTATGCTGGTATCGACAACAAAGAATGTGAAAAGATTAGAATGAAAGAAATGACTGCAGATATATTCAAAGGGTTAGTTTTTATTCAACGTTTAATAGCTAAAAAGATGATGAAAAACGAGCGAAAATTTTAAAGAAAATTGAAAAAAAAGTAATATTACACTGCAAGAAATAGTGGACGATTGTAAGACAATTCTGAGACTGAAACATAATGCTGAAGAAATTCAGGAAAAAAAGAATATGCATTGGTACAAGCAAAGGACAAATGTACAAAAAGAAGAATAAATCCTTGATTCAGATGAGGTAAATTACATCTTGAAAAAGACTGTCAATTTAAAAATGCAGCATTTTACAAATGTGGTAAACAAGGACATATAAAGTCACACTGCAAAACCAAACCATGAAAAATTCTCATAGAAAGAAATTCGTACACAGCATTGCGACAGAAAAATGGTCACAGAAAACAAAAGGAAATTTGGCAATGTGAAAATAAATAAGGTGAGTGCGAAAATGTTACTGGACACTGGTAGTGATATTTCAATAATAATTGAAACCACACGGAAAGAAATTGGAAAGCCTTTATTAACAAAGACTTCCAAAGTCGCGGTTTCAATTTCTGGTGAGAGATTTTTTTAAATTTTTAATTTTGTTTTGAGAAATGACTTGCAATGTCTCATTCCGTAATAAGCATGTAAAACTAAAGCTTATGTATTAAGACATGCTACAAATTTATTCGGAACAAACTGGATGGAACTATTTGAACTTTGGGATTTGCCGATAAACATTTATTGTAAAAACGTAAGTGGACAAGCGACCAATTTAAAATATCAGAGCGAAAACCTTAAGGAAGTATTAAAAATGTGTTTTCCAGATGTTCTATAAAATGAACTCGGTGGGTGTTCAAAATTCAAGGCGGATTTTCAAATCATAAAAAGAAATGTTCGACACCAGTATTCAAGCCAAAATGGAGCATACCATTTGCAGCATTAGAACACATCAACGAAGAGGTGGACAGACTCGAAAGTATTGGCGTAATAGAAAAATATTAACCATTCAAAATGAGCTGCACCAGTGGTGTATGTAAAGAAAAAAATATAAATTCGTGTTTGCGCGGATTTCTCGACAGGATTAAATAGTTGTTTAGAAACACGTAGTTAGGTATTTCTAAACAACCAGTGGAAATTTTTCGAAGTTAAACAGCGGAAGAATATTTTCAAAGCTAGATCTCTCTGAAGCGTATAGACAAATTCAGATTGAAAATGAATGTTTAGAATTAACGTGCATAAATATACACAAACGGTTATGTAAGTTTAACCGATTTCCGCTTGGTATAAAGGCGGCACAAGCTATTTTTCAACAAGTTCCATGTCTGCAGATTTTGGACGTCACTTTAATCAAAGTGTATCTAAAAAACAAAATGTTGGGCATATGAAAACAATTTGGGAAAAACTAAGAAAATACGGACTCAAGCCCAGTGGAGAAAAATGCGAATTGTTTTTGCAGAAAATTAAATACCTTGGTCAAATTATTAATAAAAATAGTCGTCAAATAGATCCATTGTGGGCAAAGGCAATTAAAGGTATGCCTCCACCAACAAACAAGCTTTTCTATGACTGGCTAATTACTATCAAATATAAATACATAATATGCATAATTTGACATCTGAACGATCTACTTAAAAAAAGCAGTGAAGTGGAACGATAGCAAAATAAAATAACGAAATAAAAAACGTCAGATTTAACATTAGCACACTACGATCCAAAAGCAGAAATTGTGGTGGCGTCAGATGATAGTGAGTATAATATTGGAGCGGTGACTTCACACAAATAAGATGGCAGTAAGATGAAAGCCTTTGCTCATGCTTCATGATTGCTTCTACTAGCAGAGAAAAATTACAGCCAGATAGAAAAAGACGCTCTAGCAATTATATTCGCTGTAAAGAAATTTCATAAATTTATTGATGGAAGAAATTTTAGGTTGGAAACAGACCACAGACTCTATTAAATATATATGGTTCAAAGAAAGAAATACCTACGCATACAGTTATTAGACAACAACGCTGGGGTACCATCTTATTGAACTAGGATTTTACAATGGAGTACCAATCGTCTAAAAATTTGGGACATGCGGATGGATTATCAAGATTAATACCGAAAAATGCGGAACAATTTGAAGACACGATCATTGCGTATTTAAAAGCAAAATGGAAATAAATAAAAAAAATCATTTTGTGCAACGTACTATGAGATTTACCAGTTACCCTGGAAGAAATAAAAGCAAAAGTGAAAAATGACGTCTTTTATTTACATTATTCGGACTATTGTCCCCATATTTGTTACCATATTTATCACAACGTTTCGGCCGTTGTACGCTCCGGCCTTCTTCAGGTGGCTGGAATGTTGAACTGAACCCTTTATTTCATCGCTGGGGTAAACTATTCTAGTTCCATGTGCTAGGTCAATGGATGTCAGTTATCACCTGTTAATTCCCCTCTCCAAGTTCTCCACTACCTTAACCAGGTATTGAACTCACAACTCTTTGGGTCCTGTCACTGCATCTAACCACTACCTTTATCCACTGTACCATGTATCCTTAAGAACACATGGTAAAGCGGATAAAGGTGTTGGTATTTACATTATTCGGACAATAGTCCAAATAATGTAAATAGTATACATAGTACCTCATCTCAGAAATGTAGACAGATACTGAATGACGTCTTTATTGTGAAAATTAAAGAGCAATTGAAAGAAAGAAGTAAAGGACAAAATACAGATTTAAACTCGTACAAAATTATCTATCACAAAGATAGAACCTTGGTCGAAGACAGACTCGCCGTGCCGTGATCAAGATTGCATATATATTTTGCTAGATGCTAGAGAGTACAGTATAGGAGCAGTGATTTTACACAATTACGATGGCAGTAAAATGAAAACAGACCACAGACATCAACAATATATGGTTCAAAGAAATAAAGACCTACTCATACAGCTAATAGACTACAACGCTGGGGTACAATCTGTTAAACTATGATTTTACGATGGAATATCAATCGTCTAAAAGATTAGGAAATACAGATGGATTATCAAGATTAATATCTAAAAATGGGGAACCTTTTGAAGACACTGTCAATGTAGCACTAAAAAGCAAAATGGAAATAAAAAAAAGAAAAACATTTTGTGCAACGTAGTAAGAGAGTTACCAGTTACTCTGGAAGAAATAAAAGCAAAAACGGAAAATGACATCTTTATTGTCAAAATTAAAGAGCAATTGAAAGAAAGTAGCAAAGAACGAAATAAAG
The DNA here is from genome assembly GCA_903632075.3 of Acanthosepion pharaonis. Taxonomy (NCBI): domain Eukaryota; kingdom Metazoa; phylum Mollusca; class Cephalopoda; order Sepiida; family Sepiidae; genus Acanthosepion; species Acanthosepion pharaonis. The sequence goes on from CAHIKZ030003431.1 coordinate 1,161,343, forward strand.
ATTTAAATGCATACTTGCTATTCATAGCGGACATCCGGGTATTTCAAGAAGGAAATACCTGATGACAAGTTTCGTATATTGGACCAGAATGGTCTAAGACATTGGAAAAATAGTGAAAGCTTGCAGAGGTTATACTCTGGCAGCAAAACTACCTATCACAAAGATAGAACCTTGACCAAAGTCAGACACGCCGTGGTCAAGACTGCATAGAAATTTTTCAGGTCCTATGAACGGATCCCATTATCTTGTGGTAGTAGTGAATTTCGCTAAATCACTGGAAATTTATATGTGTAAAAATCCAACATCTTCAGTGACAGTGAATTTCTTGCATGAACTGTTTGCGAGATATGGTATACGAGATTCTATTGTTTCTGATAACGGAACGCAATCGACGGATAAAGAAATCGAAGATTTTTGGAAAATGTTCTCCATTGAACATATTACGACCCTGCCGCATCAAAATGTTTTTGGAGCATATAAGGATGACAAAAAATAGAGGTAAGAGAAGAATCTGTTTGGAATCATTTATCACGGGGTGCGTTTTTTTTAAGTTCCCTGAGAGTATGTGGTATTATGGAAGGTTGAATGGTGACGAATGATTTCTCGTGGTGAATGTGCAAATTGTAACGAGTGAATGGTCATGAATCTGATTAGCTAGGTATAAGATGGTAAGTGAAGACCCTTAGAAATTGAAGAACCTTAACCCCTTCTCCCTTTTTAGGCCATGTACCAAAATTGTGTATTCATATATGCAATAAATATCGAAGCTATTTGGAGTCAGGCTCGTAGGTGACTTGTTGAACTCTCTGCCTTCGACCAGAGAGGAACCCAGACGAGGCTATGCCTACGGACAGTCTCTCATCTGGTGGAGGTAGACAAACCCGACCCTGTTTATGCGGGGTCTAAGGGATTTTTTCCCGAGCTTGCGGGCTCGGAATTACCCCACCGGTCTTGTGCCACATCCTGCTTTGTTGGAAGGTTTTGGTAAATACAGTTCGCTGCCAGGCTCGGAATCGCCCCACATAAAAACCGGTCTTGTGCCACATCAGGAGACTACATGAATTTAAGCGTGCCCAAGAGACAAAAAAGGAAATAAAGAAAAACTCATCAGAACAGTTGTCATGGAAATATTTGTAGAAAAGGCAGTGGAGATGATTCTGATTTTCTAAGCAGGAATTTTACTGTGAGAAAATCTGCTTGACACCGTTTTCCGAGACTCATTTGGCATTCTGTAGCGATGAGCTTAAAGAAATAATTAACATTCCTCGCTTTAATATACGTCCTACATTTCACAGAAGTGTAAGAGAATCGATTAAACTTTTAGTGGCTACGGCTTTGGCAGAGATATTAACAAGCACAATCTCGGTGAAGATAATTATAAGTTATTAAAAGAAAAGTAGTACACTCTATCTCCGCTAGAGTGCGTAACACACATGACTTAAAAAAATTCAGTCATTATGGGTTTTGGCGGCTTCAAGTTGTTAAGACATGTAATCAAAAACGTAGAAATGGAAGACTTTAAGCTCAGGGAAACAGAAAAAAATCCAGTGACTATGTTTTGACGGGCTAACACATCAGCACGATTGGCTCATGTTCCTAAGATATGTCACCAGAAACGTAAAAATAGAAGGCATTATATTACAAACTCGGGGAGGAAGGTAAAAGAGACAAAGAAGAAAACGATGAAGAAAAGTTAACACACTTAAGTATCAGATCATTACAAAAATTCGTCCTAGATTTTCATTGCTAATAACCGCAACTTGACACTGGCTTTTGCTTTGCTACCGATTTCTGGTATGTTCTACATTGATACCTTGTATCGTTCAGTTCCGAGTCAGATTTTCTTAAATGTTGACATAGTTTATCGTCATACCCAGGACTATCAACAGAACAACCCACCAGAGCAGATGTTCAATATCGAAAATGAGCAGACAGCTATATCAGTACTAAGTCAGGAATTGAACTCAGTATGCTAATTCCATGTTCCGCTTCGATAACCGTCACATTAATCGCGCGTTTAATATATATCAGATCATTGCAATAGTTCGTGCCCGATTTTCATTGTTAATATAAAAATGACCGCAACTTTACACAGATGTTTGTTTTGGTACCGATTTCAGGTGTTTCCAAGATTGAAAAACCTTGCATCGTTCAGTTGGAAGTCAGATTTGGTTAAATGTTGACGTTTTGTCCACAAATGAGTGACTTAAAGATGGAGGATGACAAGTTGCACTTTCGCCATATTGTGCTCTATGAATTTCGGAAAGGAGTAAACGTCGGGACTGCGACAAAAAACACCCAGAAAGTGTACTTGGATCGTGTTCTTTGAATAGTCAAAAAGTCTTTTGGCAGATTTCGCTAAACGATCAACTACACCTCGGGAAACATTCCGACGTCGATAAAGACGCCCTGCTTACAAGCATAGAGTATAAACCTAAGATTTCGACGGAAGATTTTGATAAGAACTTTAAATCGATATCTCAAATGCCTTTCGCTATTTGAAGAGATTTTGGTTCGTTTCCAAACTCGACACGTGAGTGCCATATTCGCTGACGGAGCAGATCAAATACAATCGGGCTTCTGTGGCGATATTTTTGATGTTACGAAAAAGAGCCGTTTTAGGACAGAATTGTCAAATGCGATGAAAAAAGGATAGTTTGCAATAACGTTTGACGCAAATGGAGCTGGAAACAAGCTTGTGAATGTGCCAGATTCTAAAGCCAGATTGCATCCAGTGAAGATGTTGCTGTCTGTCTGATGCGAACGCAAGAGGTCATAATTTACTTTGCACTTCTAGCTGACAAAATAATAACTACAACGAAGTATTGCAACTAACTAGGCAATCTTGATGCGGTTATTCAAGAAAAACGGGTGATTTTGGCAAATCAAAAAGGCGTCATTTTTCGCCTGACAACGCAAGATCGCATGCTGCAAAACAAAACTTGCAGAAGCTTAAAGAATTGAAAAGGCAAACTCTCCAGCATCCACCGTATTCTTTTGATTTGACTCCTTCGAATTTTCATTTACGTTCTCTATAGAACAATTTAAACCAAAAAAGTTAACACTATAGAGCCAGTCAAAAAATGAACACACAACCTTCTAACAAAAAAAACAAAGTTTCTACGAAAATTGTACCAACTTGTAGATGGGAGTCAGTTGTTAAAACAATGGAGGCTATGTATTTGACTAATAAATGTTTTTATGAGTATGTAATAATTTTTTTTAATCTATCCCGGTCGATGAAATAAAGGGTTCGATTCGAAATTCCAATCACCTAAAGAAGGTAAAGGTGAGAACAACAGTCCAAACAATGTAAATAATAATTACAATACCTCATTTCAGAAATATAGACAGGTAGATACCTGCTGCTGAAAGATCATTCAAAATAGTCCTGGGTTTGACCTTCCTGTTAAGATATATTTCAGAATGTAAATTCATTTAACTTATTTGGAGAGAGAGTCGATCGTCGGCCCATAGAAACTCTTTTTATTAATCATGCAATGTTTAGCAGACGCTCTCGTTTATAATGGAATTTTGGGGTAAGGGAGGGCGTAGTAATCTATCCCTAGAGTCATAAAAAAATACCCCTCAGGCCAACTCCATAGCGTATGGTAAAAAAAACAAAAAAACAAAACAAAACAAAGAACAAAACAATGGCTGTTAAATGTTGAGTTCAAATTATAATAACCATCATGCTTGATTCAAATGTGAAATTTAATCTAAAGTTTAAACTCTTAGATACCACCTAGGGAAAATATAAACAACAACATCAATTAGAAAAACAGACAAAATGATTACATTTGACAAATATTTAAGTTGGCTGCTCTTTCAACTAAAAGCTACTATTAGTAAATACATCTAGTCAAATCCAGTCTATGGTGTGAGCGAAAGATATCGAGGCAACTCATAAATAGACAAAAATTGACGCATTATTTCTTCAAAGTTAAACTGGACGAAATCTTTAAAATGATATTTGATGATATAAATATTAAATTTCTTTCAGAAAATGGCTTTTTTCTTCATTCCTTTTTGGATAATTTAGGTACTCAATTATTCGGAATTTTGAATTACTCTTTCGGATAATCGAGGAAGTAGTGTATACTTTATTGATGCTGCAAGGAATCGTTTGATGGGGTGAGACATAATAGCACACTCGTGAAATTCGTTGGGGTCTGGTGTTGGTGAGCAGTTATAAAGAAAACTATCTCAGTGCAGCATTTAGAAGACTACATGTCGGAAATACTCTAATGTTATAATATAATTAATAATAATAATAAACATTGATATGATAACGTTAAAGTATTTCTAGCAGCTGTCTATATCTCTGAGATGAGGTATTATAATGATTTATATTACTTACATTATTCGGACTGTTATCCTCATCTTCATTGCCATATTCACAACGTTTCAGACGTTGTACGCTCCGGCCTTCTTCAGATGATTGAAATTTTTCTTCAATATCTGTCTATATCTCGGATATGAGGTATTATGATTACCTGCATTATTTATATTAATCGGACTGTTATCCTCATCTTCATTACGATATTCACAACGTTTTGGCCGTTGTACGCTCCGGCCTTCTTCGGGTGATTTCATGCACCGGGGTAGAGTGTTCTAGTTCCATGTGCCATGCCTCTTCCGGATGTCTCAGTTATTTCCCTTTAACTCAACTCTCCAAGTTTTTGGTTCACCACTGCTTTGATCTGGTATTGAACTCACAACTCTTTGGATTTAACAGACTGAGTTCCTTAGTCATGGTTGGTAACCAGACTAGGAAAAGGAAAACTCTGAACTGAAATCTGGAGACGGAGTCCCTAAGACATTCCGATGTCATGTTTCATTCTGGCAGCTCCTGCGACGATGCCAAACTGTATGGACCGTTTTCTTTTCCCTGGACATCATCAGTGTCGTGTCGAGAGGAGACGTGTTACATGGGCAACTGTCGATATCTCATATCTCTTTGGCGCAAATCCATGGTCTTTAGAGACCGGCGGATGCCAATAATAATAATGATACTATTTTAATTCTGCTCGTTCCTTAGTTAGGAACGCCTTGCCAATACCTTGTAAATAATGGAATATTCCGTTTTCATCGCAAGGAAAAACAGAAAAACAAATCAGAGACGCTTTTTGGTTTCAACAAGAAAAAGAAAGAAAGAATGAAAGAGAAGCTAGAAGATGCAGTAAAGCTCTCATGTGTTTAACGTCTGCTTCAGTGAAAGGAAAAAACTTTAAATACTTTTATTTGTACCCTCTTACTTCTTTAAATAATAACCTGCATGACTTAATTGTAATATTTTGTTAAAGATGTTATGTTCGGATCTTTTCTGTTAATTCACCTCAAATAATGTAAAAGTTACTTATCGCAAATATTAATTCACTCCAAGAAATTATAAATTTTAAATCAAAGTTTTTTTTGGGTTTTTTTAATGAAATTTTTTGGCACTATTTTGAAATTATAAATTTAAAATCAACAGTTCCAACCCTCAAAATATAAAATTACCGAAAGTCAAGGTGTTATTCACATTTCCAAAGTACAGATGATATTCGAGGTACGTACAATGAATTTTTAAACAATTAAAAAAATTTTTAAAAATCTGTTTTGACTTGTTTATTGGGGTGAGCGCGAATCCAGACCCCATACTTTGAAATAGTACACGCGTGTTACCCACATTTGGGATGATCGCAAATGTCAACCCAACCGGAGTGCAATGGAAGGGCTTCACTCTGGGAAAATTTGGTGTGAATTTTAGTAAATAATAATTCTTTTTTTATTTTGGGATGAATTAATATTTTGAGGTGAATTAACGTAAAAAGATTCTTATGTTCAAATATTTAACGATGCAATAGTGGGATTTCCATGAGTATTTTATAGTCGTAGATTTCGCAAGAAGATTTTTCAATCATTAACTTAAGAATTAAGATTCATCAGAAAATTCAAATAGTAAAAAAATGAAATTTTCACGAGTGGTTTTTAACATATTATATTATAATATATATTAAAAAGTAAATTCTATTATATTAGATGACCAACACATATTTCTGTTAGGAATAGGCATTTTGATTTCTTTGAGGCTTCGTTGGTCGACAAAAACAAAACAATCCTACCTTGGTTTGTTTTTTCTGAATTCATTTGTAACCTGTTATATTACAGTGTGTACGACGTAATACATAATCCAATGCTTTGTATTTCAGAAAAATAACGCTTATATCGAATTTTCTAGTATTTAATTAGAATATATACATCCTTATTAGGCATGGAATGCAAGTTTTAAAAATCCCTATGTGAAAGAACAGGTTTTGTTTGTGTAGTGTGGCAATTTTGATAAAAATCTTGCATTTAAAAGCAAAATTGAGAATTGAAAAAAATTAAAACTAAGTACTCAGACACCTCAGGCTAACATTCATGTAAAAGTAATCTATTTATCAATAAATGTACAAGATATTTTGATAAAATTGTAATTTAATATCAAGCCTTGCTATACGAGATTGTTAACCTATTTTAGCCTCTATGGCATGTGTTCAAATTATATCACGAATTATTAAGTGTTTGTTAAACAGATGTAAGTATACTGTTCTATAGATTCCATTGGTGTTAAGTTACTTTTCAAAAACAGTTCAATCAATCAAACAATTTAGATCGTACCGAAAAAAGAAATTTACAAAGCCACTATCCAAATTCTTACGTTAAATGGCACTGCTACCTTTTTGCCGATTCACTTGTTACGTCAGCTCCTGTAGCGTCTTAACAACGACACATTTTTACTGTATTTAATAATGCGTAACAATTAAAATTTCGTTTACAAATATCGACTGCGTCATTCTAATGATTAATCTTTAAATGAGATTATCGCTTCTCAGCCTTTATAGCGGACACCAGCCCTGGCTAAGCTAGTCTCTTTTGATTCTCCTAGTAATGGATAGTCGCTCGAATTGAGGAATCGAAGAGCCTTGTTCGAATTCCAGTCGAATCCATTACATTCACTTACGTGCTAATACCCCATGGGAAAGGTATGAATCCTATTCTTCTCCCTCCCTCCAGCAATGGGTAAATAACAGGACCGACCGGGTTCTATAGCCTTGGATGGCAACTGGTCTACCGCAGAAAGAAATAGCAGCCTATTGCCTCGTCAGTCATGTATCGAAAGATACATGATCGCCTAAGCGTGTATCACGCATGGTACATAACTGACTGAAATTCATTTACGTGATAATACCCTTGGTAAAGGTATGAATCCTCTTCTTCTCCCCCCAGCTATAGGTAAATAGCAGGACAGACCGGGTTCCGTAGTCTTGGATGGCAAGTAGTCTACCGTAGGAAGAATTGGCAACCTACTGCTAGAAAAAAATCTGCTTCGTCAGTCATGTATCGAAAATACATAGTCGCCTAAGCGTGTATCACGCATGGCACATAACTGACTGAAATTCACTTACGTGCTAATACACTTGGGAAAGGTATGAGTTCTACTGTTCTCCCCTCAACTATGGGTAAATAGCAGGACAGACTGGGTTCTATAGCCTTGGATGGCATCTGGTCTACCGCAGAAAGAAATGGCAACCTACTGCGTGGAACAAAATCAGTCATGTATCGAAAGATACATAATCGCCTAAGCGTGTATCACGCATGGCACATAACTGACTGAGTTAACGTGAGTGACTATCGTTCCCGGCCTCGATCGACCCGACCTTCTCTTTTATGGCCCTTGTCAAGATTTCCTAGCTCTCGATTTTTTCATCATTGATTTTTATCTTGATTGGACCAGTCTTTTATATTTTCTCGCTTCCATATTGTTTTTGTACCTCTCTCGCCACTGGAGAGCGAGCTTCTTGATTCTGTCTATCGGCAGAACACATCGGCCATTCTCCATTTTGTTAGTTGGACGGTAAATCACTAATATATATTTAATTTCTTTTAAATGTTTAATTTATCCGTTTTATTTGATTATATGGGCTGACCCTCTTCTTTTTCTTATGTCTACGATGTATTACTGATTGAATACAGTAATTGCGGCACACGGCCGAATAGGGGATGGAGTTGTATCAGGGCTGGTCGACACAGACTATCTTATACCTAGCTCGTCAGATTCACGATCCATTCATTTGTTATAATTTACTCATTCACCATAAGAATCTATCCGTCACCATTCGCTCCTACGTATACCAAAATACCACACACGCACAGGGCCCCTACTGAAAAACACCCCATGACTTAAAATATCAATGTGTACAATTATATAAAAATTCTATCAATGTTATGAAATGATAGGCGGGGGTGGGGTGATGACCCCGAAAACAAATTGAAAAAAAAAAGATGTTAGTAAGACCTGTCCGCCCCTCAAAAATAAGAGTTGCCGCTGTATTCTGTCTTCCGACAAAATCAAGAGGCCCTCTCTCTCTCTCTCTAAGGGAAGGGGGAGGATAAAAAGAAATTATGGGCATGCCTTTGTAAATTTTTATCTATTTTTGTAAAAAAAAATTTTAAAAATCGGTGTATTATTAGGTCCTCTGCGAAAATGCGGTATTTTGGTAAATGTTCGGATTGAATGGAGAGGGACGAGTTCTTGTGGTGGATGCATCATTTATTAGAGTGGGTAATAAGTCGTAAATCGGATTAGCTAAGAGTAGGATAGACAGTGCTGACCAGCCTTTCTCCTCTCTCTTCGGTCTTGTACCACAAATCGAAATATCATTGATTAAATAAACTCTTCATTTTAGATGGGAGAAGGCGCTTGGAATCCAGAGGATTCCAGCCCTACAGAAACACCTTCCACGTTCCCCTAAGAAATATGGGTTTGGTGTTGACCCATGTGTACGCGTATGGGCTCCCCACATAAAAAAAGACATTGTCTCATATTCTACCTTATTGGGGAGGTTAGGTAAATCGAATCAAATGTAATCTATATAAATAAAGCGCAGTGCACGTGTGCCCGTCCGCTCGTGCGTTTTTCGATCTCGGCGAATCATAAACAACCTGAAGTAACAAGTAACAACTACTGTAGTTACACGCGATTAAAAATTAAATAAATAACTCATTTAAAGTTAAATTTAAATATCGAACAGAATGAAAGGTTTAAAAACAATTCTTTATTAAAGGTTTAACTTTAATTTCACTTTTCGTTGCAACTGATATTGTCTAATTAAATCGTAATTAAAACTTAAGTGGGGCACAGTACGTTGCTCATATGTTGTCTTTTTTTTTCTTTTTCTGTGACGTATTCGTAATATTACATAGTTCGTGTCCCCTAATGTCTTTTAAGAGTGGCTTTATGTTAAGGGATCATAAAGAATAGTGATTTTTAAAAGACAATAAAAATTGCGCGTAAAAGGTAAACAAACTACGGAGATGGGTTGTGTATACGAAGAACGATTATGCCGAATTAAGGTGTCGAAAAAAGATAAAATAATTTTATTATATCTAATTTCTTATAACTTTTACGTACACAGGACGCTGAAAGTCCTCCGCTCGAAGGTCAGCTTTTAGGCTAGTTATTTTAATAAAATAATTATAATACTTTTACATTTATTAAGAAAAATAATGTAATGCTACATTCCTTCGGGACGTTTCTCGGCCTTCGGTTCAGGATCAATGAGTAGTATTTGTTTTCTCTAATTAATGGAGAAGCCTGATTCTGGTGATCCCAACCCTGGGGTAGCACATTTTTCATGTCATTAAAAGAGATTTAGTAAGCCGATATTAAAGTGTCCTTGTGTCATATCTTGCCAACATTAGGCGACGAGTAAATACCAAGCCTTTAGGGCGTTTCTCGGCCTTTGAGCCTGGATAAATGCGTAGTATCTGTTCTCTTTCATCAACGGAGAAGTCTGGCGGATGTTTGATTGATTTTGTTTCTTACGGCTTATCAACCCTATGTAGGTTACTTATATTTCAGATTATAGGAGGTTGCTTACAGTACCCTATGTCCACAAGGCTTTAAATAATTAAAAAAAAAAAACATTGGCCAATATACACCCAACATTAAAAACGACTGTGTCAAATCTTGCTTTTGAAAAGAAGCTGAGTACATACCTTATCCATTTAGGACGTTGGCCCACATGGCTCTCCACAGCTTCTTTTTTCATTAATATCTGCGAATTGACATGGTTTCTTTGAATGAGTTTCATTTACGGTATTGTATTCAGAATTGACTTACTCCTAGATTGGTCGCATTACCAGATCTATAGTAGCCAATTTACACAAATATTTAACCCATAGATAGGGATAGGAGAGATGGATTCGTGTCTTTATACAAGGACTTTAGCGTAAAGTGAACGTAACAGCCTCAACCGGAATTTGAACTTGACCAACCTATTTGAGTCATAAATAATTTCTGTTTTTTTTTTTTCAACGTTCTTCAACAAAACAGTAATGTACAATTACATTTTATTCAGTTCTATATTCGCCATTATTTGCAGTGACTTGTTGCCACTTTTTATGCAGCTCTTTGGTAACTTTTCAGTTCCGAAGATTTTGACGTGAAAAATTTTTCCATGAACTCTTTGAATCTGGTTTTCACTAGAGAAAGTTTTCCCGGCACTTTTCAGTTATGGATGTGAATGTGGCATCCATCGGTCTCAAGAGACCATAGATCAGAGTCTGTAGAGTTATGCCTCGACTATTGATGGCGGTGTGACATCTGTTATGGCCGTACAGGCCCACACGGGAGTGACAGTTTCGATTGCATTGAATACATGTGAAAACGTTCTCCTCGATGTCGCCTTGTATTGGGTGAACTTTTTATTTTTTATATTTTTTTTTTTTACTAAAAAAAGAAAATATCAGAAATTTTATCGGCATTTAGATGTTGAGTTTCTGGCCTCAACATAGACCTCACAAGTAGTGAACTGTTAATCATGACAGGCATTGGGAAACCTTGCATTAAATAGAGATATAAATACCAAAAGATTGCAATAGATAAACTTGGTCTACGCCGTGACATAAACACAATCAGATTAAACTCATTGCAAACGGTCTCAAAAGCTACTGGCTTGGGTCATAGATATTTTTTCCAATTTTGTTTATCAAATTTACTCTTCAAAAAACAAAATGAAATTTCATTTTATACAATTATATATTCGCCATTATTTGCAATGTGTTGTTGTCACGTATCAAGACTTTTGAGCAAAACTTCACAGGTTTTGACGTGAAAAATTTTTTTCGACAAACTCTTGAATCTGGTTTTCATTGGAGAAAGTTTTCCACATCAGAGTGTTTTGCAGCAATCAAAAACGGTAATAATCAGTTGATGACAGGTAGGGTAGAGTAGACTAACCGAGCTTTGTAGAGGTCAGGTAAATAAGCGATTGCAAAACTTAATATTCGTTTGGCGAAAGTCCGGATGAATATGGCGTATGGGGTAGAACTGATCAAGTGAATTCCATTTTTTTATCTTTTGTTATTTTTGCTGTATTCGTCCTTGTGTTGTCATGAAGGAGAACATTTTTCATTTAATCCACTGTGTACGCTGCCACTGTCGCGCAAAACCAAAGTGTGTTAGTCTACTGTAAATTTATTCTTAACTGATAGGTATGATTAGTAGTTAGGATAATACATTCTTCATTACAATTGGTTCCTTAAAACGGAAATTACTTATGACTCAGCCTAATAGTTCGTTAAACATTTTAGAAGAGGCAACTAATTTGTGTGTATGTACATGCGAGTTTTGTAGCTTCCGTTTGAACAAAGAATCTAATGTACAAATGCAAAACAGCTTACGTGCAAATATTCACAGCCGTCCTATTTAAGGACTGACTCGAAAAATTGGGTCTGAAAGAGGATTTTGTTAAGTCTTATCGTTACGGAATCGGGACGCTCAGTTTGTAAAAAGGATTGATACCAAGGCTAGGTCAAGAACGCATCATATCAGGCTGCTGATAATTTTAAAGACAGAATTTATCACGAATAACGATCAGAAATGTAAGATTTGGTTTGGTCTGGTCGTTTTTTTTTTAGTGGAATATCAAACCCGCATGGGTTTATATAATGCCAAAATCTAAATATGAAATTTCAAACCTTAGAATTCATTCAAGAGAATGACATTATTTCATGATTAAATTATAATTACTTAGTTACATTTTTTACCAAATAATCTTACAAAATCAAACGAGAAATGAGATTAATCATAGCAAATTGTGTTTTTTTTTTTACTTTTATTAATTTTTTTGACATTGTATGCAATGTCTTAAATTTTACTATAAAATGTACTGTCATTTTGCTAAAAATGTAATGTTAGTGATTTTACTATAAAATATATTGGTAGTCATTTTACTATAAAATTTTATATATTACTGTTTGTCATTTTACGATAAAAATATATTGTTGGTCATTTTTCCATAAAAAAATTGTTGGTCATTTTTTAAAATGTATTGCTAGTTATTTTACGATAGAATTTATTGTTTTCTATAAAATATATTTGTTGTAATGGAATGTTCCACACTCCCTATCGTCTATACGTACTGACTATGTCAGTAGTTATATATAGTGAGGACAGTATACACCGGGGGGGGCTTTCTTCGGCAATTTTTAAAGTCATCAACTTAAAGTCATGATTAGGACGGAAAGGCGGCGACTCACTTCATCAGAATTCAGCAAAAAAAAAAAAAATAAAAAAAAAATGGGTGAATCTTGCGCGTTTGTGTCGTGTGAAAGGGGCTGGCTTTGAGTGACACTTTGATACTGGTTAGGCATCAGGATATTGCTCTTCCTGGGCTGAATGTGTGCAACCCATCCCGAAACTAGGCTAGGTTAGGTTCAGTTCTGATGCTTTAGTTTCTTTTTCTTTCAGTTAACTTAGCTAGGGTACGTATGTTCATTGGCCCCCTTTTATTTCTGCCCTTATTTTTTCAAGTTTAATTCCCCATCCCCTCCCTCGTTTGGTGGTCAGTGATGTCAGTTCGCTGCTGGATGTCAGTGTGAGTGATTGGGATGAATAAATGTTTTATACTATTATAGTCCCGCATTGATTTCGGCCAGTGAACTGATATCTCTGCCACATTTAGTGATTGTGGGGGGTTTTATTACTAATATTATTTTCTTTAGTTTCTTGTAAATAGTTTTGTTTTCATATTTGTAAATGCTCATTGGGGCTAGTTTTTAGAATTGTTCTTTTTATTCTCCCCCCATACAATTAATTGTAAATATGGGGACTAGTTAGTATTTTCATAAGAGACAAAGAGGTATTATGGTGGTTGTAGTAAGAAAGGTACGTATGAATGGGTTGTTTTGGTGTAATGAATATTGTTTGTACGATTGGGTCAGTGTTTACGGCTAGCTAAGTTATAGTTAAGACAGAAGAAGACCGTCCTTTCCCTAATCCCTACTTCGGCCATGTGCCACATTTCTATATATAACAGAATAAATATTGCTTTTTTCGGCAATTATTTGGAAACTTGTCTCCAGCTATGCTGGTCAAACTCTCTGCCCAAAGGCAGAGACGAGGCTATGGGAAACAGCTACTCGTCTCGGAAAACAGCTACCCGACTCCGTTTTATACGGGGAATTTTTGGCTGAGTCTACGGGCTTGGATACCCAACGTTAAATTCCGCCTTGTGTCACATCTGACCGCGTGGGGTCGTTGGTCAGCAAATGGAGATTTGCCTCAGCTGTTGTTTGGACTCTATGTCGAAGGGCAGAGTCTCGTCTGGGGTGGCAGACAGCTACCCAACCCCGTGTATACGGTGTCTACGGGAAATCTTTGCCAAAACAAAGAAAAAGGTAATGAACTGTTATGTGATGTCTGTCCTCCTATACGGCAGTAAATGCTGGACAGTCTCCTCAAAGATGAGGAGGAGATTTGAGGCAACAGTAATGTGTCACCTAGGATCCAGTCTATGACAATGCTACTGAGCTGGACTGTGTCATTTGTCTAAAATATTTACTGTCATTAATTGTCAAAATAAATTGAAAAAAAAAAATTTTTTTTTTTTTTTTTTTCTCAAACACTAGTAAACGCTGGGCAATCTCCTCATAAATGGAGAAGAGATTTGAAGCAACAGAAATATGGTTCTACAGGAGGATGCTGAGGATACCAGGGACCGAAAATATGAGCAATGACGAAGTTTAAAAGAAAATGGAAATAAAAAGGAAACTTAACATCAGGAAGGAAGGGACATAATGAGGAAGGAGGGCTTGGAAAATTTGATACTCACAGGACAGATTGAGGGCAAAGGGGACAGAGGTAAACAGTGCATACTTGTTGAGCTTAAGTAAATAGATGGTGGAACAGGCTTTAGGAGAAATAACGAAAAGAAAAAAATTATTAAGACCTACAAAGGTAAAGAAGTTGTGGAGAGCTATGATCGCCTTAAGTCCTGAGAAGTCACGGCACGTAAAAAAGAACGCCAATGTCTTTAGTTTTAATATAAAATGTATTGTTGTCACTTTACTATAAAAATGTATTGTCAGTATTTTTTTATAAATGTATATTACTGGTATTTTTTACCATAAAAACGTATCTTTATGCTTTTTTAGTCTTTAGATTTTTTTGAGGGTTCATTATTTGTCTATAGCTGGGACCCTAAACAGGTGCTACTACCCCGGGACAAGATGGACCTGGAGACAACAGCAATTAAGTCGTGGTCCCACGCTCCTAAAATCTTCCAATCTCCCGAGCAGAGGGTCCTTGCTGCTGGATGTAATTTATGGATATTTAAGACTGGATCCAAGATAAAAACAAAACTGAATAAAAATAAAAAGAGTTTGCCATATTGACCCATCTAGATTATAAAAAAAAACATTAATACCGTGCAGGTAACACGATTACCCCAAAGATGGATGTTATCAATTTTACTGTTTGATCCACGAATTGGAGAAGACATTTCACCCGTTAAATTAACACTAATGCATTATTAATATAATTTATAGTTGGATTAATATTTTTTTTAAGCATTTCACCCCAAGCAAGGCGGGAGGTCACTAGCACGCAAGGGGTTACAGAAAATTTAGAGCAAGATCAGATAGTGATAGAAGAAAGGATGAGGAGGAGGGTAGTGGATAGATCAAGGCAATTGGAGATGTCGATTGACATTACACTTGAATTGCTGGAGATTATAGCTCACAGGGAAACAGGAATAGGGAAGGGAGTTCCACAGGCGAGAGGTGCGAGACATGAAGCTATTAGAGTAGAAGAGACGGCTACATTTAGGAGTTTCGACAGTGAAGGGGTGAGAGCGGAATGCCAGCCTCGTAAGGCGCTGGAACTCATGACGTCTGGGAACCAGCGAATGCATCTCCTCGGAGCAATTTCAATGAAAGTATTTGTAGAACAAACAGAGGGAGGCGACGGCGCGTCTGTGAGAAAGTGTCTGTAGACAAGACGCCAGGGCAGGGCCAACTACATTGCATATCCGCCTCTGGAGCCTATCAAGAACCCCGAGGCAAACAGAAGGGGCACCAGACCATATATGGCAGCAATACTCCATGAAAGGGCGAATCGTCCTCATTTTTTTTATAAGCACAACGTTTCGACCATTTTGCCCCAAGCCTTCATCAGGCGGTTGTCGATCCAGGTATACTTCAGGTAATTTCGAAGTGAACCCTTTATTGCGTCTGATTCCATCCAATCGAAGGCGAGCAATAAGTGGGCAATGCTAAATAACCATAATGTATGGAAATGGTTTGAACCATTTGAAACCATTTAAACTGATGCCAAGAGGATATTGGTTAAAAACTGGTAAAGTTTAGAAATAATTTCAGTCCGGAAAGGGTTAATTTTTTTTTTAAGCGTTTCATCCCAAGAAAGGCGGGAAGCCACTAACATGCAAGGGGTTACAGAGAGTTGGAGCGAGAGTAAAGAGGAGTGATAAAGGAAAGGATGAAGAGAAGGATAGGGGATAGATCAAGGCATCTGGAGACGTCGATTGGCATTACATTTGAATAGTTGGAAATTATAGCTATCAGGGAAACAGGAAAAGGGGAGGAAGTGTGAGACATGAAACTACTGGAGTAGAAGAGACGGCTACATTTAACAGTTTCGACAGTGAAAGGGTGAGAGCGAGATGCTAGTCTAGTTGAATGCTTAAATTCATGAAGTCTGGGAACCAGCGAAAGCAGCTCATTGGAGCAGTTACCGTGCCAGAGTGCCATGGTTAGCAAAGTTGTCTCGCTAGATCAATTATAACTGAGTAATGAGTTCGATCCGCACTGGGTGCTCTACAATTTCGACTTTATGTCACATCTAAGCTACGCTTAGAAAATCATTTGCACTTCGGTGTCATGGTTAGCAAGCTTGTCTCGCTAGATCAATTACGACTGAATAGTGAATTTTATCTTCATTGAGGCCTCCATACTTTCGGTATTGTGCCACATGTAAGCTACGTTTGCTAAATCAGTATTTAATTTCCACAGTCCAGAAACTGGAGAATCAATAAAACTTTCGAACTCCACCCATCTTTTCCTGGAACCGAATAAATTTGTTTGCTTGGCCTCAATCTATGGCAATGTGCTGAGTTTTATCGTTTGTCTAAAATCATTATTGACATTAATTTTCAAAATAATTAATAAAACTTCATTTTTTTTCTTCATTTTCTTTTCCTGCTTTTTATAGCGACATTAGTTTCTTAAAAATTTATACAGATCCTTTATAAAGACATTAGCTTCTTAAAATTTAATTTATACAGATTCCTAAAAATATATCCTATATAAAAGACATTAGCTTCTTAAAAATTTATACAGATCCTATATAAAGACATTAGCTTCTTAAAAATTTATACAGATCCTATATAAAGACATTAGCTTTTTGAAAATTTATACAGATCCTATATAAAGACATTAGTTTCTTGAAAATTTATACAGATCCTATATAAAGACATTAGCTTCTTGAAAATTTATACAGATCCTATATAAAGACATTAGCTTCTTAAAAATTTATACAGATCCTATATAAAGACATGAGCTTCTTAAAAATTTATACAGATCCTATATAAAGGCATTATCTTCTTGAAAATGTATACAGATCCTATATAAAGACATTAGCTTCTTGAAAAAATTTATAAAGATCCTCTTGAAAATTTATACAGATCCTATATAAAGACATGAGCTTCTTAAAAATTTATACAGATCCTATATAAAGGCATTATCTTCTTGAAAATGTATACAGATCCTATATAAAGACATTAGCTTCTTGAAAATTTATACAGATCCTATATAAAGACATTAGCTTCTTGAAAATTTATACAGATCCTATATAAAAAAGAAGACTATTGTGTCACATGACAGAAAATAAGAAGAAGCGGAAACCAAAATGACTAGATAAAAGATTTCAAATGTACAAAAAATCGTATATCTAAAATGAAAACAAAAAGTTTTTGTCGTAGGATAATTGAAATAAAAAACAAAACAGAAATGACATTCATTTTACATATAAAATGGCGGTGTACAATTGGTACTGCAAACTGGAAAAATAATTTTTCCCTTCATATTACTATAAATGAAGCAATTCATACCACGAATATGTTGTATTATTATTATTATTATTATTATTATTATTATTATTATTATTATTATTTCCTTTGATCTCTGTTCTATACACATTTCATTCCAGGTCCCAACCAGAAACCTAAGAACAGAAATGGCTTCATGACATTTTGCACGGATTCATTTAAAAAAAAAAACCCTAAAAAAAAACCCCAAACTATTATCCCCCATATTTTACATAGAATAAGCTCTTCGTAATGTGTGAAGCTGTACTTATGAATACACTTTTTTGTATTTTTTTTAAGACATTGGCTACTAGGAGTGCTTTCAATGAATTTTTTCATTATTATTATTATTACTACTACTACTACTACGTAGCCGAGTGATTAGAACGTTCGCATTCTGACCATGAGACTCGGGTTCGAATCTCACCACGGTCGATTTGCCAGGAAAGAGACTTCCTGATGCTATCGGAGGGGTCAATCTCAGCGTGCCGCATCTTTGGAAAGTGTGTGAAAACCATAGCACCGGTGAGTGAAATTGAGTAGAGGGAACCCTTGGAAGCGTCGATGTAAATTAATTGTAAATTGATTGTCTTAAGTTAGTAAAAACAGATTAGGCGCATATCACATAATTTCTTAAATAAAAAAAATATGCATCGTAATTTGAACTGCTTAATCGATAAAGAAACAACAAACAAAATATACTCCAGATTACGAATTCATTTTTTTCTTTTTTTTTTTTACATTTTAAGAGATCACGTGGTATGAGCACTTGTTTTGGCTTCCCTCGTGGGGGATCAACTTACAAGGAATCTACACAGAAAACTGGACTCCCTTATAAACCTTTATGATATTTAGTACTTGTTTGGGAATATTTATTATCTCTATTCTTAATCTATAGTTATACGAGAAAAAAAAATAGGAAAAATAAACAAAATAATTATTACTGGTCGAAGTGCCTATTCTATGACTTCAAACAGAGAATATCAGTAGATTTCGTTTTTTTTTTCATTTGAATATCAGTCAGTCAGTTAACCTTTTGGCGACAGAGACTCACTTGGAGTTTCAATGCCAAGATGGAGCCCTTTTCACATGCCCTTTCTTGGAACACAAACATATCGATGTAAAATCACATAACACAGAAAACTATCATGGAAACCGCCATGAAAAGGCCCAGATGTGTAAGAAATGCGAGAAGCAATCTGATTGGTTGATACGAATCCCAGCCAGCTAATCCAGAGGCTTGTATTATCAGGCCGACGGATCGGCCCAGTCGTCTTTGCCATTCGACTTTACGGTCGATATATCGGCCTAGTCATCTCCTAAGGGTTGCCGTTTCTTTCTGCGGTAGACTGGTTGCCAACTATAGGACCCAGTCTGTCCTGTTATTCAACCCATAGCTGGTGGAGGATAGACAAGATGACTTCCTACCTTTCCCCAAGGGCTCTCCGCTTTCTCATTCCGAGCTCTTATCTGTGACATCACAGCGTACATCTACATAGTTAAATATCTTCTTTTTTATATGGTCTATCCCTTCAGGGTATAGGCAATCATAGCTCTCCACCATTTCCTGTTCTTTGTAGCTCCCATTAAATTTTGTCTTTTTATTTCTCCTAAACCCTGTTCACCATCTCAAGCTCACTATGTTATGCGTTGATTTCCTCTGTCCCTTTTACCCTCAATCTGTCCTGTGAGTATCAAATTTTCCAAGCCCTCCTTCCTCATTATGTTCCCTAGAAATTTCAACTGCCTCTGACTAATGTTAAGTATAAGTTTCCTTTTTGTTTCCATTTTCTCTAAAACTTCGTCGTTGCTCACATGTTCGGTCTATGGTATCCTCAGCATCCTTCTGTAGAAATGTCAACAGTTCTCTCCTGATGTTAAGTATAAGTTTCGTTTTTGTTTCTATTTTCTCTAAAACCTCATTGTTGCTTACATGTTCGGTCCATGGTATCCTCAGCATCCTTCTGTAAAAAATTTCAACTTTCTCTTCCTGATGTTAAGTATAAGTTTCCTTTTTGTTTCCATTTTCTCTAAAACCTCGTCGTTGCTTACATGTTCGGTCCATGGTATCCTCATCATCCTTCTGTAAAAATTTCAACTGTCTTTCCTGATGTTAAGTATAAGTTTCCTTTTTCTTTCCATTTTCTCTAAAACCTCGTTGTTGCTCACATGTTCGGTTGCTTCAAATCTCTTCATCTTTGAGGAGAGTCCAACATTCATTACTATATAGGAAGGCAGATATCACATAACATTTCAGTACTCTTTCCTTTGTTTCTAACGAAGTTTTTCTGTTTCTTGATACATTGCTTGGCTTTTGGAAGGCATCTTTCGCTATGTCAGTGCGCCTTCGGATTTCAGTATTGCACTTTCAGTCCTATATTAAAACATTTCCCAGATATTTAAATTGTTGCACTTGCTTGATTTTGTTATTTTCAATTTGTAATTTGCATGTTGGTGTTATGAGCATCTTTCTTTAGAACCAGATTTCTGTTGCTTCAAGTCTCTTCCTCATCTTTGAAGAGTTTGTCCTGCTTTCATTGCCATACAGGATGACAAATATCACACCAGAGTTCAATACTCTTGTCTTTGTTTCTAACATGTCATCTGCGTACCGTATGTCGTTAAGATTAAGCTCACAGATAATAAATTCTGGTAGGGTCTCCAGTTACCTTAGGAAAGCCTCACTGTAGAGGTTGAATATATCTGTAGAGAAGTGTTGTAGAGTAGTTTTCACAGTGGAGGCTTGTATTTCAATAAGTCGTCCTAAATTAGGTTCGACGTACAAAACGTTAGGAACTTCAAATAAGAGTTAATGACGCAGCAATCTAGTTGTGATGGTTGGTACTTCAATGTCCGATATCGACTGACTCGCTCAACACCACTGAGCCCAAATGGCGACCGCTACTACTACTACTACTACTACTTATTATGTGTGGGAGAGTCTATTAATAATAGAATAGGTACGTCAGGTATAACAAGAAGACACCTTAGAATGTCGTAAACAATGTAAGACTACTTGTGTTGTGACTTGTGATCCTCAATATGGAAAATACCTAACAAAAGTCAGTAGATCTTAATGTATTTTCGATGTGTAGTTGAAAGCTTTCCCTCCCCACACAAAGAGAATGGATTAACGACAAGAAACTATTCCAGATAATCTTCTTCTGTGTGCCTTGTTTCTTCATCATTGAGGAGATTGTTGAATATAGTGTGGCTAAATCTGAGAAAGTTTTAGCTGGGACCACGAATTAACAAAACGATGAGAACCCAACCAACCGCAAAAAATCAATTAGAGGAAGAAGTAATACAATTTAAAACCGACATTGCTCGTTTTATCTGAGAAAAATATATCTTCCTATATGTGCTGTGTCTCTCCAGAACGTTGGTGATCGTGGTTCTCCACACTTTCTTATCCTTTGTCTCGCTTAGCAATCTTTGTCCTTTACCATCCGCCCCACTCCCCGTCTCACCATCCATTCACCTGAACTCATCAGATAAATATCCCACTCTCCCCTCACCCCTTTTCTTTTTGCTTCTGATATGTCGTGTGTGTTAAATTTTCCAAGCCCTCTTTTCTCATTGTGTTCACCCGAAATTTCAGCTCTTTTTTTTTTTTTTTTAATTCTAATTGTCCTTTCTGTTAACATAGTCCACCTTCACGTTACTCACATGTTTAATCCCTCGTATTCTCAGTATTTTACCGCAGAAGCTGATCTCTTCTCACGAGTTAGAATATTGGTCAGCACACATAGCTATATCATATAAGAGGACTGATATTGGATAGTTTCTTCCAAAGAACAGTTTCTTTGCAGAACAGAATGCCAGAAGGACTATTAATCTCGACCATCAAAATGTTAAACCTCATCATATTTAGGGTTAACCGTTATCTATCACATATATCCCCATACACCTCGCTTTTTACCATTCACCTGAACTCATTCACCCCTTTTTTTTTTTGCTTCTGATATGTCGTGTGTGTTAAATTTTCCAAGCCCTCTTTTCTCATTGTGTTCACCCGAAATTTCAGCTCTTTTTTTTTTTTTTTTAATTCTAATTGTCCTTTCTGTTAACATAGTCCACCTTCACGTTACTCACATGTTTAATCCCTCGTATTCTCAGTATTTTACCGCAGAAGCTGATCTCTTCTCACGAGTTAGAATATTGGTCAGCACACATAGCTATATCATATAAGAGGACTGATATTGGATAGTTTCTTCCAAAGAACAGTTTCTTTGCAGAACAGAATGCCAGAAGGACTATTAATCTCGACCATCAAAATGTTAAACCTCATCATATTTAGGGTTAACCGTTATCTATCACATATATCCCCATACACCTCGCTTTTTACCCCTTATCACTCCCACAACAACCATCTTAATTAGTCCTCTACATTGAGGCCTTTGGACTTTGTATAGCGCAAACATTAGTAAAATAAAAAAAAATAAAAAAAATAATCCAAAAACATAGCATTTCAGAACTCTTCGTTGTTTGGAAGAAGAAATTTCTGTTTCTTAAATTATCTGAATTCTTAAATGTATTTTTTAATCCATTACCCGCCAATTATTTTTGGAAAAATGTTTCATTTTCAGACATTTTTTTTTATTTGTTTTTAATATAGTAACTAAGGCGCCTTGAAGTAGCCGAGCGGTGGCTAGCACCTCTACTAGACGTATGAATTGACAAGTAAACTCGTTTCAAGCTCAGAAGGGCATAAAAAGAATCAAGATCTACTTATAAGTACGTATCTAGCTGATTTTTGAACGGTAATCTTGGACGTGTTTATTCGTCCGTGTCTGAAAAGACACTTTCGGTAAAAACGTATATACACGACTACTTCGGGTGAAAAGGTTAAACCAGTTTTCCTTTCGTTTTACTTTTGCTTTTTATGACAACGGCATAAGCGGTTATATTTTGCAACGATTAAAATAAGCAAAATGAAAATGAAAAAAAAAAAAATTCTAATATTCAATGTAAAGTATTAACTTTGCTTAGTTTTTTGGAAGACATCCATTGCTATTCCAACACCTCTTTCGGATTACGGTGTTGTATTTTTTCCGTCTTGTGTTAAAAAGTTTCCGCGTGATTAATGAATACAAAAATGGACAATTCACAGATTCGAGAGGTAAAACATTGATCATTGGAAATTCGAAGGCACATAGGGATTAGCTTCTGGAAGGCATCTTTCGCCAAGCAAAGTATTAAGGTAGGAAAATACTGTTAAAAGCAAAGAAAATGACGTTAAACTGCTGTGTAATTTCAAGTATGCTACATGGCAATGAATGCGGGACAGTTTCCTCACAGGCTAAAAACAGACGACAGCGATGTGGTTCTATCGACGGATGCTAATGATAACAGTCAGAACATGTGAACAACGAGGAAGTGTTAAGAAAAATCGAAACGAGAGACAGTTAGAAAGAAACAGCTGAACTTTCTGGGACACATACTAAGGAAAGAGGGCCCTGCGAATCTAATACTCACAGGACATACTGAAAACAGGAGGAACAGCGAGTAACCTACATGACGAATTTGTGTGATGGGATAACAAAGATATCTTAAAAAGTAAAAATAAATAAATAAATAAATAACAGGATGCTGAGGAGAGCCATGATCACCCACGTTCTGAATGGATTTAGTACAATAAAGTAAGACGAATAAAAAGAAATTTACTTACCTGGGTTTGTACGCAGGGTTCTAGTATCTTCTATGGGGATAATCGCAGCTTCTGGGCGCACACCGGGGTGCCTTGTGTAATAGGTACTCCTCGAATGGAGTATGTTTTCTGTTGCAGAAAGACGCCGACTATAATGAGCCCCCATATTCAAGTAAAATATTAACTTAGAAGAATCTATAGGTAATAATTTAAAATAGAATTAACATTAGCTCATGTATATAGTCTGTTTTTGGAGTAAGATCTAAGATCGCTTTTACTGTAGTTGTAAGAGGATCTTTTATGTATCTCTTAATTGTGTGTTTCTTCACTATGTGGGACTTTTTTTTTTTAAAAAGATGTAGAAGTGACTAAAGTCAGAATTAGTCCTGTGAATTCATCCAAGATATTTTTTCGACACGTTCGTAGTAAGTCACTATACGGAGACAACTAGATATAAAGTAAACACATTTCAGTCTTGTTTCATTCCCAGTGACTATCTCTTTTGAAATAAATTCCTCAACACTACACACTATTTATTACTCCTGCTTTTGCTATCTGGGCAGATTCTTAGAAAGAAAAAGAAAACCGAAAAAACCCGCTGCTGCTAGTTTTACTTGCTGATAATTACTGCCAGTCAACCTAGATAAAATGTGGTGTTATAAACATGATTATCGAAAAACGGTTACTAAATGCTCCTTCCGGCTAAATCTTGGGAAAATGTCCGTTTTTTTTAGGGGCGGGGGGTAATAAATTTCCAGAATAAAATTCGAACATTTTCCGAAATAAATACTCAAAATTTAATCGCGGAAATATTTAAAGTATAAAGTTAGTTAATCTTATAATTAAGAGAAAAAAAACAACACATTTTTAAAGAAAAAAAATAGTATTTTATATGATGATACATATAAGGTAAGAGTCTAAAAAAAAAGTAAAAAAAAAAAAATTACGTTTAATATTAGATTCCGTTTTTTTACTTTTTTATTTTTCATTTTCATTTTGCTTATTTTAATTGTTTCGAAATATAACCACCTATTCCGTTGTCATAGAAAGCAAAAATAAAACAAGGAAAACTGGTTTAAAAAAAAAAAAAATAAACACATCTAAGAATTCATATTGTTTAAGACGAGCTTTTGGTTATTTTAAAGACCGTCAGCGATAGTCATGACCTAGTTAGCATTGGAATTTTATTAAAATTTGATATACGGAGGAAAATAAAAGAATAACTGACTGCACCAATAATGCAGTCAGTTAATTAAATACCGTATTTTCCGGCTTACAAGACGCTGCGGCTTGGAAGACGCACCCTAATATTGGAGAGAAATTTTAAAGAAAAGAAAAGTAATTCTCATGCAACAACATATTCACCATGCGTCACTCACATACTGGCGTCACTTATTGTTTATAATAATTACTCATCCGATTTTGTTTGCATAGCAATGACATACTTGTTCTTATTATGTGTCATGTCCTTTCAGGACGTAGGCGATCATGGCTTTCCACCTCCTTGAATCCCTTGCAGCTCTCAACAAGTTCCTCCCCTCTTCTTCCCCCCCCAGACCACGTTCTGTCATCTACTTGCTTAAGTCCGCTAGGTATGTCATGCGTTGTTTTCCCTTGTCTCTCTTTCCCTCTATTCGACCCGTGAGTATCACATTCTCCATACCCTCCTTCCTCGTTATGTGTCCCAGAAACTTCAACTGCCTCTCCCTGGTGTTAAATATAAGCCTTCTCCGCTTTAAGACCTTATCGATGCTCGGTCCATGATATCCTTAACATCCTTCTGTAGAACCACATCTCCGTCGCCTCGAGTCTTTTCTTCATCTTTGAGGAAATCGTCCAACATTCGCTGCCCTAAAGAAGGAAAGATGTCACGTAACAGCTCAGGATTCTTTTCTTTGGTACCAAAGAAATCCTCCTTTCTCGCAATACCCTGTCCAGTTTTTGTAATGCGTTCTTGGCCATCCCAATACGTTTACGGATCTCACTGTCGCACTTAATGTCCTCTGTCAAAACGGTTCCCAGGTATTTAAACTTTCGCGCCTGCTTGATATTAGTGTCCCCAACCTTCAAATTGCATTTCGGGCTCATCCTTTTGCTGATAACCATTCATTCTGTCTTCTTGTAGTTTATGCTTAGTCCCTTTAGTCAAGAGAAGCCACTGCTATTAAACAGAGCATGTTTAAGCCTGTGGCTCGGCTCCAGGAAGGTTAATAGTTTTGAAAATACTTGTAACAACTAAATACTGAGTTTACATCATATAAAAGGCTGAATTAGATAGATAACATTATAGTGTAATGACTCAATATACAAATCCACGTCCCTATCAGTCATGTTAATTTTGTGACCGTCCAAGCCTGGGAGTTGCCTTACATTCATCATAGAAGACGTACACGTAGGTATATTTTTTGGGAAAAAGTGCTTCTTGTAAGCTGGAGAATATACGATAATTATTTATTTTAAAAATTAAATTCCTATAACCTTTTAAAAATGTCTGGTTTATCCACGGTGCTAGAAGGGCGCTTCAGCTTCATACATTTTGCTAGAACAGAGCTAAACAGAAGATTAAATATGTCATCTGGGACCCGGTCTATGACAATGCTACTGTACTGGGTTGTAGCATTTGTCTAAAATCCTTATGTCATTAATTTTCAAAATGAATTGAAAAAAAAATTACCGTTTTATATTTTCAGAAGCACCAGTAAACAATGGACAATCTCCTCAAAGTATGACACTGAAAGCTAAGCAATGTAATAAGAAAATTTCGCTAGAAACAAGAAAAAGAGTATTAAACTGCTATGCGATATCTGTCTTTCTGGACGATTCCCTCAAAGATGGAGAGGAGATTTGAAGCAACAAAAATGGGATTCTACGGAAGGATACTAAGGATATAATAGACCGAACATGTGATCAACGACGAAATTTTATAGAAAATGACTACAAAAAAGAAACTTCTGGGGCACATAATGAGGAAAGAGGGCTTGGAAGATATGATACTCACAGGACAGATTGAAGGTCAGAGGGACAGAGGATAACCTACCTAGCGAGCGTGAGTAAGCGGATAGCGGAGTAAGCTACAAAGAACAGGAGATTGTGGAGAGCCATGATCGCATGGGACACGACACATTGAAGAAAAAGCACCTAGAATATTTTCTGTTCGTCTTAGAAAAGTCTATAGATCAGATTCCAGAAAATAAATATAAGCAAAAAGAAACAAAAAAAAAACTTTTGTCGATTTAAAATTAAAGCAAAAAAAAAAAAAAAAAAAGAAAGAAAAATACAGTAGAATAATATTTCCATGAACAGAATGTGGCACAAGGCTGAGTTTCAAATAAGAGCCCCCGAACTTACATGGGGCGAGGCAGAAGAATTTCTCACCCCACTTCTCCGTCAGCACTTCCCATAAGGGGATTGATCCTAACCCATGTCCCAAAGGAGAGTTATCGCTTGGGGAGACGATGTCTTGGGCCTTGAGCTTATTATAGTACATTTTAACATCGAGGCGGACCCGGCTGGGTCAGGAATTATATCTATTTGCCCGCCTATTTAAACGAAACGTGGCATTTATCTACCACAAAAAAGGCAGGATGTGAAACTTAGTCGTTTCAACATGGTGTCGGCAGGATGTTTTAATACAGCAGAGTTGTCTGGCCTTGTAATACAAGATTCACTCTGGGTGCCCGTGTGTTTTCCTTTCAGTCCTGTAACTTGATAATACAGGAAATATAAATCTATAATAAAGATTACCGCGGCTCTAGATTTGGTAACTTTAGCAGGCACATATATATATATATATGGAACACTTGGGGCCGTCGATAGCTGTGCTAGCACGAAGACACAAGTTATCGTGACCGAGGGTTTGAGTGTGGGTGTGGTTCATATTGTAACTAAGGTCTGCTCAGCAATAAATTAAATGTCCATTAAGGAATTGGATTCTTGATCAATCAAAATTCGTAAAAAATTGTATAGGCCACACTACAACATGTTTGACAAGAAGACTCACACTACATCTTTCTGATCATAGCTCAATTAGGTCTCGTTTAAATACTCATGGAGACCTACTAGATCCTATTAGTAACATACTTGTTGATATCACAAATATAATAGCATCGTCTACATGTAAAAAAGGCTAAAACATAATGGAAGCTTTATTAATAAAACCAAGAAACCAACACTCAATAATATCAGCTATGAATATGTTGAGCGTGTTTTGAAAAGGAAAGGATTATATAAATACATACATACAACAATCAATTTCTTGTTAACAGTATATATCAACCTTCAAAATGGTTAAATGTATAGCCGAAAGCGCTCGGAAAAAGAACAATTGAACAGTTTTTATATAATTTATCTACCAAAAAGAAAACATTATGAGATCAAAACCCCTTGTCTGTCATATTGAATGAAACTTGCATGAAAGAAGGATTGCTGCCTAAATACACACACACACACACACACACACACACACATATATATATATATATATATTACATGAATCATTCATAAAAAAATACAGATTAGTGAAATTAATGATATAAATGGCGAGAATACATCTTCGCAAACAAATTTATTAAAATTACATTAACCTACGAAACTCTAGATGAATGTTGTGATCCCTGTTTTTAATAAATTCAACTTGTATAAGGTCTTTTTTTGCTAGTATTTTCATCTGTTCATACAGACATCATCAGGCATGGAAATTGATTTGTTTTTTTAAATACATCCAGGCAATAATGGGACATGAAAGATTAGATGTGAATCGAAATATATTTTTTTAGAAATGTGTTATTGTTAATTGTAAGAAATTTTGGAGCATGCGGTCAACGCTAAGGTTGAATTTTTTGAAAATTTAAAAGGGAGTGTGTTTTTTTTACTAATATGGTAATTGGAGAATTCTTTTGTTGTAGTAGTTTTTTTTTTCAGTCGATGTGGCATGAACTAAATTGTTCAATAAATAGAGCAATGTCGCAGCTATTATCCTGAAAGTGGCACGTCGGATCAGTTTTTTTAAATCAAATATGTGGTGCAGTTCCATTTATATTACATGAATCATTCATACAAATATATATATATATATATATATATATATATATATATATATATATATATATATCTTTAAAAAAATAGATCAGACAATCACCTTGGCTGATCTCTAACTTTTTAAATTTAAAAGCTCTGCATATTAAATTTTTTACATCCAGCAGCAAGACAAATATGTTCTGATCAGAAGGTTTTGAGGAGAAGGTTTTGGAGCCAGCCATCTTAATTGGTGATGTTCCCAGGCCCACCGTGACTCGGGATGGTAGCACCTGTTAGGGTCCCAGTAAATACTTGACCCCCCCCCAAAAAAAAACTGGGTCAAAACGCTGCGAAAGTGTAAAAATAGTTTTTAATACCAGCAATACTTTTTTGTAAAAATTATTACCATCAATAAAAATCTTGTCGGCATTAAATAATCCATTGAGGTTGGTATGTCGTAAAACAAACTAAACCAGAAACTTTAATAGAACTGTTTCCTGGTCTAATTCAACTCTGACTAATAACTGTTTATATATATATATATATATATATATATATATATATATATATATATATATATATATATATATATATATATATATATATATGAAAATTGTATAAATTGAAAATGCACATGGCCGAAGTGGGGCAAATGGAGAGCAAGGCTGGTCTTCCTTAGCTCTCCTATTCCTAGTTAACCACAGTCACGACCCATTCATTCATTACAATTACACATTCACCACAAGAACTCATCCATCACCTCTCAATCTTGCACACACCACAATGCCGCATATTCACAGGGAACCTTAGGCAACTCGGCGTGGTGTAATGGTTAGCAAGCTTGTCTCGCTAGAACATATTACGACTATGTAGTGAGTTCGATCCTCACTAATGCTCCATACGTCCGGCCTTGTGCCACATCTAAGCAGCGCTCAGAAAATCACTTTGGATACCCCGAGGTGGTGTAATGGTTATCAAGCTTGTCTCGCTGAAACAATTACGACTGAGTAGTGAGTTCGATCCCCACAGTGTGCCCCATACTTTCGGCCTTGTGCCACATCTAAGCTACGCTTGGAAAATCACTATTCACAGGGAACCTACTAAACCCCCGTGACATAAAATTTTAAAGTTTATAATATGCAAAAATATATAAATTTTTTTTCATGTTACATGAAATGATAATGAAAGGCGTGAACCCAGAAAACAAACTAAAATTGTAACACAAAGATAAAACTAAAATAGACAAATGTTAGTAAGAAATACCAACCCCAGTCAACCCACCCGTCAGTCTAATGTATAGAAAGAGAAAAGGTATCAGGGAGAAAACACCAGTTACAGTTTCTATCAAAACGTTAAAGCTTTTAAGCGTTCAGCTTTAAAATTTAAATTTTGTTAATTTTTTGTCCTAGGTGAAAACGCCTAGTTCAAAATTTTGTCCAGTTTCTATCAAAAAAACGTTAAAGCTATTTTCTTTTAAAAGCATTGTATTATTAATTATTTTAAGAGAAAGGGAGATATGTTTCTGCGGCAAACAGGGCGTTTTTTCCTTCCCCCAATGGTCAGGATGAAGGACATTGAGACCCTTCCCTTAATTAAAAAAAAATTCAAGGATGAAAAGGGGAGGGTTAGCTGACGTTGGTCATCACTGCTATCCTAATCTAATCCGATTCGCGACCCATTCACTCGTTACAATTTGACACATTCACCAAAAGAACTTGTCCGTCATCAATCAATCGTCCAGTTAATACTTCATACAACTCGGTGGCAATGCCGTAGTGGGGGACCCGTCAAACACGTAGGGCCTCACGACATGAAAATTGGAACAGTTCATGATTTGTTTTTTTTTTTTTTTTTCTATAAAAACAGGGTGTTTTTCCCCCTCAGGTAGGACTTGAGACCCTTCCCAAATGATGAGACAACTTGGGGAAATGATCCCCAAAAAAAAATTTGTTTTTTTTTTTTTTTTCTATAAAACAAACAAAATAAAACAAAATAAAACTACAAAAAACACAAACAAACTAAACTCTTATATCGCTTACCTTTTCCTTTGCCTCAGACGAAACGTTGCAAGCCTCTCTCTATTCTATCGTGATACCCAAGGGAAATGTTCCGATCTTCTACCGTCATTAGTTCTACCAACTTTATCCCTCAGAGATTAAAACCCGCCATTCCACTTACACTGAAGCGAATTATCTTCATTCCCTTCGCATTCCATTAGTAAGAAGTAAGTTTCACTCGAACAGTTAACTTTGTGGGACCGACTCCCAAGAACCGTATAATCTTAACCTGTTCAAGTCTAGGGGTAACCATTATCTTTCACACATATCCTCATAAATTGCTCCTCTAACGTCTTACTCTTACTGCTCATACAACAACCTCCTTTCATAAACCTATACCTTGTGTGGCTCTTGGGCTTTGCATCGAGTGAACATTAGTAAAATAAAATAAAATTCTCGTAAAATAAATTTCGTTAATGTATTCAAGACATTTTTGATGTTATTTTGTTTTGCGTTGATCAAATCTCTTATTGTTTTTGGAGTATTTGCGTCTAATTTTATATTAAAAGTGGAGAAAATTGGAGCTGAGACATTGATTAGTCTATCACGCCAACTATCAAGGTCTTGCATCAATTTCGGAAGGTCATTAGGGTGGCATTCTGTGTCACAACATAGATTGTCAATGTCGGTGGTTGCTGGGCGACCAGCCTGTCTTGCACTATAGCTAGGTGTTCAGTGCAGTAGATTATTCGCGAGTTCTTGTTTTGTCCATCAGCAGTGTCCTGCAAAGCGCATTCTGGGGGCTCGCGTATGATTATAAACACATCAAGGACTAGCAGCATGGCCCGGCGTTGCCCATGCTTGATTCAAAAATCGTATGACTCATATAGCAATCGCTATCACTTGACTTAAAATATTTTTGCCTTTACTTGCCTTTAAAGGAGTGCCCTTTGTCATGCTGATGTTGCTACATGCCTTACTTCTTGCCTATATCACACTGCAAATTTTTTCTAAGTTCTATACTAAACATTAAATCTGTTACGAAAAAAGAACTAAACAAAATGAACACAAAACGATCAGCTTTAAAAAAGGACTCGTAACTGGAAAAACCGAATGAAAAAAGAATGTTAACAACAAATACTTTTTCACACCCAACCCAGTTCTGCGGAATCAGAATCAACGTTGAGTTTAAGCAAGCGAATGAGCCAATTGGAGTAAAGTGCCATGCATATTTAAATTTTTCCCACTTGTGACGAATGCAGCTATAGATTTTTTTTTTGCATGCTAGCATGCTAGTTAACATTCGTGTCAGTCAGCTGTTGGCTCTCTCGCTGGCCAATAGAATCTTCCTGTCTATTCGTGGCAGCCAGCTATAAGCTCTCACTCTGGCCAGTAGAAAATGGCCGCAAACTACATGAAAAGTGCCGTAGAAGCATGAAAAAATCGATTATTTCCACTCTCGATGGGAGTTGGGAAATGCAAAGTCGGTTTTGGCGTTCCTACTAACTTGGAGCATGTGCATGTAAATTTTGTGCAAAATTGTCACACACACACACACACACAAACACACACATCCTGTCTTTTATAGATAGAGATGAGTCCAGAGAGGTTTGGTTTAGTTGGATGCCGTCTCCAAGAGATGTTAAGTATTGCTCTCCTCGTCAGTGTTTAAGTTCTATCAAGTTTATATTCTAGGGTTTTAGTTAGCGTTCAAGCAGCGGCACTATACATTAACACCGCCTCTACAGTGGCTTTTTTTAAAAGTAGTTCCTCTTTCTCAATGAAATCAACAAGACGTTTTAATAAAAGGGCTGCCGAGAAAATCATTTAATGGGTCAAATGTATAAAGGCGGTTGTCTACAGGTGGGGAACCGGATAATAACCGTAAAAAATGACCCCTCTTATATTAGGCACCTGAGCGTAATCGTACACTCTAGTTGTGGTGTAGGGTAACAACAGGAAAGCAGGTCGATTTTGGAATCGTAATATTGCACTTCATTTTAAAAGTTGCAGATTGACATGATGAATAAGAAAAGACTATGATGTTTTCCAAATTGTTACCATTTTTTTTTTGAGGAAACAAGTTTTAAGATTGCATTGGAATTTAATTCCGGTAATCAGTGAAAGCATCTTTTAAAATTTATAATTTACTGAAACTTTCATAGATAATTTGTAGTTGTATATGAACAAGATGGATGACACAAGCACATTATTATTAAATCATTGTGCCATCAAAATAGCCCTTTATTTACTTCAAAGGGAAATTATAATGAACAATTTAGCTATTATTATTATTAGAATACACCTTTAAGTGCTGAATCTAGATGCGTCGTCAGTGTTGTTGCTCCCATGTCACTAGAAGTTTCGGGTCTAAATAAACAACAGACTTCTTCGATGGGCGACCCGACCGAATATGATCAGTATTCGGCCCGACCTAGAACAAAAATTTGCCACTAGCTTTAGGACGTGAATTATATAAGTTGCCCCAGTAGACAACAACCAATCAAGACTTCACTTGGGCTATTCGAAGTTATACATTAGGTATGCATGGTTGTAGTGATCTTCCTACTTGCGGCCAAGAATAGCTACATTATGATGTTATATTTTATACAGTACAGTAGTTTAGTATGATTTTCAATACACAATGAAAATTTAAAACATTTTTGTCTTATAATTTGTGCCCAGCAGTATTATGGTGTTATATGCACTTTTATCTATTTTTTGCTTTTATTAATTAAGTTTTAACAAATGATTTAACAAATCTTATTCATTGAGAAGTCTTTTTGGTAATCTTTTACAAATTTTTTTTTACAGTTTTTACTTATCGAATACAGTAAGAAAAAACTGCATATTTTGCTTGTGGTTATTCATAATTAGAATTCTTGTTGGGATATTCAATGTATCTAATACAAAAGATATCAACTTTATTTGGATTTATTCTTGAAATAGTAAAATTTTGAAGTCAGATTGTAAGCAAAAACCTGCAGAGATTAGGGATTTCTCTACATTTTTCAGACGATCTTTAGAACTAAATTCTCAAAAATTACTAAAAGCTATGAATCTAAGTTTTGGTGTCATTACCTGAAACCCCAGCTTTCAATCCGAGTGCAATATTGATTTTCTTAAGTGAAAAATAAACCTGCCCGAGGAACACAGACTCAATACTCCGTGCATTACTGCTGTGGCGTATTATGTAGGTAATTATTTTACAGGATGAAGTTGCTGGTCTCATGCATAATTAGATTTGAATTCATAGTTTCCCTTCTTCTAAGCTGGCTGCTTACCAAAAATGAAAAGCTGAGCCTGTCCTACTTTTTAACCTATAGCGTGGGGGAAAGAAGAGTTAGATTGCTGTCCTTCTCAGGGGTATTTGAACAAAAGTGAATACAACGTAATCGACTGGAATTCAAACTCGGCGCATCGATTTCACGTTCTGAGCAAATAACGCTTACACCACCGCATATCTTACGGGTATTGAGAAATGAAATCTCTTTCACCTAATGGGGGCGGTGTTAAGGAATTAAACTAAAGTAAAAGAAACAAAAGTAAACGTGCCATTGAACACACTTCTTCTATGTACCGTGTCCCTTCAGGAGGTTGGTGATCATAGATTTTCACAACTTCCTCTTCTTTTTAGCAGAATTCTACTAGAATTAACGGTTCCATGGGAGGAGAACAGGGAGGAGGCGCATGAGCTACGAATCGCTGCGATCCAACTGCGTGGAAAAGGGGTGGACATGTCATGTGCTACCTATTGACGGGGATTCCTTGGACTGTCAATCGTTTCCTTCCTTTTGAAGGTGGGCATCACTGGCCGGTGTCTGAAACGTGCTTCACGTCGTCTCCAGACCATAGCATTGAATTGGATCTGGACAAGATCCAAAATAAATATAGTTAGTTTAAAAACCATGCTCGCAACACAATGCTACTTCTGACGTGAAACACATCTGTTTTTCTTCCATTCTACGTCATTGATGACGGTCGCTTCGGGCGCGTTGTGTATTGGTTTAACGATCAAAAGCAAGCGCTTTTAACAGAACGTCGAATTACATGACTTGTAGTTGCAAAGAAAAAAAAGAAAAAAAAGGAAAACATCGAAGAGACTGACAAGTTTACACAAGAAAACAATAGCCTGTCTAGTGGCAAAAGCTGCTGGTGACACCAGGGCTGGCAGTACCGCCTTAGCCACCGAAACTGTGTTACCCCACCAACTGCGGTTGGTGGCTGACGAGGACAGGGTATCGCACGTGCTTTCACACGTTGTATGTAAAAAGAAAAATAGCTCTCAGCATTTTTCCTCTTTTTACTATCTCTCTCGTCGTCTGCTTCCAGTTTAGTTAACAATAGACAGACTAAATGAAAATAAATAAAACATATCAAAGACTGTGCTGACGTAGAAAGTTAATTAAGGAGTTAAATCGAGAGAACATAGGGTTTCCAGATTAGAAAATTAGAAATACGGGACACTTAAAATCTCTCTCTTTCTCTCTTTCTCATATATATATATATATATATATATATATATATATATATATATATATATATATATGTGAATAATAATCAAACAGATACTTTTACCAGCCGAAATAGCCTATTCCCCATATGAGCACT
Source organism: Acanthosepion pharaonis (assembly GCA_903632075.3). Classification (NCBI taxonomy): domain Eukaryota; kingdom Metazoa; phylum Mollusca; class Cephalopoda; order Sepiida; family Sepiidae; genus Acanthosepion; species Acanthosepion pharaonis. The sequence goes on from CAHIKZ030003431.1 coordinate 1,196,031, forward strand.
TTTTTTTGTGTGTCATTTCTAATATTTTCATATTACTAGGATCCACTTGGATTATATACCAACGGATTTTTTACCTCTACATTATGTATATATATATATATATATATATATATATATATATATATATATATAAATATATATAATAAGTTAAAATCCATAATATATATATATATATATATATATATATATATATATATATATATATTATAAATTAATTGATTTAAAATGTTTTTTTTCGCTACACAGTTCTAACCATGTTTCAAAGATGGAAGCTGAAAGCTCCGAATTTAATTTTGTAGTTAAATTAAAGACATTAATATCTATAAGAACACCGGATTATATATTTTACTGTTCTTTGTGGAGGAAAATATCATTAAGTTTTCAAATTTAAAATTGAAAAACGGTCTAAAATTTTCTTAAAGCTCGCTGTTTAAACTAAACTATAGACGATGCCAAGGGATGTAATTTATTGCCTTATAGACAAAATTGCATAAACGTTATTGTTGCTGAAAAATGAAATTTTTTAACAACAAAAATTTTCTTCTACTTTGTTTCTGTGTATAAATAAAAGTTACACATTTACCTTGATGAAGTTATTTAGGGGACGAAACACGTTGGTAGAGAAAATTTTCCCTTTTGCCGTTTATTTATATTGTCTTTGCAGGTATATTTTATTTATATCTGAATTTTTACACACACGCATAAACTCACTCTCTCTCTCACACACGCACTCTCAAACACACACTCTCACTCTCTCTTACACATACACAATCTCTGTCTCTCACACACACAAAATCACTTTCTCTCTCTCACACACACTCTCTGTCACACACACACTCTCTGTCTCACACACACACTCTCTCTCTCACGCACACAGACTGACTCTTTCTCTCACACACACTTTCACTCTTCTCTCTCTTTCTCTCACTCACACACACATATTTATTACTTCAAACGGTTTTTATAGTAAATATTGTTATTTGAAATAGGCACTACATTTTAATTTTTCATTTCAAACAGTGTGTATTACATGTATCATCCTTAATAAAGGAAATGATTTCTCGAATGTACAGGCCGACAGGCTCCCCGTTTAAATACACTGCTTGAAATAAAAATAAAAATGGGGCGTCTATTTCAAGTAGGAGATTCCGCTATGATAACGTCTGACGTAAATATTGTAAAAATCTTAATAAAGGAAATGATTTTTCGAATGCGCAGTCCGATAAGCGTATTGTTAAAAGCACTTTTTAAAATAAAATAAAAATGGGGCCTCTATTTCAAATACGAGTATTCGCAATGATAACGATGTAAATCATATAAAAATACCGGATTAAATATAAATCCATTAATTCCTTATATATATATATATATATATATATATATATATATATATATGTTAAGAAAAATATTACTTACCGTCATCTTCGTCTTCACTTTCACCTCTGAAAACATCAAGATTTAGTCCAAGGCGCTCAAACATTCTCTCAAAATTTGCAGTCCTACGCCTGTAGTTAACATAATGACCCCGGGGATGGACGACGTACCTTTCTGGATAATACCGGAATGTAGACCGGAAATTACGTCCTGGGGCATGTAGACGGACAAGGTAACTCATTCTGTAAAATAATAATAATAATAATAATAATAAAAATTTGTGCAATACTGTTTCAGCATCCTTAACTGGATCATATCTTACATTAAACGAATGGATGTCAAAAAGAGACAGCTTCTCATTTGTCACCGTATGCATCATCCTAAGGCCGAGGTTAATCGTCTGTATGTGCCCAGATCTGAAGGAGGCAGAGGATAAGTTCAACTAGTACTGTCTTACAACATTTCAACAATTAGTCTTGAAAGATACCTGGAAACTACAGAAGAGTGGATGGTGATCAGTGTCAAAGAACATCAAAGAAAGAAAAAACTTCATTCAGGAATAAAGGAAGCCAAGAAATTCAAAAGGGAATTTCAAGAGGATTAAGAAGAGCATATAAACCATAATACACCGACTGTAGCGGCAAAGGAAAAAAGAAGGCGGCAAAAGCAAAATGCAATGGATCAAATACAGAAACAATGGCAAGATAAGTATCTTCATGCCTAATGCTCTACCCATGCCAAACGATCCGATGTAGACAAACTCCATACTCATTACTGGTTACGTAGTGCAAGATTAAAAGCTGAAACCGAGGTTTTATTTTTTCAGTACAGGACCAATGGTTGCTAACTAGAAATTACCAAGCAAGTATACTGAAAAATTGTGTTAATCTGTAATGTAGATTCTGTGATGAATATCCAGAAACAATTGATCATCTTGTATCAGGTTGCACGGTGTTAACATCCACCGAATGTAAAATAAAACGATGAAGTTTTAAAGAAAATGACAAGAAAAAGAATACTTATACTCAGAATCAGGAAAAGACAGTTGAAATCCCTTTGACATATTGAGGAAAGAAGGACTGAAAAATTTAACCCTCACGGGGCATATCGAGGGCGAGATTGACAGTTCTAGGTAGAGCACCATCTACCTGACGAGCTTGCGTGAATGGATGGCAGATTGGGAACCGAGAACCTTAACAGAAGGATCACACGAGATAGGAAGTTGTGGAGAGTCATGGCCGTCCATGTCTTAAAGGAATGCGGCAGACAGAAGACGTAAACATTGTTTGTGTTTATATTTCAGTTTGCATGTATCCAGCCACAAGTTGGTGCCTTTTGTGAGTGTTGTCTTACCATTCTGTTATCGCTCTTTCCACCATAGATGGAGGATACCATCATAACGTTTTCAGGAAAATAGGTTTCTCAAATCCAGTTGCTGTTATTGCTCTCTCCTATATAGATGCACGCTACTTTTCTAACCTATTCAGGAAAACTGGTTTCTCAAGTTCCGTAGCTGTTGTCGCTATTTCCAGTATAGACGGAGGCTACCTTCCTAACCTTTTCAGGGAAAATAGTTTTCTCAAGTCAAGTAGCTGTTATTGCTCTTCCCAGTATAGGTGGAGGCTACCTTTCTAACCTTTTCAGGAAAAGAGGTTTCTCAAGTCCAGTAGCTGTTATCGCTCTTTCCAGTATAGACGGAGACTACCTTCCTAACATCTTCAGGAAAATAGTTTTCTCAAGTCAAGTAGCTGTTATTGCTCTTCCCAGTATAGGTGGAGGTTACCTTTCTAACAACTTCAGGAAAATAGTTTTCTCGAGTCAAGTAGCTGTTATTGCTATTTCCTGTATAAATAGCGGCTACCTTCCTAACATTTTCAGGGAAATTGTTTTTTCAAATCCACTAGCTGTTATCGCTCTTTTTAGTTTTGATGATGGTTTCCTTCCTTGCTTTAGGTTTGTCATAGTGTGAAGCATAAACATGATTTTCTCATTATTCTCTCTTCGGGTTACATGTGTTATCAATCTTAGTTGTTGATAGTTCTCAAGTGTTATGCTTTCACTTGTCTGGTACAGTTCTTTGTGTGTTGTGTTATGTGTGTGTGTTTGTGTGTGTGCTGTTGTTGTATTCTGCGATGGGGCTTTTGCTTACCACGTGTCAGGCTATGGACATTGGTCCATTCTTGTTTTGTCAAAATATTATCTATCTATCTATCTATCTATCTATCTATCTATCTGTTATGGTAATTTATCCACGCACGCATGGACTCTCCCAGCTATAAATAGGAGCAGGTACTGCCTTTTTAGAGAGGGAAGTTTCCAGCAGTCCGCTCTGACAGTCGTATCGAACATTCTTGGTGTAACACTCTCGTTTGTATATGTTTGTATTTCTGTTTCTGTTAATATATTTGTCTAAATCAATTCCTCTCTTTGTATCTTTATTCTTGCCTGACAATATTACAACACTATCTATCTATCTATCTATCTATCTATCTATCTATCTATCTATCCTTTTTGATCGATTTACCATAAGCAAGGCAATAATGCCACTAAGATGCAAGGAGTTACTGGGAATGAAAGAGAATGAGAACATTTTATTGAGGAGAAAGAAAAATAAAATAACAAGATCAGGAAGATATAATATAGCGATTGGCGTTGCATTTAAATTTTTGAAGGTTGTTGGTGGCAGAGAAGCAAGAAATCGGAAGGGAGTTCCACGGGTGAGAAGTGCAGGGAAATAATCAGAATAGAACATACGGTTGAATCTAGCTACTTCAGCAGTATAACGGTGAGACCTAGTTGCCAATCTAGTAGTACAGGAGCCACTTCAGGAGCACATTTATTTAGGACAATTTCAGGGATAACGTCGAATCTGAAAGCTTTTGCTGGAATATAGTTTAGAACTTATAGAAGAAACCATGGACGGAGTTATGTGCATATCCCTCAGTAGAGACTTTGTTATGGGGGAAAATCAGGCGAGCTGATAAGTCAAGAGTAGTGATGGAAGAGAATTTACAAGCAAAGCATTCTGCTTTATCGCTAGTAGACAACGTGTATTGAATATACGTATAGTCTCTCTTCTTTTTATCTATATATGAATAAATATAATGTAAGCAATTTATTGTCGGGGCCATATTTTAAACATAAATCCTGAATTATTTTTTCCAAACAAGATTCAGTAGAGTTTCAAGGCTTTAAAATAACAATCAAGTTAGCATTCTCTTTATCACTCTGCTTGCAAACCGTTTAAAAGCTATCTTTTAGTGGCTCATTTTTAACCCTGTCTAATATATCAATAATAAATTGTTGGAAGCTTGAATTTCTCGTTTGTAGCGAGAACTAAGATAGGAAAGTATGCAGTATGAAATTGTTACACTACGTAGCTGAAGACAGTGTTACGCTGTCTATTCTAGACATTTAAAAATAGTCAGCCATTACGATTTTTTTTTAAAAATGAATGCAAGCAGATGATTACTTTTGCAGAATTATTAAGACAATACAAACTTTATGAAATTGCGTAAACTTTGAAGAAAGAGCCAAACAATTTAGGTATTGCCTAAAAGTCATAGGTACATTTTTCTATTTCAGCAAATAGAATAGTATCATTTGCATATTGAACTATCATTACATTGGCAACTTTTATAAGGATTCGGATGGTTCTAATTAAATAAGCTCTAAATGACTCCAACTAACGAATTAAATTAATTCAAATCATATGTCTCTGTTGCGTTTAGATTAAATACTGTTGAAATTTTAAAGTTCGGTTAATTGGGGAAGTAAACTATACGGTGGGGCGCTTCTTAGAGAATTAGAAGTTCTAGATATTTATTATGTAAAAATTACATAATTGTGGCACAAGGCCGAAAAAAAGGGAGGGGTTAAGGCTGGTCCACACTAACTATCTTATACCTAGCTAATCCGATTCACGACGCATTCACTCATTACAATTTACTCATTCGCCACAAGAACTCGTCCATCACCAATCAATCCTCCATACACCATAATACCACATCCTCTCTAGGGGCACCTACAAAACGCACCCCATGTCATAAAAATTTAATGATAGTAAAGTATGTATAAAAATCTGTGATGAAAAAATGAGAGGGGACGGAGATGAACCCAGTAACAAATTGAAATATTAACACAAATCAAATTAAACATAACTGATGTTAGTACGGTCCGCCCAACCCTCAAAAACAGAGAGGCCGCTGTATTCTGCCCATGGGACAAAATCAAGAAGCTCTCTCGCTAAGGGAGTAGGAAAAGGATAAAAAATAATACGGGCATGGGAAAATATAAAGCTGACCAAGACGAGATAAAAAGGGGCCAGAACAAACTGGGGAGGTTGGGAATCTCAGGCTGGATCATAACCAAAGATGTGACCGGGAACAGGCCGGGAACAACATTTATTCACATTAACTGGGTACACAAGGCTTGTCTAACCTAACCAGGGGAGGGCTCCACAGGAAACCGCCCCGATGTGACATAGGTTGACCTAAGAGAAAATCAAGGCTAGCCCCGTTCAAACGAACCAAGCTCGCCTCTTTCACCCACCTTTCGCTGAAGACTGTCGAATGCAGTCGTTTTCTATCAGTTCTAATCTTCATCTTGAGCTGATGCTCAAAGAATCTGATCAGATCCTGATAGAAGTTCTATAAGGATTCATTATTGGCGGCCATAATCTTAACAACATAAGATATGCAGATAACACCGTGTTGACAGAAATACAGAACTCCTACAGAAGCGAAAAGAAAGGACTAAGCATCAATTGCAAGAAGACAGAATGCATGTTTGTTAGCAAAATGAACAGTCCGACATGCAAATTACAAATTGACAATACCAAAATAAAAAAATACAACAATTTAAATATCTGGGAAGTGTTTTAACAGAGGACAAAAAGTGTGACACTGAAATCCGAAGAGGCATTGGCATAGTAAAAGATGCCTTCCAAAAGCTAAGCAAAATATTAAGAAAAAGCAAAAAAGCGTTCGAAACAAACAAAAAAGGACTGCATATCAGTAATATCAGTTCTATATAGCAGTGAATAGTGGACAGATGAAGAAGAGAATTGAAACAACATAAATGTGGTTCTACAGAAGGATGACGAGAATACCATGTACAGAACATGCGAACAACGATAATGTTTTAGAGAAAATGGAAACAAAAAGATACTTATATGATGTCAACATGTCAGGAAGAGACAACAGAAATTTCTAGGGCACGTAATGAGGAAAGTGGACTTGGAAAATTTGATATTCACAGGACAGATTGAAGGCAAGAGGGACAGACAAAACGACGCATAACCCACCTAGCGAGTTACAATGGACAGGAAATTGTGGAGAGTCACGATCTCGTTTATGTTCTATATATATATATATATATATATATATATATATATATATATATATATATATATATATATATATATATATATATCGTAAAGGTAATAAATCCATTGGTATATAACCGAAGTAGATCTTAGTAAGCTCAAATATTAAACCTATGCACAAAAAGAGCTCAATGAATTTATTAGAACAACAAAATCTAAAATTACTTCATATGGGGGTACTTCTCGTTGATCGTTGTGTAATATATATATATATATATATATTTTCATGAAACTCTCACATAGATATCTGCTCATGGCGTATCAAATGTAAAAAAATGACGTCACACATTATGAAATGGTCAAAGTCCGACAATTATTTTAAGAAATTTTTATGTTTATACATTCTTTTTATATATTTAAGTAAATGCTCTGTTTATAATAAACAGTATTAAACAAAACAACATTATATATATATAATATATATATATATATATATATATATATATATATATATATCCTAATTCTCCATGTATAATACGCCTTCATCCATAACACGCACCCCTAAAATTGTACTGAAATTGTGAGAAAATGCTTCTACTCACGCATAATATGCACCCCTTTGTTTGTAATCAAACCATATAAATTTACCTCTCCAATTTCATTACGGCCAGCGTTTCCTACTTTTATTGAAAAAAAATGGTTTAAACATAAAATAATATTATTCTAATTTAGTTTTATGATAATTGTTATTTTATTTTATATTTGTAAGTATTGGTAGGTACATATGATTGTATTTGACATCCTTATGGGGTCGCAATCACCGAATGTTAGTGTCAAATTGTCGTATGTTTGTGGTGCGTAGTCATTTCGCAACTGAAAACGACGATTTAAATGGCAATTTTATAAAGACCTTTTTTGCAATACGCACCCCTAATTTTGCAAATTATTTTTTTAGAAAAAATCGTATTATACATGGGGGATTACAATATATAGATTTGAAAATGACGAGACGCATTCTTTTAAAGGGACAGTTTTCGTCCAACACTTCTACAGAAAGATTCGCTGGAATGACGATAATCAAAACAGCGAAACTGAAAAAGGTTGACATGTTGGGTGGTGTAAATAAGGAGCCACGACTAAAATAAATTTATTATTAAAAACAAACAAATCGATGTAAATAAGCTAATAAGTGAGTATAAAATATTTTTAAAAAAATTACTTACGACCTATCCATGAGACACAGAGAACGAAGAAAGTTCTTCTTCTGCCTGTACAAAGTTGTTCGATGAAGCTTGATATAAACAACTAAAAAAACCGTAAATGTTTAAACGACTGAGCCGTGTGGAGCACCCTAAACACCCCGTCAACATGTTTTGAAGCGCAACCCGGGTTATTAATCAAATGAAGTCCAATCTCTGACTCACAAACAGACTGAATCAATGAATACCATTTACCGCTCAACTTCCACTGAGTTTAGGATGTGGCCCAAGGTCAGTTGTTTAACATGGGGAACCCGAACGGAAACGCTCGGGCCAATGGTCAAAATTTGTCCAGCCCCCGCTTTCGCGGGTTCGGGCACAAAACTGGTCTTAGCTGGTCATTGCATTGCAGAACAAAAGGCCGAGTGACTGAGTCAAGCGATCCTGTCTTATATAGGTAGCCATGTGTTGTCCAATCCGGGTCTCCAACCGCAAGTCGGTTCACCTCAATATATATATTTCATGTCAATATTATATATCTCTTCTCTAAGATAGTAAAATGATAATTAAGTTCAATTTTTTACAATAATTTATTATGTAATGGTTGAAAATTCAACAGCAATATCGAGGTACGTTTCCCCTTGCACAGATTGGAGTTTTTTTTTTTTTTTTTTTTAACTTAATAAGATATTCATATAAGTAAATTTAGTTGTTTTTTTTTTTTTTTTGCAGTTTTCAAAAATATTTTCATATTTCCGAAGTATTGGATTAATTGTAAAGTTACTTTGAATAAAATAGAATTTTTTAATTCTACCAATAACTTTACGAACCGACTCCTAAGAGGATGCTTCCTTGATTACTACAGACTTAATATGTTCAAGTCTAGGGTCAATAACTCTAGTGACTCTTGAGCCTTGTACAGGGTGAACATCATTGTCAAAAAACAAACAAATAAAAAAAAAAAAACACAAGATATCCCTAGCCATGATCAGCAGAACGAGAACAATCTACCCACATAGATTAAATAAAGGGTTCATTTCGAAATTCTTTAAAAGTTACCCGGATTGACAATCGTCTAAAGAAGGTCGGAGAGCATAATGGCCAAAATGTTCTGATTCTGACACTATGATGGGACAAACACGTAGAGGGCATGGTGGAGGTGAGAGATCTTATCCTGGTCTCAAGTCTTTTATGACCAGCGATAAAGTCGGCGAGGTAAGGTTTTTAAAGCGGTTAACGACTTGATCAAAAGGGAATAAGTGAAAACCTTTGGGATCAGACGACAACAAAGCGAACATTGATGATTTTCTGTTTCTGGTGTATGTTAATAGTCGCAGTTGAGATTGCGGAGGCCAGTTTTCGTCTGCCAACGCATTGCTCACAAAGCCTTGACGGAAACATCTAAATATATTGAAAACCGGATTCGAGTTTTCATTTCTTTCCGCGGCGTTTGTTCTCATCTTTAGTTTCTTTGTTAGCATGTAGCGGGCCTTTCCCAGGTTTAGTGCACAATAATGCGAACAAGAATGAGGACACGCCGATCCTTCAGTATCTGTCTATATTTCTGAGATGAGGTATTATGTACACTATTTACATTATTCAGACTATTGTCCTCATCTTTGCTGCCATATTTATTACAACATTTCGGCCGTTGTACACTCCGGCCTTCTTCAGGTGGTTGGAATGTCGAACTGAACCCTTTATTTCGCTCACAGGGATATACTGTTCTACTTCCACGTGCCATGTCTAATGGATGTCAGTTATCAGTTATCTCCTGTTAATTCCCCTCTCCAAGTTCTCCACTGCCTTAACCAGGTATTGAACTCACACTCTTTGGGTCCTTTTAACGCCTTTATCCACTGTGCTATGTGTCCTTGAGGACACACGGCACAGTGGATAAAGGCGTTAGTTAGATCCAGTGACAGGACCCAAAGAATGTGAGTTCAATACCCGGTTAAGGCGGTGGATAATTTGGAGAGGGGAATTAACAGGAGATAACTGATAACTGACATCCATTAGACATGGCACGTGGAACTAGAACAGTCTACCCTAGTGACTGAAATAAAGGGTTCAGTTCGACATTCCAACCACCTGAAGAAGGCCGGAACGTTTTAATAAATATGGCGACAAGGATCAGGACAATAGTCCGAGTAATGTAAATAGAGGCCATGCCGAGTTGGTAATCATTAGCCGGTCGGTGGACAACGGGGCGAAGGCTCTGTTGTATCTTTACAGGAATGAAAAGACCTATCTAGGTGTGTTCAAGCGTAAACTACTGCCATTCAGACGCTCACTAACGTATTAGCGAAATTGGATATCTCAGCTTGGCAATACATCTTATCACGTTAACCTATTAAGATGGCTTTTGGTAGCGTCACACTTCGGCTATAAAAGCGATTTCCCTGATGAACAAAGTGAGATTGTTGTCGAGTGGCGCAATTTTTCTTTTAGTAGGTCTTCTCAATTTAGGCCGCTTGTTATAATTCTGTGCGTTCCTCCCTTCACACTTCGTTGGCCTAGCCATTGCCCCAGACAAATAATAAACCGTTCCGTTTTGATTGCGAGGAAGGACAGAAGAAAGAGATATAGGAGGGTCGTTGTCTGATTTTATCGAGAAAAAGACGGTATAAATAATAATAATAACACAGCCCACACCTTACGAAGGGCTTTATCTATGTAAAATATGTTTTTTTTTTTTTTTTTTTTTGTCAGTGGAAAATGTCATTAGGTCTCTGAGAGGGACCCAGAAAGAAATGCGTATACACCAGAAATCAAAGGAAATAAATTGATAATAATAACCACCCAGACCCAGTTACGGAGATAGGACCTGTTACAATTTTATGGGACTACACAATACACACTGACAGAACAATCAAGGCCAACTGCCCAGATATTGCTATTAAAGACCACAACCAAAAATAGGGCCTCCTTATTGATATGGCAGTCCCTGCAGACTGCAATGTATCTTTGAAGATCTTCAAAAATCTATCAAAATACAAGGACCTTGAAATCGAAATCTCAAAAATGTGGCACATGGGAACATCAACAATCCCTGTTGTAGTTGGAGCTCTCGGATTGGTTGGAAAAGATTAAAGTAGACTAAGTGAGGGGATTCCTGGAAGTCCACGCCTTAAAGAAATGCAAAAAAAAATTGTTCCCACGAGTACAGCCCACACCTTACGAAGGGATTTATCTATGTAAAATATGTTTTTTTTTAATTGGTCAGTGGAAAATTGTCATGATGCCATTTCTAACCTTAGGTCTCTGGGCGGGAACCGGAACGAAATGTGTACACACGAGAAATAAAAGGAAATGAAATAATAATAATAATAATCTAAAGAAGTGATAATGCTGTCAGTTGCTTAACGACTGCCTCAGTGAAATGGAAAACCTTGTAAATTTTGAATCTTTTCATTTGTATCCTCTTACTTCTTTAAATAATGACCTGCATTCATAAGCATGCTTAACGATGCAATATGGGAATTTTCCACAGATATTCCATAGTCGTAGAAATCGAAAAAAAGAACTTATTCAATCATTGAATTAAAAATTATGACCCATCAAAAAATTAAAAACAGTGAAATTTTCACTAGTTAGATTTAAGTATTTAATGATCACCTTTTATTTAGTAATTATTAGTAATCTTAGCAACATTTAATAAGCTAGTCACACCGACCCGTGCTATTGAATTCGGTCCTAACTATTTGGGGCTTATGGTCACATCAAGTTAAAACACAGGTTCCCTTACGATCACTACAGTTAAGCAACTCCGGACCGGGTAGGTACATCGATGGATAACCGCTTGCGAATACAAGGTGCTGTAATCTCGACAATGGCTCAGAATTAATCGGAAAATCAAATTCCAATTCCACTTGGGTTCGTCATATTCACTTACGCGCAAATACTCATGAGAAAAGTATGAATCCACCTCTTATCCCCCAGCTATGGGTTAATTAGTAAAACTTTTATCAATAGACTATTATTATCTAAAACAATTCTTGAAATCTGAAAAGATATCCTGACTTAAAACAATGATTTAAAAGGCAAAATTTTCCCATAGATCCAATAATATAGTTGTATAAATAAAAATCGTAGATTAATAAGTCAAAGAATGACATCAAAGTCATCACCGAGGGACCAACAATTTGTTTCATCTTTGAACACAATCCTCAGACCATGTATGTTGTATTTTAGCTCAACTATTTATATATGCCGGTTAATGTGCATTATGGGTAGCAAGGTATATCGTATTAACCTGCAAAAGGGTTGTAGAAAATGAATGAATCAATAAAAAAGTAAATATTTTATTCTTTGATGTTGCGTGCCCTTTCAAGAATTGCTCAGTCATGGCTCTCTACAACTTCCTATCCTTCATAACTCTAATTAATGCTTGTATGCTTACTATCTGTCCCAGTCCTTGTTCTGTCAAACATTTACACAAGCTCATAAGGTAGCTTCCTTGCTGTTTCCATTTACTTTTCTAATATGTTCTATGAGTGTCAAACTCTCCAAGCACTCTTTCCTCATTATGTGTCCCAGAAATGTCAAATATTTTTCCTGATACTAAGTATAAGCGCCTTTTTTGTTCCCATTTTCTGTTAAACTTCCTCATTGTTCGCATGCTCCGGCTATGATATTCTGAGTATCCTGTAAAATCACATCTGTGTTATCTCAAGTCTGTTCTTTATCTACAAGGTAATTGTCCAGTATTTATTGCCATATAGGAGGATTAACAGTACGTAGCAATTCAGAAGTCTTTTTTTCCTTCTAACGATTATTCTTGTTTCTTAATACATTGCTTAGCTTTTGGAAGGGATCTTTCGTTATTCCAATGCCCATTCGGATTTCAGTGCACGTTTTCCGTCATCTATTAAAACACGCCCAGGAATGTTAGTGCATAATATAAATAAGTGGATAAAACGAACCCCCAGGGTTTCTAAAAAACGAAATCAGCGAACAGTATTTAAATTCCAGTCTCGCTTGGTGCATTCACTTTCGCATTAATACACTTGGGAAATGCTTGCATCATTTTGTCTTAATCCAACCCACTGCTAAGCTGTGGGTCAAATGCCAGGATAAGAAAAGGCTCTCTAGCTTTGCGTTGTAGCCGATCGAGAAGAAGGACAGATCTGTATTCTAAACCGCGGAGAAGAGAACGAATATCAGGATAGACAAGGCTCTCTAGAATTTGGGTGGGAACTGTCTAGAAGAAGGACAGATATGAATTCAAACCTGTGGAAGAGGGAACGAATAGCAGGATAGACAAGGCTCTCAACATTTGTGAGGTAACCGGTCTAGAAGAAGGACAGATCTAAATTCAAAGTAGTGAAGAGAACGTATAGCAGGATAGAGAACACTCTCTAGCATTGTAATGTAACCGGTCTAGAAGAAGGACAGATCTGGATTCCAAACCGTGGAGGGGGAATGAATAGCAGGATAGACAAGGATCTCTAGCATTGTGAGGTAACCGGTCTAGAAGAAGGACAGATCTGGATTCCAAACCGTGGAGGGGGAATGAATAGACAAGGATCTCTAGCACAAGGATCGGTCTAGAAGAAGGACAGATTGGATTCCAAACCGTGGAGGGGGAATGAAACAGGATAGACAAGGATCTCTAGCATTGTAAGGTAACCGGTCTAGAAGAAGGACAAATCTGGATTCCAAACCGTGGAGGGGGAATGAATAGCAGGATAGACAAGGATATCTAACTTTGTGAGGTAACTGGACTAGAAGAAGGATAGATCTGGATTCTAAAGCGTGGAGAGGGAATGAATAGCAGGATAGACAAGGCTCTCTTGCATTGTGAGGTTACCGGTCTAGAAGGAGGAAAGATCTGAATTCAAAACCGCGGATAAGAGAACGAGAAACAACTCCTCCATCTTTCCCAAATTTCCAAATAATAAAGATAAATGAATCTTTGGAGAGCAACGATTGCCTATACTCTGAAGTGACGTCGTATTTTAGAATATTTTCTTTAGCATCCATTCTACTCGCCAGTGAAGTGAAGTTGTTAAACTCTTACGCACACCATATTGTAAGAGACCTGAATGGTTATTTCTATTTTTGCCCTGATAAAATTGTGTTAAAGAGAGCTTTTCTAGGAATGTCAGCTGAACGCACCTTGCTAACTTAACTGACGCTTGCTGGGTGCTTGTTGTTTTTCAGCTTTTGAAAGTGGCGAATGTGTCTGCTCTTCGTTTTGTTTACCGTGCCATAATTTTAAGGCATGTTAGATCGTTTTGTAATATATATTTAATTTAATATAATCTTACTATTAACCTACATTCCAACATATACCTGTCAGAATTTACAAGAAATACTTAATGAGACGAGCAGATGGCCTATGGTATTGCATTACATTCTCCTCCCTTGACCGTATTGAAGGTAATGATAATAGCCGCTTCCCTATGAGAAAATATTCGGCATTCGTTGACCGAACAGCCAATGCTACACGTGTTACGCTTTTCTTCGCCTCCGGGCCAACTGGAATCAAAGTGTAGTATCTGTTCCCTACGTCTCTAATGATAATGGCAATATTAGCCTTTTCCTCATAAGGAAATACTCTGCATTTATTCACCCAAAAGCCAGTGCTAATAGAGTTGCTTTTTTTTCGCTTTCAAAGATTAGCACGTGTTCTCATCTCTAATCGTAATTGTAATATTAACCGTTTTCTTGTAAGGAAACAGTTGGAATTCGTTGACTAACAGCCAGTGCCAATCGAGTTACACTTTTCTTTAATCTTTAGCCATCGTGTTAGGCTCAAAGTGTAGTACCTGTTCTCCTCATCTCTAATGTTAATTAGGTTAACTGTTTCGTATTAAGGAAACATTCTGCATTTATTGATTGAACAGCCAGTGTGGATCGAGTGTCACTATTCTTCACCCTCACAGTGTAGTATCTGTTTTTCTTATCTCTAATGCTAATGGTAATATCAGATGTTTCCTTATAAGGAAACGTCCGGCAATCATTGACAGAGAAACCAATGAAAACTGTCGGTTGAAATTTATAAAATGTTTCTCTTAAAACGATTTTTCAGGAAAAAAAGGTTTCGGTGGTCCAGTAGCTGTTATTTCTTTTGTCAGTATTGACAGAGGCTTCTTTTCTAACTCTTTGTTTGAAGTATTGAAGAGCGTCAATATCTTGATTATGACAGTATTCTCTTCAAGATACATATACTTTTAGTTGTTTTTGTTGTTTGTTTTTTGTTGAAAGAACTCAATTGATTTGGTTTCTGTTATTTGTTTTTCTTTTTTAATTAGTATCACCTCATGCAAGTTAGTAAAGATACTAATACACTAGGGGTTACTGAGTGTGGAAGAATTACGAATAGAAAGATTACTAATGAGTTAGAAGATGAAAGAATAATCAGGAGGACAGTAGATTGACAGTGCATTTAAATTTTGTCTAACAGACACAGTAAACCAACCAAAGGTCGGATTCATTCGAACGTGTAAATCCATAGTAGGAGTTTCAGATGTGGCACAAGGCCGCAAATATGGAGCACCCAGTGAGGATCGAACTCTCTACTCAGTTCTAAGACACGCTTTCTCGCCATTAAACGACGTCGAAGTGCCCCATATACTAAGCTAGGCTTGGGGCACCTCGAGGCAGTGTAATGGTGTTATACCTGACGTACCTATTCTATTATTAATAGACTCTCCCACACATAATAAGTAGTAGCAGTAGTAGCGGTCGCCAGTTTGGCTCAGTGGTGTTTAGCGAGTCAGTCGATATCGGACATTGAAGTACCAACCATCACAACTAGATTGCTGCGTCATTATCTCTTATTTCCAAGTTCCTAACGTTTTGTACGTCGAACCTAATTTAGGACGACTTATTGAAATACAAGCCTCCACTGTGAAAACTACTCTACAACAAATGGCTAGCAAGCTTGTCTCGCTAGAGCAGTTATGACAGAGGAGTGAGTTCGATCCTCAATGGGTGCCCCTACATTCAACCTTGTGTCACATCTAAGCTAAGTTTGGAAAATCACTATACTAAGCTAGGCTTAGTATTGTCACAAAGTCACAAGCAAGGAGGGTCTAGTGATTATGAAACTAACTAGTTAGTAGTAATGGTCAACAAGACGAACTCGATAACAGTTAACCCACGCAAGGTGCCCCTTCTCCGCAAAATACGTGCTGCTTAAATGTGGCACAAGGCCGAATGTAGAGGCACTCACTGAGAATCGAACTCACTGTTACAGTTTTTTGTATATATATATATATATATATATATATATAACTAGTGAGTTAGTCAAAATGACTTAATTCCCTTTACAGTCTACCAATAGAAGGTTGACCAATCAGAAGCCGCAGAACATTGTATCCGTCGTGTATAAAGGCGGCCATCTTTGTTTACCCTACCGGAATGACCAGAGCCAACTTGTCAGGCGAACATGACAAACGGAAGAACTACGCTTTTCTGCGATATCCACTGCGAACCTGCACTACGCTTTCATACTGTCTCCGAAATATTCACTGCCAACCTCTGGATTCTATACTCGAAGACGACCGTCATGAATTTGTAACACTCACTACTCAGTTGTAGTTGATCTGGCGCGACAAATTTGCTCATCATTACACTACGCGGAAGTGCTCTAGTTCGAGTTTATACGTAGTGAAGTTATTTGCATGAGAGATGTAAAGACGGTTCAGTTCGGGTCTTTCCGCTTGTTTCCGACACCCGTCATGCACGCATGCTAATCTTGGCCTTTCTGCGTTACAAAAATCAATCCTGGCATTTAATCGTTTGGTCAGAGTTTAGGGAGTGGGCTGTGGCCGAGAACCTTTTAGCCTCCACTTCCACGTTTACTGTCTCCACTTTAGGAGATGTGCTAAATGTCAGTGCCATAATTACTATATTACTTAATTGTTAGTGACAGTAAGTCATTGCTTATCGTGGCCAGAGTTGAGAGCTGGAATAAGTCGTCAATGAAAATGATATTAGAATTAACATAAGATCTTTTAGACTTTAGAATCGCCATCTGTGGGAAACGGAGACAGCTAAGAGGGTGACATAAATTCAGAGGATCTATTCGGTAAGCCCCATTGCAGAATACAACACACACACACACACACACACACACACACACACACACACACACACACACACACACACAGAGGAGCGGGAGAAAATAGCTGCTGGCTGCCAATACTTATTCAGTTGATGTGAAAAAGAAAAGCAGGCTCCTCCCGCATGGAATTCACTAAAATTCTGAAAGATTTCAACGCGGAAGACCTAATATCTTCATTCACGAAGCGAAGCAATAATAATAATAATAATCTATATGAATAAATGCGAAACTGGAGTTCAATTCTCCCACGAATTCTGAGGTTAGAAGGGCCCAAATCTACTTTATAGTAATTTGGTATTTGCTCGACCCCGCACAAAGTCGCGTTGTAACACAAGGTCAGTTTAATGTAGGACGCCCGAGCGCGTGCACCCGGGCTAGGAACAAAAATTCAAAGATCCCCCTGCAACCGTCGGTTGTGATGGCCTCAGTGCGAGCACCGATTCCTCTCTCTAGTGCAATGAGAGGGCGCGGCCTTGGGCAGCTGCTTTTCAGGCCCGGACTCCTCTCTCGACGATCATGGCTCTCCCCAAATTCCTGCCCTTCTTAGCACTTAATAAATTTTGTCTTGTTAATTCTCCTATACCTTATCCCGCCAACCATTTACTCAAGCTCATTAAGTAGGGTATGCGTTGTTTTCTTCCGTCTCCTTTGCCTTCAATATATCCTGTGAGTATCACATTTTCCAAGCCTTCTTTCCTCATTATGCGCCCTAGAAATTTCAGTTGTCTCTTGCTGATGTTAAGTATTAGTTCCCTTTTCCATTTTCACTAGTATTAATAGAAAATATAACTGGAATTAAAATGGGGGACCGATTTTCTGTTGTTATTAAGTAATAAACTGATCTCCCAGAATTACGAAATATTAATATAATAATTGGAACAATATACCCTGCAGAGTTTGAACACCACACAAAATGTGTTTACTTAATATTTAACAAATATGAAGTCAAATGTTCATGATTAGTCAAGTAGATTTTTGAAGATTTTCTGGCAAATAACTACAAGAAATTTCTGGATTTGGTTAAAATTTTTGTCGGGATTACAACCGCATGGCCATAAACTAGTATCCATAAAAAATGCAAGTGGACTTAAAATGGAGGATCAAATTTCTATTGTTATTAAGTAATAAAGTGATCCCTCAGAATTAATACATACAAATCCTCTGCCAAATAACTACAAGGAATTTCTGGTTTTTGTTAAAATTTTTGTCGGGATTACAACCGCATGGCCATAAACTAGTATCCATAAAAAATGCAACTGGACTTAAAATGGGGGATCAAATTTTTATTGTTATTAAGTAATAAAGTGATCCTTCAGAATTAATACATGCAAATCCTCTGCCAAGTAACTACAAGAAATTTCTGGTTTTGGTTAAAATTTTTTCAGGAATTACAACCACATAGCCATAAACTAGTATTCATAGAAAATACAAGTGGACTTAAAATGGGAGACCGAATTTCTATTGTTATTAAGAAATGAAGTGATCCCTCGGAATTAATACATACAAATCCTTTGTCAAGTAACTACAAGGAATTTGTAGTTTTGGTTATGATATTTGTGGAAATTACAACCACATGACCATAAACTAGTATTCATAGAAAATGCATGTGGATTTAAAATGGGGGATCGAATTTATATAGTTATTAAGTAATAAAGTGATCCCCCAGGATTAATACATATAAATATAATAATCAGAAAAATATATTTAATCCTGCATTACTACTACGGTACACCCAAACACTTGATGTTCTGCTTTAATATTTAACAAATGGCAAGTCAAATGTTCATGATTAGTCAAGCAGCTTTCTGAAGATCTGCTGGCAAATAACTACAGGTAGTTACTGGTTTTTGTCATAATGCAGTTTACTGAAAATAAAATGAAACCTATTTTTGAAGATTTGAAATTTTGAATCTTTCAAATGAATTTTAAATATTGAACTTTTAACTCGATTTTTCAAAGTGAAACCATGCTTTTTTTCATTAATATCTGTTCTATAATCCCCCCCCACTCAAGAAAGAATACTCATGACAGTATATGACAAAAAATTTCATCTGAATCATCCATTTATAAAATTTTAAATGGGTTTTTTTAAATACCCCATGGTACTAATGTTGCGACAGTGGTTTACGACATTAACAAAGAGTTAAATAGCCAGGCAAATGACATTCTTTCCTTTTGGTTGAAAATTAGTTCAGGAGGACATCCCTGAATTCGAAACTATTAAAAAGACAATGAAACACCACTCCTTTTTCATCGCGTACAACCATGACAACGCTCTGTAAAGGGTCATAATCGCCTATGCCCTGTAAAAACATCGCATTTAAAAATAGTTGAAAGCGAATAATAAATTAAAAAAGGTTTTAAATGCTCATTTTAAAACAATGGCGCTAACTTATCCCGTCTCATGTTATGTATCACTCGTGTGAAAATGTATGTTATTTCCATAGTTTAAACAACGATGGGTAAACAAAACTGTTATGGTCCGGTCCCTTGGTCCAAGGTAGAACCAATAAAGAAGAACGCGAACACAGGTATAGAATAACACAGATATATTACAAACAGGAATATATACAGAGAAGTAGAAAGTGTTAGTATGAACAATCAGGTTTAGTAGAGAGAACAATGTAGTCTCGACCTGTATCACTATTCCAATGTCTTGCAGTAATTGTCTGAACGCGTCTCTGTTTCGGACTGCCTCTGACTCGACTCGAACTACTGACTGACTCGACTCGAACTACTGACTAATTCGAACGACTGACTCAACTGACTGACTCCTTGAAGGACTGCTCTCGCCTACTGACTGAAGTGCAGTATTTATTAAGTATGGAATAGTCCATTATTATTATTATGGGTAAGATCCCATAACAAAAACCAAAGCCAACAATCGACCTAGAATTTTAAAGTTCATTTCAGATAATTCTAAATGTGACTCGAGCTTGATATATTTGGGAAAGATATTAGAATAATCGAGAACCTATATTAGCAGCAAACGGCCTGCATACGGATAGAAAATGAATTAAGCAGATATACAAAAATAGAAAGGGACGTAAGGCAAGGATATCTCTTCTCACAGGACTTATTCAGCCTATACAGCAAGGCAATTCTGAGAGAATTAGAACTCCTACCAGGATTCATCATTGACGGCCACAACCTTAACAGCATAAGATACGCAGATGACACAGTACTGATAGCAGATACGGAAAAGAAATTACAAAACCTCCTACAGAAGGTAGCCTTTAGAAAGAAAGAAGAAGGGACTAAGCATAAATTACAAGAAGATAGAATGCATGATCATCCGTAAAAGGATGAAGCCGAAATGCAATTTGCAGGTCGGGGACACTAAAATCAAGCAGTGTCTTGGAAGTGTTTTGACGGAGGACGGTAAGTGCGACGCTCAGATCCGAAGACGTATTGGGATGGCCAAGGACGTATTCCAAAAGCTGAGCAGAGTATTGCGAGACAGGAGGATTTCTTTGGTAACAAAGAAAAGACTACTGAGCTGCTTCGTAACATCTATCCTTCTTTACGGCAGCGAATGTTGATGATGAAGAAGAGACTCGAGGCAACAGAGGTATGGTTCTACAGAAGGATGCTGAGGATATCATGGACCGGGCGTGTGAGCAACGATGAGATTTTGTAGGGGATGCAAACAAGGAGGAAGCTTATACTTAACATCAGGAAGAGGCAGATGAAATTTTTGGGACACGTAATGAGAAAGGAGGGCCTGGAGAATCTGATACTCACAGGTCGAATAGAGGGAAAGAGAGACAAGGGAAAACAACGCATGATATACCAGGCGGGCTTAAGCAAGTGGATGACAGTATGTGGTCTGGGGGAGGTGGCAGAGGCATGAAACTTATTGAGAGCTACAAGGGATAGGGTGAAGTGGAGAGCCATGATTGCCTATATCTTGAAGAGACATGGCACATAAAAAGAACGAAAGTTAGGATCTAACTTCGTGTTAGCATCGATTTAATCCACGATTCTCAAATACTTAATCAAATGGACCTAAATTATTTCTGAGCGTCATGGTAGTGTAATTGTTAACAAGATTGGAATGTAGATCCTTAGTTGTGAGTTTGATCCTCACTGGGTGCCTCATACTAGTGACCTTGAACTAAACTAAGTTAAGATTCGTAAAAAACAATTGATTTGTGCGTCTGTGTGTTGGTAGGTGAGTTTGATATATATAAAAAAAGAAAAAGAAAAGAACGAAAAAAAAGAACGGAAAAAGAAAAAGAACGAAAGAAAGCAAAAGAAAGAAAGAAAAAGAAGGAAAGAAAAATGGAACAAAATGAATAAATAAAGGAACAGAATAAATGAAAGAAGGAAAGAATAGCAGAAAGAAAAAGAATGAGAGAAAATGACGGAGGAAGAAGGGTCAAAAGAAAGAAGGAACGAAAAAGAAAGAACGAAAGAAAGCTATAAAGAAACAAAGAAAAAGGGTGCAAGAAAGTAAAAGAATGAAAAAATAGAAATGAAGAAATAAAGCAAGGGAAACACGACAGAACGAAAAAAGAAAGAAAGAGTCTGAAAAAAAAAAATAACGGAAAATAACAAGTGAAAGAAGGAAAGAACAACAGAAAGGAAAAGAGCTATAAAAATAAATGAAAAAGAATGAAAAAAATCAGAAATAAATAAAAAAGAAAGAAGGAAAGGAAAGCACAATGAAAGAAAGGAAATGAAAAAGAAAAAAACAGCAGAATAAAGGAACGAAAAAGAAGGAAAGAAGACAAGAATGATAGAATGAAAACGAAAGAAAGAAAGAAAAAAGAAAGAAAGAAAGAAAAAGGTACGAAGAAAGAAAGAAAGAAAAAAAGAAAGAAAGAAAGAAAAAAGGAACAAAGAAAGAAAGGACGAAAGGACGATAGAAAGAAAAAGAACATCATGAAGAAAAAGAAAGGAAGAAAAAAAAAGGAATAAATGAAAGAGAGTACGTTAGAAAAATAAAAATAAACAAGAGAACGAAGAAAAAATGCGAAAAGTAACGAAAAAGTAAAAGACGAGAGAAAAAAAAGAACAAAAAAGAAAAAAAAAAAAAAAAAAAAAAAAAAAAGAAAAAAAAAAAAAAAGAACAAAAAAGAAAAAATGAAAAAAAAAAAAAAAAGAACAAAATATAGAAAAAATACAAAAGCAAGCAAAAGAATCGAACGTAAGAACGATATGGAACAGAATGTAACCGTTGGAAATGTCATAAAACGAAGATAAGAATTAAAATAACATGGGGGCGGGGAAGGATACTTCGACCAGCTGTTCTTGTTGTTGTTACCCAATACGCCTTAACTTAGCACGTGGTTAGCTTCTGATTACCGGCGGAACATCATTTCTCACTGAAGGTGATACTAAATAGAATAAAGATTTTTTTTTCATTCTTACATTTACCGGACACAATCATCTAGCTTTCTTGGTAGTTCAACTTTAGGAATTACTACACTAGATCAAATCTGGGTGCTCCATACTTTCGGCCTTGTTCCACATCTAAGCTGCGTTTAGTAAAACGATATTATATAGGCGTTCTTGTCGTCTAAAGATCCCGAGTGCGTGAAACTCGAGTAACGACTCGGGCTTTCTTTTGATAGGAATTGACGATGTGATGCATTTTTCCGATGTCTAGGTAATCTGGGCGATGCGCATTTTACTTTATTGAACAGGTAATTGTTTGCTTTTGGGTAATTTTTTCTTTTTCTTTTCTTGTTCGAGATTTTCCTTTGTCTAAGGTGTTAGGCTTTTAGGAAAGTCGTCTATTAGTCACACCGACAAAGCCGATTTTTCTTTAGTATATATATATATATATATATACATTGTGTGTATTTAGACAGCATTTTTTCATTCATACACGTTTCATTAAATAATATAGACAAGTGTTGTCTATTTATTTTATATAAATTCTTTTCATAACGTCTGATAAGTTTAAGAACATTATCATAAACGAAGAAAGAAAAGATGACAATTACAGTACAATTGCTTAATATATTGTACTGTAGTGTCATCTTTGATAATGGCTTATGTAAGCCGAAAGCTTAGATTGGATCAAAAAATATGTATCAATATTGTGATTTTCTTTCTTCGTTTAATGATGATGTTATTAAGCTTATCAGACATTATGAAAAGAATTTATATAAAATAAATAGACAACACTTGTCTATATTATTTAATGAAACATATATATATATATATATATATATTACCGGAAACATCTCGCTGTAGGAGAGGCCCTGTATATAAAACATCTCACACCCACTAGCAAACTCACCTTATTCAGCAGTGGTAATGGGTGTGTTGAAAGTTTTTTTTTAAAAAAAAAAACAATATAAAGACGCCCACTTGAATTCCAGTCGAGCCGCTCAAACACACTGAGTCCGTAACAAAAACTCCTACTAGTATTCAAAACAAGAAAAAACACATGAAGAGAAATTACCCCCACCCTTGAAAATGGCTAAAGAATTGGCCGAAAGTTCTTGGGACAATGGACAATACGGTCAATTGTTGCACTCCCTTAGTCCGACCAAAAAGGATAAATGTAAGAATGATGGAAAAAATAAATAAAAAGTTAATTAAATTTTATTTGTCTGTCATATTCAACGAAACATGTTAAAAAGGGGCACCTTCAAAAGTCTAGATGACCAGAGCTTGGCAGCTGATCTCTCATCCGATCAAGATCTAACGTCTCAGTGAAGAAAAATGGTTGATTATATTCAATGTCTCGAAAATAAAACAAGCAACTTTCCATCATCGCCGATCGGACCCCAAACTCTCACTGACCAACCCTTTTTTTACTTTCCCTAAATCCTAATGATACAACGGTATATGGGTGCACCTTCAAAACTCTAGATGGCCAGAGCTTGGCAACTGATCTCTTTTCTGACCGAGCTTTGACAGCTCAGTTAGGGGAGAACTGTTTGGTCATATTGAATGTCTCGAAAACCAAAGTAGTGCCATTCCATTAACACCGATCGAACTCAGAATTTTTAACGCTCGTGATGAACGGACGTTTCCTTAGAGAGGTCCCAAGCCTTGAGTGCCTATTGGGATAATCCAGACCTCATGTGGACCTCGTATGCACGATCTATAGCTAAAGATGTTTCTCTGTATCGTTCCAGTAAGTATAAGACACCTCCTGTTATCCTCTAGCTTTACAAGAGCCAGATCAGGCTGAAAATGGAGTACTGTTGCCATATATTGGTAGGAGTTGCCAAGTCTCAAACTTCCGCTTTCGACAGAGTCGAAAATGGTATCCGCGTCCTTGTGGGGGATTAATTATTTTCCACACTACAATTATAGACTTTCGCACAGACGAAACGTCACAAGCCTCTCGTTGTTCTATCGCTGTTTCCATGAAAAGTGTTCACATCAACTACATTACTTACTTCCACCCGTTCTAACCTTCGCGGCTAAGACACGCCATGTCACGCACATCGTAGTGAACCATCCTCATTCCCTTCGTATACCATTAATGAGATGCAAGTTCCACTCGAGTAGCTTCGTCTCACGAACCGCTGCTTTGTGAAACCGACTTCCTAGAGGATGCTTCCACGATCATTACATGTACAAACGTTATCTTTCCCATATATACCCGTAAACTGTCTCTGTAAACCTCTACTTCGAGTGGCTCTTAGGCCTTGTACAGGGTGTACATTATTATAAAAAATGTACATTTCGTGTGTGTGTGTGTCTGTGGATATATTTATATATATATAAATTTATATATATACATATATATATATATATATATATATATATATATATATATATATATGAAGAAAAATATAGAAAAAAAAAACAAAAAAATCTTAATATGCAATTATGCTGTATTAATGTTAATATAAAGTCAACGTCGGACGTTTCGGTCTATTTTAGACCATCTTCAGGACATTTTCATTTAAACATAATTAACATTAGAACATATAAAAATTCAACACGAAAAGACGATGGACATAAGAGCACAACTAATCCAAACAGATAACTGAAATTTTTATATAAGATCATCGTTCCGTTTAAATATGATCACGTCGTCACGTGGGCGATGTTTTTTGTTTGTTTTTTCTGTATATTTTTCTTCATACTGTCGGATCTATATCCATATATTTGCTTACACACACACACACACACACATATATATATATATATATATATATATATATATATATATTGATAATGTTAAACAAACACTAATCAACAACGGCTTCCCAAACCACCTTATAGACCACCAAATTAGACTATTTCTCCCCAAAGTAAGTAATAACGATAGTGAACACACAGTCAAAAATCATATACACATTTATCACAAAAAACAAAAGCACAATAATTACAAACAAGACGAATCTTCTCTAAGGCATATTATAAAGAAATATACTACTCCAATTGACCCGAATAAAAAAATCAAATTAATTATCTATTATAAAAAATTTAAGACTGCTAACCTTATCCTCAAACATAACAACACACCAGCTAAGTCAAAATTACAAAGAACGAACATTATCTATAAGTTCAAATGCCCCTTAAGGAACTGTGTTCCTGATCAAACCGGACTCATAAATAATTACATCGGTTACACAACCACATGCTTATCTAGACGTCTTACGTTACACCTATCTGATCACAGCACCATTAGAACCCATTTAAACACAAACACAAATTTACCAGACTCCATTAGAAACATACTAGTAGAAAACACAAATATATTAACTGCATCCACCTGCAAAAAAAGACTAAAAATAATGGAAGTTTTAATAATAAAAAAGAAAAAGCCAACCCTTAACAACATTAACTACGAACAAAGCCACAATGTGCTAACTGTATTCGGAAATTAAAAACATCTCTACCACACACTAAGACATACACAGAACGCACACACTCCCAATTAAGCTGAAAAATGGGATCATCCTTGATAATAGCTAAAGGTATAGCCGAAAGCGCTCGGAAATATAAACATTTGGACAGTTCTTACACACCCTTTGTCCAGAAAAGAAAGCTCTTGTTAGAACACAAGAAAAATTAAATAAAAAGCTTAACCGTAGTACCTTGTCTGTCGTTTTAATGAACTATGCATAAAGGAAGGATTTCTGCCTAAAATACAACTATATATATATATATATATATATATATATATATATATATATATATATATATAATTAATTTACATGCATGATAACTACTCACCCATTGCAAGAGGACGTTCATCAAACTGGCCTCGGCAGATGAAGTGTTTAGACAACGACCACCAACTTTTCCGACTCGGCGTATTCACTCATCAGGGACTTTGATAGTAAAATTTAATTATAAAAAAAAAACTGCTTGCCTTAAAAGCGTGGTCGATCGTTGCTGTTTTTTTCTTCGAAATACAATCTTTGATTATATATATATATATATATATATATATATATATATATATATATATATATATATATATATATATGTGTGTGTGTGTGTGTGTGTGTGTGTGTGTGTGTGTGTGTGTGTGGCTGTGTAAGAAAAAACAAATAAGTAAATAAAATACATAATTTATAGATAATTGGACACTTTTATTAAATTAATTATTTGCAGAGCTTCATGTGTTGAACAGCATCGTTTGACAAAATACGAATCACCCCAGAATTTGTGTAGACAACTAAATTGATTATTGTGAATTTAATCTTAAAATATAGTAAAATAAAACTGAAGTATTTCCAGTAAAGCCGCATAAAACTGACCTTGTGTCACATTCGGTTGCGATGTGGACGCACTGAAAATTTACCTTAAATAAAACCTAAGAAAAAACATTGTTTTCTTTTACATTCAACTTCTATATTAGACATTATTTAAGCATAATTCAGCAATTTCTAAATTTTATATTATACATTAGATTTATCATTAACAGAATTATTTCTCAGCTTCAGTTGGAAAAGTTTCAAAATAATATTAAACTTAAGCACCCCCGGGGTGGGTAGAATCCCCTAGACAATGCATCTCCTCCGGGAGGGGGCTGGGATCATTAACTGGCACCTGAGGAGTCCCCAGAAGGGGAAGTGTCGAGGAGGCTTGGACAATTTTTCTACGGTATTTCTACCCACGTAAACCTCGGTCTTGTGTCACATTCGGTAGGGACGCGCGTGCGCAGAAACATCCATTATTTCAAATAATCTACGTGATCGTAATTTCTTTTTTTTTTAAGGAGAAAAAAATAAAAAAAATAAAAATACGACCTGTATGTAAATAAACTTAGTTCAACAGGAAATGTTGGAATTAGATTAAAAAATAAAAATATTAAAAAAAAAGTGAAACACCTAGTACAGATTCATATATCAGATAAGTGAATTTTAACGCCTCGAAGAAACGAAATCGGTGATTTGAGTTGAAATTTCAACCCCGAGAGTTACGTTCACTTTCGCAAAAATACTTTTGGGAAAGATATGAATCCATCTTCCTCCCATCCATATATCGGTTAAATAACAGAGTTGACCTGGATTCCTTAATTTGAGGTGGCAACCAATCTAGGAGAAGGAAAAATCTGAATTCAAAACAAGACTGAAAAGGTTGGGCACAGTCGGTAAAATCTTGCTCTCTAGTCATACCACGACTATGTAAATAAGGTACAGAGTCTTTAATCAGTTACGAGACGTGTGAGGTGATGATTACTAAAAAGTACACACACACACGCTGGAGAGAGAGAGAGAGAGAGAGAGAGAGAGAGAGAGAGAGAGAGAGAGAGAGAGAGAGAGATAGCGAGAGAGAGCGAGAGAGAGAGAGAGAGAGCGTGTGAGCAAAATATAATTTATATTAGTTTTATCTATTAAAAAAAAATACGTATTTGACTCTAATTTTTAGAAAGGAAGAGATTGTTTTTCGGGTTATCTCCCTTACATTAAAAAAAATATACATAAAGCTATAATCGAGTGAGACTCTCAACTTAATAATGGTGTCAATGTATAGCGTGCTTTACTAAGCGTAGCTTAGACGTGTCACAAAGTCGAAAGTATGGGGCACACAATGAGGATCGAATTCATTATTCAGTCCTAATTAATCTAGCGAAACAAGTTTGCTAACATTACACCACGTGATGACGAAGTATAATGTACATAAAAACATTTGATAATTGATGTCATTTTTAATTTCCATGAAACGTTAAAGAAATAAAATGAATGAATAAAAATAAATGTTTTTTTTATAATAGTTGGTGATAGAAGATAATGTAAGATGTCTGATTCTTTAGTTGACTTAATCTACACACCTTTTCTCTTTTCGAGTAGATGTTCTGTCTCTTTTGAATCTTATTTTAATTTATACATATCTATATATTTAACTTACAGATTGTAATAATATTAATCTATAAATGATGTATATAGCTAGAAACCATGCAAAATTTCATTAATATTATAACTAGTGTACCTGTGACGGCAAGAACGAATGTATTATAAGTAATATGTATTATTTTGTAAGAAATTTTCGTTTAATCCAAGTACAATTTTGTAATTTAAAATAGTCCTTTCTTAACGTTAATAATTGAACAGTGTAAAATTTATAAACACCTAAGGAAAAATATTCGTATATTATCCTCATAAATGTAACATATTCACAACTAAAATTATACTTACTGCAAAATTTCCCAAAGCACAAAATTTTTTATATAATCTTTGGAAGGTCTGAGTAATCCTTGACAGTCTATTGATTCAATCTGTAATTTCAGAGTTTGCTTATTTCTCGTCCTACTAAGAGCGACGTATCATCATATATATATATATATGTTTTTAATTTATTTTTTTTGTTCACAATCTATTACCAAATTCCACAAGATATGCTGCGAATCGTTACATAAAAACTGCATTAAAACAATCTAATTATTTAATTGTATAAGCTTTGAATTGCTAGCATAAATAATGTAAATGAAGAATGTAGTGTGAATAAAAACTCCCTCGATGACTAATGAATTATTACAAGAATTTTTCGTCCCTCTTCTTTTTTATTATAATTTTTAAAATTTAAAATGAAATTCTAAAATGAACAAAGCATTCTTGAAGAT
>CAHIKZ030003431.1:1227500-1235000 GCA_903632075.3 Acanthosepion pharaonis
GGGACATATCAGGTACTAAGACCTGCCAGAGCATGTCAGAAAATAGCACCAAATATCAGAGAATAGCACCAAATATCAGAAAATAGCACCAAATATCAGAGAATAGCAACAAATATCAGAAAATAGCACCAAATATCAGAGAATAGCACCAAATGTCATAGGATGACAGCAGCTGAATTTGTCAGTTTTGTGCTTGGCGCATTCAGGTCTATCTACAAGAATCGCTTTGTCTCGTAGGAGTAGCTAGGTTCGTCTATTGTCCGGTTCTCTCCCCTTTCAGGTCTTTTGAATAGAAGTAGAGGTTTATCTCTTGTTTCCTGTTTAGGATCGGGTTTCCGGTTCCTTTTAAAGTCTACTTCAACTCTAATGTCTTCACCTGAAATCTGAAACGTTATTCACTATTTATTTCATTTTATTTTTCTTTTCTCTCCACCACCAATAGAAGATAGGTTCGCATAGTCCCCCCAAAACTTCACTTCTTGCTTTTTCTTACGCTAATACAACACCACACGGTAACCCTCTACCTTGAGTGGTTCTTGGACTTTGTATTGGGTGAAAATTAATAAAAAAAACGGAAAAAAAACCGCCTGCCGTCATTGGGAGTGCACAGATGGCAGAGCTGTTTTAAACAGCTCATGTGCTAAGAATAAATTTGAGATGACGATCATCAACCGGTCGAAACCTCAGATAAATCTCAAAGTAATAATAATAATAATAATAATAATAATAATATCCAGAAATCAGGTTGCACGACATTGGCACCCACTGAATATAAAACCCGGCATGACAGAATAGGCCAATATCTGCACTGGAAAATCTGCAACTTCTACGGGAAGGAAACTGAAAGAAAATGGTATGAACACCACCCAGACCCGGTTACGGAGATAGGACCTGTTACAATTCTATGGGACTACACAATACACACTGACAGAACAATCAAAGCCAACCGCCCAAACATTTTTATTAAAGACCACAAACAAAAACGGTGCCTTCTTATTGATATGGCAGTCCCTGCTGACTGCAATGTATCTTTGAAGATATTCAAAAAGCTGTCAAAATACAAGGACCTTGAAATAGAAATCTCAAAAATGTGGCACATGGGAACATCAACAATCCCTGTTGTAATTGGAGCCCTAGGACTGGTTGGAAAAGATTGCAGTAGACTAATCGGAGGGATTCCTGGAGGTCCATGCCTCAAAGAGATACAAAAAATTGTTCTGACAAGTACAGCCTACACTTTACGAAGGGCTTTATCTATGTAATTTTTTATTTTTTATTTTTATTTTTTATTTTTTGTCAGTGGAAAGTATCATGATGTCATTTCTAACCTTAGGTCCCTGGGCGGGACCCGGAAAGAAATGTCTAATCGCCAGAAATCAAAGGAGATAAAAATAATAATAATGTGACAATCGTTCCATTTGTTATCAAAGTAACCGGAATGGTTGCGAAGATTTAAGGAAAGATATTAGAAGAACTGCAACATTAAGGAAAAGTTGGTGCAGAAGACAGTATCATTGAAAACAACCAGAATAATAGGGAGATTGTTGGAGCATTGCTGAGACTTGCTGTCACTTGATCTCCAATTTTAGTCCCTAATTACTGCTGGTATAAGTACTCATTAGTACCAACAACTAATCTCAAAAAGAGTATAAAAAATAGATATGACTGGATAGGAATAATTGTTCACTGTGCAAGCAACTTGAACTTAGCCATAAAAATCAATGATAAAAAAAACCAAGCGGGTCACTGGTAATGGCAACAGTAATCTTAACCGTTTCCTTATAAGGAAACATTCGACATTCACTGACCAAACAAGCAGTGCTACTGACGATTGAAATTTATAAAATCCTTCTATTAAAACAATATTTAAGGAATGTTGATTTTACCAATTCCAACTGTTACTGCTTTTTCCAGTATTAATGTGGTGTTTCCTTCCTAAACTTTTGTTCGATGTAGTGTGGAATGTCAACATGTTGACGATGTCGTTATTTTCTCTCAGTGTTATATCTGCTATCCGTTTTAGTTGTTGCCGCTGTTGAAAGTCTTCAAGTGAGGCGGTTTCTGTTATCGGCTACAGTTCTTCGTTTGTGATTCTGTAGCGTCAATCTACGAGGTTCGAAGAAGGATGACCTACAGGCTTCACTCGCTCGAAGCCATTTTTAATCATTGCTCCGAGAAAGTAGTTGTATAGTTTTTAGATTATCTCCAAAGTTTCGCTAAAGAAAAATGGGCATAGATGATGAAAAAATGCCCCAAATTTAATGAAAACAAAGTTTTATCGTCAATAATCTTTATGTTATTATTAAGAGGAAAGATCTTTTCGATTACGTTATATTTTTAACCCATTTTTAGAACATTCGAAGCATTAGTTAAAAAAATTGTTTTTCTTGCATCAACGGGTGGCCACAAATTAGTATTAGAAATTGAAACGTTTTTGCGGTGACAAACACATTGAGTTGGAAATTCTTGCTAAAATCAAATAATTGTCGGATTTTAATGAAACTTTCAGGACCTATTAAAAAATGAATGAAATTATTTGAAAAATGC
This sequence comes from Acanthosepion pharaonis, assembly GCA_903632075.3. Classification (NCBI taxonomy): domain Eukaryota; kingdom Metazoa; phylum Mollusca; class Cephalopoda; order Sepiida; family Sepiidae; genus Acanthosepion; species Acanthosepion pharaonis. The sequence goes on from CAHIKZ030003431.1 coordinate 1,230,048, forward strand.
TTTCTATCAAAAAATCTTGGTAAAAATATTTTTAAAAAAATGTGTTCTCCACCACACATGTACTTTTATTGTTCTTTCTCTTTAATAACCCCCTAACATATTCTCTAACACCCAGTAACCCTTGTGTCGTAGTGGCTTTATTGCCTTGCTTGGGGGTGAAATAATAATAATAAATAAACTTGTAGACAATAATTTCATAGCATAATTCTATGTTCACTGAAAATGTTGTATAAGAAAAAAAATCATCATCCGCGGTTTAAAAAGGATTATTAAAGGATTACTAAACAATAATAAAGGATTATTAAAGGATTACTAAACAATAATAAAGGATTATTAACGGACAATAAAGGATAATTAAACGATTACTAAACAATAATAAAGGATTATTAAAGGATTACTAAATGATAATAAAGGATTAGTAAAGGATTAGTAAAGGATAATAAAGGATTTTTAAAGTATTATTAAAGGATATTAAAGGATTATTAAAGGATAATAAAGGATGATTAAAGGATTTTTAAAGGATTTTAAAAGATTATTAAAGGATAATAAAGGCTTATTAAAGGATAATGAAGGATTTTTAAAAGATTACTGTAGTATATTGAAGGATTACTAAAGAATAATAATAGAGTATTAAAGGATTATTAAAGTATAACAAAGGATTATTAAAGGATAATAAAGGGTTTTTAAAGGGTTATTAAAGGATTATTAAAGGATAATAAAGGATGATTAAAGGATTATTAAAGGATAATAAAGGATTATTATAAGATTAAAGGGAACATGAAAATATAAAAACATTCATTGCGGTTTTTCACTAAAATAAAATGACTAATAAATAATTAATACTTAAGTACGCATACATTTGAAGCTTACACTTTCAAATTCGTTCGACGAGTTAGGATATATGGTTATATATATATAGATGGCCTATTTATTTTCGTCTCACCGGCTTGAATATTTGAGAAATCTTATTAAAGTAAGGGATTGCCTTCAGAATGGATTCGAAACTGCATCCCCATTTGAAGACGTTAGACAGACTCGACCGATCAATTACGGGCCGAAATAGTGTGAAAATTCTGCCCAGTTTCTTATTCGAACGTAAACAAAGCAACTTCTAAAGAAGTAATGGATTTTTTTTATTTCTTGAACGTTATTTTTAGTGGGTACCCATATTTGAATAGATGCTCCATTTATTTATTAAACAGTATATTTATTTATTTTCGTCTACCGGCCTGAATATTCGAGAGTTCTTATTAAAGAATAATCTGCGCTCCCAGGCAGGATTCGAACCTGCGTCCTCCTTTGTAGAAACCGTTGTTAGATCCGATGTTCTCTAGACCGACAGTGCGTCGCCTAACAAGCAAAGGCGAATAGTGCCTTATAAACGCAAATTCTTCTTAGATTCTGGAAAGTTTACATCTGCCCAGTTTCGTATCCGAACGTAAACAAAGCAATTTCTAAAGAAGTAATGGATTTATTTATTACTCGGAAATATGTTATCACTTTAAACGCTATTTTTTTTTTTAGTGGATAGCCATATTTGAGTTCATTTTTTAAACAGTATAATTATTTCTTTTCGTCTCACTGGCTTGAATATTCGATAAATTTTACTAAAGAAAAAGATGAGCTCTCTGGCAGGATTCGTCCTCTTTTGAAGGAGAAACCGCTGTTATATGCGACCTTAGAACGATTCAACCGATCAAGTAAGGGCCGAATAGTGTGAAAATCCTTCCGAGATTGTCGAAAATTCATATCTACCCAAGTATCCGAACGTAAAGCAATTTCTAAGGAAGTAATGGATCTATTTATTAATCTGACACATGTTATCACTTTAAACATTATTTTTTAGTGGATACCCATATTTGAATAGAGGCTCCGTTTATTTTTTAAACAGTATAATTATTCATTTTCGTCTCACTGGCTTGAATATTTGAGAAATTTTATTAAAGAAAAAGATGCGCTCTCCGGCAGGATTCGAACCTGCGTCCCCTTTTGAAAGAGAAGGCGTCGTTAGATACGATGTGTCACTTGCCATGAGTGATAGCTTTATTTTATTTTTTCTTATTACAAACCTTTCTCTATTTCACTCTACACAGCTCCTGTATAGTTAAAAATTCTTTTTAATTCTTCATTATCCGTACGCTTTATCACATACGTGACGTAGTGGGCGCATTCAATAAATAAATAAATAAAATGAAAATAGAATAAATAGATAACATGTCCGGACCCTTTGAATGAATACTAGGTAGCAATGGTTATCAAAATTCGTTCGCTGACCGTTGCTGCTATAGCGAGATCGACTTGTATTAGCTGCCTCACACATGTGGCATTGTTAAAGTATCTTTCTGTGTATATCAGCAGCCGACAAATAGCAGTTACCTCGAAAGGAATAATATTAAAAATTACGAATTAATATTTCTGGGGGTAATAAAACATTCACTGGATTTTGCCTGAAGAAATTGAGTTTAAAGTACGTAGCTTTTTTCTTTCTTTCTTTCTTTCTTTCTTTTTTTTTTTTTTTTTTTTTTAAAGAGGAAAAAGCGACACAACTGCTGAAGGCTTCCTATTTCATATTCATTCAGCAAATTAGGATATACACTTGTATATGCTGATGACTTAAGTTCCCTTGTCATGACTGGTAGGTATTTTTTTTTCTACAAACCTTTTTATTATATTTTATTTTATTTTATTTTGTTTTTCCGTTCTACATTCGCTCATTTTATATGCATATTGCTCACCAGAATGCTTTCTCGGTGAATGCCTTTTGTGGGGTCATAGAAAGATCCTGGCCTCCATGATATCAGACTTTCTCTCCCATGGGCCCAGCCAAGAGCCATCATTTCTCGACTAGCATTCTCAGTTTTTCACTATATTTTTACCATTTTGCCAACCCAACTATTGTTTTCTTTATTTCACACGCGCTTTTGTAGACACTTTCAATAAACAAAATAAAATAGAAATAAAAATAAATAAAATCTTCGGACACGTGGAACGGCTATCATGGAAATGGGGCAATGGCTACTTTACACTCGTGGCCTTGTGCCAGACTTAACTCTGTTGTCCGTGTATATTAACTGTCGACAAGTAGAATGGGCATTTTGAAATTTCATGAGGCAATGTAAAGTTAACCAGAGCTTTCAACGTCTTGTATATGCTGCCTCTCTTCAGGATATCGGCGATCATGGCTCTCCACAACTTCGATCCTCCTGTGTCACTTAGCCCCTCCTGTTCCGCAATTTATTCACACAGGCTTGTCAGATAGGTTGATAGTTGTCTCTGCCTATTTTTTTTATCCTCGGTATGCCTTGTGGAGGTTAAGTTTTCCAAGCCTTCTTTCCTCATTATGTGTCCAAGGAATTTCAGTCATCTCTTACTGATTCTAAGTATGTGTTCCTTTTGTTGCCATTTTCTTTACTAGCTCCGTCCATGGAATTCTCAGTATCCTTCTGTAGAACCACATATCACACAGAAAAGTGTGTGCTTCTAAAATCCTAATAATACAACTCGGAACTATATATTTTTTTCTACTCACATCTTCAAAGTTATATAGATTACATGAGTATTCATAATGTTTCGTGGCTAAGGAAATCCCTGGAAATAGCCGTGATTGGGGGGGGGTAATGGTTAAACGGTATTCGCCGACTGTTGGGGTATATGGATCTTCAGCAAAATAAATGCGTGAAATAACCGAACAAAATGTGAGAATTAGTTGGACGATGAAAAATTTCTTTTTCTTGCTGACGTTTCGCTTTTTTTACGTGAGCATTATCAAAACATAACTGAAAAAAAAATAATCAAAGGAAAATGTGACATGAAAATGTAGTGTAGCCAATGAGGAACCAACATACGACACTACCTAATTGGTCTGTGTGACAAGTTAGTTAAGCATAGCACTACGGCACGCACCAAGTACTAACAAGGAAATCGAGAATTGATATGGAGGAAATCGATTTTTATAATCACTTTGTGATTTTAAAAAAGCCCCTCCCCTCAAAAAAAAAAAAAAAAAAGCAGATAACAATTGACCAGCTGATAAAGTAAAGCGAAGAAAAAAAATTGAAACAATCTGCGTCTATTGTTACAAATTTACATGTAATTCTGATAAATTAGTTGTTGTAAACAGTTTTACATTATGAAGAAAAAAAACAAAAAAAAAAAACAAACATTTGATGACATTTATAACTTGAAGATACATTTGAATTCATCTTAAATGCTCCGTTTGGAACTCACTGATTCTGATAACAATAATCGTTTGCTAAAGTTTTACGAGATTTTAATAAAAGGATCCCATATTAGGCGCAAGCAAAGTTTCCGCGCGCCGTTTTTTATGTATTTTTTTTGTGTGTAAACTTTTTAAGTTACCTTAAATATCCGGTCATTTACATTATATATATTTAATGAAAAACAGACACTTCATATATATATATATATATATATATATATATATATATATATATATATATATATATATATATATATATATATATGTATATGCGTTTAACTATGAAACAGACCGGCGACTCTGGGTGTTGATCTCAATGTCCACTTTTAAATTTATCTATCTATCTATCTATCTATCTATCTATCTATCTATCTATCTTGTGTAAAGATTACAAATTTTATTTCACAGACTGTTATAACTTAATAAATACAGAACTCGCAAATTTAATGACATGTTGAGTGGAACTGGTTTTAATTTTATATATGACTTCTATATAAATCTATTATTCTATAGTTGTTTATAGTAGCAAGATATTTTTATTGTTGCTGCTATTATTGTTACATATATATATATATATATATATATATATATATATATATATTTATATATTTATATATATATAAACATATATATATATATTTATATAGACAATTGCGAAATTATGCATACAACAATACAAACAATACATCAAAACAAATGTAGTAACATTCGAAAGTACTCGGTAGAATAATATA
>CAHIKZ030003431.1:1240000-1290000 GCA_903632075.3 Acanthosepion pharaonis
AAGATGACAGTAATAAATTCTCATATTAAAAATATATTCTATTTACATTATTCGGACTATTGCCATATTTATCACAACATTTCGGCCGATGTACGCTCTGGTTTTCATCAGGTGGTTGGAATGTCGAACTGAACCCTTTATTTCGCTCGCGGGGTAGACTGTTCTAGTTCCACGTGCCATGTCTAATGAATGTCAGTTATCAGTTATCTCTTGTTAATTCCCCTCTCCAAGTTCTCCACTGCCTTAACTAGGTATTGAACTCACAACTCTTTAGGTCCTGTCACTGGATCTAACTAACGCCTTTATCCACTGTGCCAAGTGTACTTGAGAACACATAGCACAGTGGATAAAGCAATATGGATAAAACATATGCAGTTGCATCCATTAGACATGGCACGGGGAACTAGAACAGTCTACCCTAGCGAGCGAAATAAAGGGTTCAGTTCGGCATTCCAACCACCTGAAGAAGGCCGGAGCTTACATCGGCTGAAGCGTTGTGATAAATATGGCAACAAAGATGAGAACAATAGTCTGAATAATGTAAATAGTGTCCATAATACCTCATCTCAGAAATATATATAGATAAAAATATATTACTAACAAAATATATTTATAGTAAAATTACCAACAATATATTTTAAAGCAAAATGACCAGAAACGCATTTTATAGTAAAATTACCAACGATACATTTTATAGCAAAATGACTAACAATACATTTTTTCTGTAGTTTAAGGAATGAGATTGTGTCCGATGTATTTATATTTCGGCATTAAATAATCCATAGAGATTAACATGCCGCTAAAGAAAATCAACCAACCATCAATATATTTGGTAAGGTAAATATATATTTATAAAGAGATCATCATCATCATCATCATCATCATCATCATCATCATCATCATCATCAATCCCGTGACAGGTTGCGGTCGTAGGGTGATTGTACAGCTAAGCACCTGGCCAGATCTCTTCTCATATATGCGTTGAAAGCTGGAAAGTTATCCATTCATGCAGTTGTGTGTCTTGGGCAAATAAATCTGACATTCCATCTCTAGGTTAAACCACTGTCGATGTCCTCTAACTTGATGGCTCAATTTGGTCAGGGACACGTGACCTTTGATTCGATTGGAGGAAAACCCCTACCCTAGCATTCATCTTCGGTCTAGGAAGCCCTCATCACTGCACTGGCTGCATTCAAAGCTATGGAGCGCAGTCTACCCCATTGTGTCATTGACCCTACAAAAAGCTTCATCGGTTCATCTATCCTTTGACAACTATTGTCTCTAATCCAGCTGAGTGTCTATCTACCCTAATCACTATAATAGCCTGGTTGGGGAACCGGTTTAGTCGCTGATGATCCGATCATCAAGGGTGGCAATATAGAAGCGTGCCATCAGAATGTGCGACAATCGAATACCAAAAATCCACCTGTACAGCGAGCTACACAGCAGTAAAAGAAACAAAGGCAGACCATGATTCAGGTATAAAGACAAGCCACAGAGCCATCTTGAACTTTTCAGGGTAACACTGAAGACCTTTTGAGCAGATGGGCTTGGACCAAAACGCATTTGAACTTCTCCAACATCTAAGGGAGTCAGGAAATACTAAACAATCAGCATTAAGACCAGCTCCCTTTGTCTTATAACTTACAATCTTCTACCTAATGAGTACTTGTCCGTAAGTCCATTGCGGGGTTATGATGTCATATTCGACTTAAACATTTATTGATTAACTTATAAGCTGCGAGACACTTGTATCTGGAAATCAACGAGGGAATTCTATTTCTCTTTCGCTCTCTCCCTCTCTCTCTCTCCCTCTCTCTCCCCCTCTCTCTCCCCCACTCTCTCCCTCCCCCTCTCTCTCTCTATATATATATATATTATTATTATTATTATTAAGAAACAGACAACTTTAAGGTTTCATGATTAAAGTTGTCTGTTTCTTAATAATAATTAATATTTGCTCTGTTTTTACATTGAGCTCTCTGGATTATATTTTTCTTGGAATTATCCATACAGATTAACAAGTAACTTCATTAACTAACTAACTATATATATATATATATATATATATATATATATATATATATATATATATATATTACTTTAAGGTTTCATGATTAAAGTTGTATAATAATATATATATGTTTTTTACATTAGCTCTCTGGATTATATCCTCCTTGAAATTATCCATAAGGATTACCAAACACATCATTAACTACACACACACACACACACACACATATATATATATATATAACATGATTAAAATATGCTCACACGTTTCATGAAATTAAAAACTTGTATAGATATTGTAATACTATATTTATTCAGACATCACGAGATTAATGCGCGTTACCTTTGGATCCTTACAATAACAAATGACTCTCAAAATGGTGGCCTTTATCTTCCAGGCATTTATTAGTACGGCGAACTACTGCCTGAGAAACGTTGGCCAAAGTGTCTTGTGGGATTGTTGCAAATGCATTTGCCAATGGAGTCTGTGTTCTGCGATACACAGCATCCTTTAGTGTCCCCCATAGTTAAAAGTCTAAGGACTACGAAATAAAAGTGTTTCCTTTCCCCTAGTGTGTATACATTTTTGGCGGACTTTATATACACCTATATAGACAATATATATGACAGAATAAGGAAAAAAATTGGAAATTTTTATAAATTTAACATGTTCCGATTTTATTTAAACTTGATCAGAAAATGAAATATAAAAGAGGAGAAAATTCTGTTGTTTTCATTTTTGTTTTGTTTTTTTTTTCCTTGGGTAATCAGATCTTACGTTTATTTTTGTCCTCACAAGCAGCGTTCGTGTGTATAATTCTTGTGTGTTTGCGTATTACAATTCTAATATATATATATATATATATATATATATATATATATATTTATATATTTATATAATTACATGAATCATTCATACAAAAACAAATATAGAGGTTAATGATTTAAATGGCGAGAATACATCTTCGCAAACAATTTCAATAAGGTACACTAACCCCGAACCTGTATATGAATGATATGATCCCTGTTTATAAATTCCAGTTTCATAAGGTCTTTTTAATTTTTACAAGCTTTTGTCTGTTCCTACAGACATCCTCATGTATGAAAATAGATTTGTTCTTGTTTTTTACTTCTCGTTAATAAGAGGACAACGAAAATATAGATGTAATCCGAAAAAATGCTATGAGAAATGTGTTATTGTTTTGGAAATGAAATGGGTTAAATCCGATAATTATTTAATATATTTTCTGTTTACACGTTATTTTTATAGATGTAATTTATTTAAGTAAATACTCTGTTTTTAAATAAACAGTATTAATTACATTAACTGTAAATGAATTAATACGGTTTCATTAAATACTACACCATGCCACATAAACAGAACCTAGTCATGGATGTCAGACAATTTCTCTCATACCACATCGCCCTTTACCTCCGACTACAACCCCCTTGGTTATTATGTGGGAGTCGCAGTTGAGCGAGAGACCAAAAAAACTCCTTGTAACACCAAAGATGAACTGAAGGCAAGGATTATGGTAGCATTCACCAACTTAAAAAAGATTACTCTCCAGAAGAGTTACAGGAGGTTCCGAAGACGTCTGGAGGCTGTGGTTGAAGTTAATTGCGATTTTATTGAATAAATTGACTCTTTCGTATTTCAAGATATTTTTGTGCAATTTTGGTAAATATATCTGTTAAAATGAGATGTCGGTGTTATTTTCATTTTGCATCATTTAAACGACAATTTATCCATCGCACTCTGTATATAAGCCTGTGTGTGTCTGTGTGTGTGTCTATAGGAGGAAATAATGATATAATCAAGCTGTTCGTTTTCTACAAAGGAAATGATTTGGATTTTTCAAAGTAACAATGGATGAATGAATGAAAATAATTAAATTTCAACAGGCCGCCTCTGGAATCTGCCATGATTTCTTTGCAATTGTTTGATTTAATTCGTTTACGCTTCGTTTATGTACTAAACACACACACACACACACACACACACACACACACACACACACACACACACACACACACACACACATATATATATATATATATATATATTTGGTATCAGTCGTTGATTCTAGCCCCTAGGCCATCGACGCCCGGCAAAGAGAAAAGCGAATTTTTTACCTTAGCATATTTATTTTTTCATAAACACACCAGTCACTCAGAGAATTCAATTCAATATATATATATATATATATATATATATATATATATATATAAGGATTGAATATATTATTTCTATCTCATAAATGCATGAACAGAATGTAATACATAAATATGGAGAAAGAATGCGCGTCATATATATATATATATATATATATATATATATATATATATTATTTTTTAAAAATATGATTCTTTCGCTACATAAGAGTTCTCATGTTTCAAAAACAAGAGCCAAAAACCTCAATATAATTATTAAAATTAAATTGGATTAAAGTATGAAACTCTGTTTCATCCTCAAGCGAAAATTTAGGGATTAGGCTTCCTAAATTTTCGCTTGAGGATGAAACAGGGCTTGATATTTTAATTCAATTTAATTTTAATAATTGTATTGAAGTTTTCGGATCTCGTTTTTTGAAACATGAGAACTCTTATGTAACGAAGGAATCATTTTTTTTTTAAATAATTATAATTTAACCTCTACTTTTGTATGGAGCACTTTTTAAAAATAAAAACAAAAAATACTAAAGGACTCCGGATTATTTACCTAACGTGTTCTTTCCTATTTTCTATATATTTGCAAACACACACACGCATACATATATATATATATATATATATATATATATATATATATATATATATATATATAACTCTAAAAAAAAAATCGAAAAAGAAAGAGATTTCGAAAACTGAATAAAAAGAAACGCCTAAGTGACAGATTAACATTCAGCACGTTACTCGATAGGAAAAAGGTTCAAAGTTTATCATTTGACAGTTTGTCATTTTCTTCGAAAACTGCATTACACATAACGACTTTTTTTCTTGTAGTTTTAAGAGTTGAAACAAATTATAACAATTTATATTAATACAAAGTCTCAAAGAAAAACAATAAAAAGTAGCATTTTAAGAAGATTGAAAATTTTTTAATTTATTTTAATAAGTTTGAGCCTTTTGCTGTTCAATAATGTGTTAAATATGCTTCTGTCTTTTAATATTTATTCTTATTAAATTATCAAAATCTGCTATTAGGCAATTTTAATTGTTAGTTTTTTTTTTATATTTGGAATATACGAAAATAGTAGTTAGTATGCATTGTAAATTAAATTAATATTAGCTTAAAACCTCTGAAATGTAATAAAACCTATTTTTTTCTTTTTTTGTCCATAATATATGTTGAAACATGGGTAGGACACTTCGACGTGGTGTAATAGTATTATATAGGGAGAAAGTGTCGCTGCTGACACTTGAGTTTGAACATAGATCGCCACCAGTGAGCAAACACGGGCGATCCATTATTGAATTAAGTAGACCACGGACAATAGAGGAAACGTATATATATATATATATATATATATATATATATATAGGAAGTCATATGACGTCTAGATTGATCGTTATTTTGTTCTATCCTCTATTACTGTTTGGATCGCATTCCTATTCTATCCTCTATTACTATACGGACCGCTATTCTCTACTCTACTCTCTATATTAATTCACTATATGGATTACTATTCGAGCGAGCATTATCGAGCAAGTAATATTAGTGCGAGTGATATTTGAAGGCATCTGACACCAGTAATGTTCAACGGCGTTACTATAGTTTTATCTGCGACTACAAAGTCTCTACTACAATGAGCATTACGAAAGTGACAACGAGTATTCGTTGGCATTACAAAAGTGGTAACGAGTGTTTGTTGACATCACAAAAAATAGTTAGCAAGCTTGTCTCGCTAGATCAACTACGATTGGGTTCGATCCACACTGGGTGCTCCAAACATTCGTCCTACGCTTAGAAAATCATTTTGGCACTTCGGCGTAGCGTAGTGGTTAGCAAGCTTGTCTCGCTAGGTCAGTTAGGTGAGTTTGATTCTCACTGGGTACCCCATACTTTTGGCCTTCTACCACATCTAAGCTACGCTTAGAAAATCATTTCTACTCTTCTTCCAGGAGAGTCTGTCGAACTCTCTGTCTTCAGGGACACAGACGAGGCTATACCGAAAGGCAAAGTCTCGTCTGGGGAGGCAGACTAACCCAACTTCGTGTATGCGGGTTCTACGGGGAATTTTTGCCCAAGCCTACGGGCTCGGAATCGCCCCACATAAAAATCTGCCTTGTACCACACTCTGTCTTTTGGGGAGGTTGGTAGTATTGAATGATGACGGAGGATTTTTTCTGTGGTGAAAATCATAAAGAATGCATGGGTCGTGAATCTGATTAGCTAGGTCTCGCATAGAAGATGCTGACCAGCCTTACCCCATTTCCCCTTTTGTGCCGCAATTGTTTCAGTTGAAGCAATAAACAACTATGTTGAAACATGGGTAAAGGAAAAGATCTAACAAGTCCTGAAAAACAAAAGACATCAAAGTTTTTGAGTGAGGGAATGTCAACATTAGAAATGTAAAGGAACTTTGCAGAAATCATATAAATACGAAGCGAAGGAAAAGGCTTTAAGAATATAATTCCTCGAGATGAACGTAAACTAAAGAGAACTATAGCGAAACAACCACATTTGAATCTATGGTCAATTATATGAAGGTGGCAAACAATATAACAACAAATCAGACCAAGGGGAAGCAATTAAAACTTACATGTCGGAAATTGAACCAGCCGAAGTAAAAAAAAAAAAAAAAAAATAACAAAATCAATGGATGATAGATTACTGGGTGTTACTGAGAAGGGTTACTCAGATCTTTGAAAAGGCTGGAATTTAGGGATTCAAAAACGGGAAAAAGGTGTAGAAATAGATCTGTAAAAATAATCTCCAAGGGAATTTTCTCTTACTAAAGTAAATATTTTATAGTGTCAAAATTGGCCAAGAATTACATGAAAATTGACTTTTATAAATTGTCACGAACGAAACTCGAGTGACATTTGATGGACCTGAGGAATGAGCCAAAGGATAGATTTTTATCCAATTCAGATGTGCCTGTGGCTGAAGAGGGACAACAAGATGGCAGTAGTGTTATTATATGGGCTGGAATTGTCGACCAAACCATTATTGGACAATTCAAAGTTTATGAAGGAGTTAAACTGAACAGTGCTAACTATTGCAATTTTATGAACAAGATTTTCTTTGCATGGTACAGGTTTCAGTTTTGTAGTTTCAAAGTGTGTATCTATGCACGACAATTCTCCTTCTGGTGTATTTATGATTTTACGTGAATTCTTTGAGCATAAAATATTTACAGGAGAGAAAGTAATGGAATGGCCACCATCAAGTCCTGATCTGAATCCGATCAAAAATCTATGGTCAATTTTGAATATGAAATTATATGAAGGTGGCAAACAATACAACAGCAAATCAAACCTAAGGGAAGCAATTAAAACTACCATGTCAGAAATTTAACCAGCTGAAGTAAAAAAAAAAATCAATGGATGATACATTACTGGGTGTTACTGAGAAGGGTTACTCTATTGAAATGTAAAGGATTGAAAGACTTATCATATGTGTTTGTTATTTGTTCTATTATAAGTGTTGATAATATTTTTTATGATTTAATTACATTTTGTTTTAAGTAAACTGTGATTATTTGGTTTGGTAATAACTTTGCCTGATAACTTCAGGCAGCAGTTTTTTTTAGAATATATCAAGTAACTTCAATAACTTTAACAAAAAACGACCTTAAATTTTAACTCAGGCTTTGTTTTGATATCTAAATTGATTATTTAAAATTATGATTTGCTTACTAACTTCAGACAGTATATATATATATATATATATATATATATATATATATATATATATATATATATATATATATATCTGTGTTTTTGAAATTAACTGAAATATGCCTATATATGTTAATTTATTCTTCCTTTTCTTCTTTCGCCACTTTTTCCTCCCAACTCTGCTTCTACATTTGCTTTCTTATATCTTTTCTGTTTTTTTCTCTTTGTCTCTTTTCCTGTGAGATGACTTATCAAATAGCTCAATGTCTGGTCCTTACTCTTAAGTATCTTAGTAAAAATAGATTAAAAATTATTAAGAGATTACTCTCTGTGTATATCATCGCTTGAACCGGCTTCTAATGCTCTAGAGTGAGCGGCTTGGTAAGAGTAGTCGTGGCTTCATACACAGAACGCAGTATGGTTCCACCATGGAATATGTGAGTGAGCGGCGCTATGTTGAGTCTGATTTGCAATCTCTTCGTCACCGAGGCCCATTAGAACAGTTGGTATGATGGTTGCTTGACAACCCAACTGTCAGGGTTTCAATTCTCGGTAGTGGATGCGCACTGCTGATGAGACCCAAATATAGGACGAAACGGCCGTCCAGTGCTTTCTGCATTATGTTGAGGTTTCTATCAGACTCGATGAATGAATTAATATATATATGTATATATATATATATATATATATATATATATATAAATATAAAAGTAATGGTATATTTAAGGGATAAAGTGCTCAATATCAGAGATAGAACGTGTGTAAATATAAAAGTGAACATTGAAGTCAACAATTAGAGGCGACATGCTGTTTCATGCTAGACGCAATCAACACTTTTGAGGAGACAGGCTGTTTCATGCTAGACGCAATCGTCAGGCATCGATTGCGTTCTAGCATGAAACAGCCTGTCACTTCTAATTGTTGACTTCAATATTCACTTTGATATTTATCACACGCTATACACTTTAAGACTATATTTTTTATATATATATATATATATATATATATATATATATATATATATATATATATATATATATATATATATATATATATATATATAGTGGGTATTTAGGCAGCAGATGTTCTTTAAAGCAAATACTATTGAAACTACAGAAATTTCGTGTCGATTAATTGTGAGGAATTTCCCATCAAAATTAGAAAGAGCTGAGATTGAGAAATCCAATTTTCTCAAAACTGTTTCATTAAAAGTGATTATAAATTTTATGCTACAGCAACACGAAGTGTTTAGTCAATGAATACTGAATAACTCTTGTATGAAAACAGTTAATATTACCGTTATGAATAAAAGTAATCATTTTAATAACATTTATAAAGTTTAATCCCCCATTTAAACATAACGCTATTATTTACCTAAGTACTTTTTTTTCTTAATCCAAATCCTTTTCGCTTCGCGTTGGGCCAAAGGAGTTCGACACTCAGTGCTAGAAGATTTAACAATAAGAGTTTACGCGCAACCTATTTGCCAAACGATGGTGAATTATGTTTGTGAGTTGATCTTACGGCATCGCAACTCGGGTTGGGTTATTTTATGTCGGTTTGTGTAGTATTCACAAAGCTGACTGGAAATTGGTAGCATGCAAAATGGCATTAAATGTTTCTTATATGCACTTCAACGCCTTGCTGCTACACTCGTAATAAATTTTGTTGAGGGTTGTTTGATTGATTTTTATATAGAATTTTAAGTTTTTGTTTATTATTTTCGTGGTGTTGTATATTGGTGTTGTCAACAAGTATTTCTCCAATGCAACACGTGTCACCATCTCGTGCCAAGTACTTCAAGTAATTTAATCAGAACTGAGTTTAATTTTTTTTTCTTCTGTTCTCTGCCAGCCGCAATGATGGCGAAAGCATCGTACCATCGCCAGTGAGACATGCTACATAGCCACTTCGTTTCGCGAGGCTCGTCCCTTAATCGAGACGCAATCCCGCAAACCGCCCGAAGGAACGTTATCGTCCGAGGGTCAATAGTATTTTCCTGTATTATGAAGGCGGACAGGAATGCGTTATTTAGTCGTGATGCAATAGAACTTGTATCCGACAACTCAAGTGTGACACGTCTTGATATGTACTTACTTTTCTATAACAGATACAATCTCCCAAAGGACATTTCAACTGATATACCATGTTGGTCTTTTCCAAAACACTAGTTCTTCGTCAACTAGTGTTTCCGGTCAGATTCCTTATATCTGCATGGGTTAGTGATCAGCAAGACTGATTTACCGTTACTGCTGAATAGTGAGTTCGATCCTCACTGGATGCCTTATAATATGAACTCATGTGAAGTGAAATTTACTGAATAATCACAGATTGAGATAGAACAATATAAACTAACTTTAGCTTGATACATACTGGATAGGTGATATGTGATTCGTCATTAATAAAACCATATCAGGTAACCTATATGTGACGCATTTTTGCGACTGACACTTTTAATATCGGCATCTGTGCTACTTCAGACAAAAAGAATGTCTGGACAAGTTTACTCGTATATCACCCCACTTAAATTTGTGTCACTTTTAATATCTTTTAGTGTGGCTTGAAATATATGATAAGCTTAAATAATTAGCTATTAATAACCCTATTATATGAGGAATAACTACATAATACAGCGATTAATAAAAAGAACTGTCGATTGTCCATATATATATACATATATATATATATATATATATATATATATATATATATATATATATATATAAATCGAGTCTAATTCGTTACCTCTTCGTCACCGAAATCCGTGGTACGGTTGGCATTACTTGCATCGTATCGTAACGGTCTGGGTTCAATTTTCGGTAGTGGAGGCACTAATGAGTCCCAAATATTCTGTTGAGGTTTCTTCTAAAAACTCGATGAATTACTTATATATATATATATATATATATATATATATATATATATATATGTAAGCATTGAGGAAAACGACGTGGAAAAATATTGCCGGCGCGTTTCGCTTAAAGTGGACTTTTTCGATTTTTGTCTTGAAAAAGTCAGCATTGAGCGAAACGCTTCGACTAAAAAAACAGTTTTTCTATTGTCTTTTTCCTTAATACATTTTGTCTTTTTTTTACAGGTTAATTCTGATAAATCTTTACATACACACACCCAGACACACAAACATATATATATGTATGGACAATCTACAATTCTTTTTATTAATAACAAATACTACAGATCCGCGAAGCAATCTTCATTAAAGAATTCAAACCGACACTGAATAAAATCAGCTACGAATACTGTAATAATGTTCTAAAATGCGTATAAAAAGAATAGTTTCCACACTTTAATTCGCAATCGAACATGACATTCCAACCTAAGGGAAAAATTTAATAATGGAAAACTTTTCACGTTATAAGGAACGTTAAAATATAACTTTCAAAATTTAAACGCAAAAGAAAAATGTTATTAATGTCTAGCTACACAAAGTTTTTGCCTTACAGGTTGAACCCCTTAGGATGATTATCGTGCATTTCTTGCCTTATTCAATTGTAATATACGGAAAAATATTCGTGAATATGAGAGGATTATAATAAAAATAAGCAAACATATTTGTAATTTATTCAATCTAATCACTTTGTCTAATATATATATATATAACCTAAAGTAATCCTAAGGAGCCAGGCAAACCCTGAAGATCCGTTTAGGTAGGTTTGCCTGGCTCCTTAGGATTACTTGAGGTTATCGCTCTACTTAGTGTATTGAGGACTTTACGTAATTGTCTTTTTATTCTTTTTGAGTTTGTTTTTCTTTGAACTTGGAGCTTAAAAACTGGACGATTGTTTTCACCTTGTTTTAATGTTCTTGGTTCTTTCTTTTTTTTATTTCCCATTTTCTCTCGGGTACCGATTTGTTCTACTGCAAGCGGAGCTATCCGAGGATTTTCTAAACGAGTACCACCATATATATATATATATATATATATATATATATATATATATATGAAGAAGAAATATAGTCTTAAGATGTGCTATATTTATGGGATAAAGTGCTCAATATCAGAGATAGAGCGTATGTAAATATAGAAGTGAACATAGAAGTCAACACTTAAAGGCGACAGTCTGTTTCATGCTAGATGCAATCGTCAGGCCACGAGTGCTGTTATTTTTCTCGGCTATTTATATATACGGGTCAGTGTTGTATTGTGGGTAGTCTATTTTGGCGGTTATCTTACCGGAAGTCGTTTATTTGTTTATTTACTTGGGTTAAATTATTCTGCTTGTTTTTTTTATTTTTTTATTTTTATTTTATTATCTTATATATATATATATATATATATATATATATATATATATTTCACCCTAAGAATGATAATAAAGCTACTAACATGCAAGGGGTTAGTGAGCGTGTAAGATAAAGAGAAAAAGTAAAACATTATTAAGGAGAGAGAACAATGAAGGACAAGAAATAAAAAGACTGAGGATGACGATTGACATTGCATTTAAATTTTTAAAGAGCAAAGTTGATTGGAAAGCCAAAAGCCGGAAAAGGGTTCCACGAACGAGAAGTGCGTTAGCAGAAACTGTTGAAAACAAGCTGCCCATTTAGTACTGCGCTTAAATTTATGAAGTCCTGTTACCAAAGAGGAAAGTTCATAAGAACATTTACTATGAATATATTTACAGAAAATACAGAAAAGGCATAGGGAAGCTATATTATTGCGGCGGGAAAGTGACTAAAGCTGAGATGCCAGGTCGGGATCGATAACATTGCAGATTATTCTTTGGATTTTATCAAGAATCTCTAAATGTGAAACAGAAGCACCGGACAAGATGTGGCAGCAATATTCACGGTATGAACGAATGGTAGACTTATAAATTTGTAAAAATAGATTCCAGCAAAAACGTCTAGAAGGACTTAGTGAACCGACATTCTTAGCTGCAGACCTAGCAATTGATTCAGTAAAATCGTTTCGCTTCATGTCAACGGGAAAATGTTAGCCTGAGAAGGCGCAAGAAGTCACTCTCCTGCAGATTAGCATCAGCTATGCTGATGGATGACGGGAAGGGGTCTCTGCGTGCAACATACCGTTTTCTGTGTTGCCCTCTTGTGTGTTGATTTTAGCTTCCCAAATTATCCCTTTTTTATGAAATATGCTCTTGATTTCCTTTAATGCTTTCCTTTTAAGAGGAATCCACGTCCAATATTCTTAAATATTTCTCGTTTGCATTTCCGTCCAGCTTCCTGATAATGGGCGAGTTAAATTCTTTTACCGTTTCCTTTTTTATGTACGTTTGTTCTGTTAGCGTTTATACGGATGCTAATATATATATATATATATATATATATATATATATATATATATATATATATATATATATAACCCGGATATAAGAGAAACCGGATATAAAGAGATTTCCTCTGGTCCCAAATTAGAGCCTGTGTTAATGTATATAAAATAGATCAAACCCGGATATAAGAAACCCGGATATAAGAGACTTCTCGGTCCCGGACAACTCTCTTATATCCGGGTTACACTATATATATATATATATATATATATATATATATATATATACCAAAATTCGCTTGAAGATGAAACAGAACTAATGCTTTTAATTAAATAATTGAATTTGAAGTTTTTGTTTTTTGTTTTTGAAACATGGTAATTCTTGTGTAGTGATTAAACCATATTTTCAAATCAGTTAATATATATATATATATATATATATATATATATATATTATGTTAATATCTATGCTTAATTAGGGTAAATAAACCCATATAGTACAATTTGCAAATAAAAATATATTTTTGAAACATGGTAATTCTTGTGTAGCAATTAAACCATATTTTTAAATTATATATATATATATATATATATATATATATATATATATATATATATATTATGTTAATATCTACACTCAATTCAGATAAATAAACCCGGATAGTACAAGTTGCAAATAAAATATATTAAAACAAATTGGTACCTGGGTAAAAATTTGGAAAAAAATAAAACACCTAAAACATCCGAGTAGGCCGAAAAAAATCACCCAGTGTCGTAATTTCTCGTCCAAAGACAAAAAAAAAAAAAAAAAAAAAAACAATCGATTAAATTAAGAAAAAACGTAAAGTGCTCAAAACACTAAGTAGAGCAACGTATAAAAAATCCTAGTCAGCCAGAAACTACCTACCTAAGTTTCACGTAAATGGATCTTCAGGATAATACTTTGTTTTGATTAATCTTTCAACCGTTTTATCTTAGAAATGATTAAAGCTATCTTACGGGAATTCTCAATCACTTCTCTTAACACTATTGGACCCTACTTTGAGCAATAAGAATGTATAATTACTCTCCAGAGTATTAATGTTGGCACCATTACTGAAGGCCTGAATGATTTCCTCTCACCATTGCTCATTTGGGAAGGCAGTGAGGCTGAAGCAAGACGATTTTAATCTGCTTTATTTCTAGCTAAATAACTCAAAGTGTTTTTCAGTAATTCTTACAACAAATTCTGTCAAGATGGCTAAAAGTCAATTAGTTTTTTTAGATATTAAACATTTTGTTGGATGAACAATTATGCTGTTACACGATTTGAACAATTTTGCTGTTACACCCGATATATATATATATATATATATATATATATATATATATATATATTATCTCATGCAAGGAAGTAAAGCCACTAAGATAAAACGGGTTACAAGGTGTGGAAGAAGGTTTAAGAACAGAAACATTAATAATAAGCGGGAACAGAAAAGAGTAATCAGGAGGACTGTAGATATCGATTGACATTGCATTTAAATTTTGGAAGATTAAAGTAGGCTGGAAAGGATTGTGTCTGAAGGGAGTTCCACAAGCGGGAGGAAAATAAACTCTTAGCATAGAACTTACAGCTACAACCTGTCAGCTCAACTTTAAAGTAATGAGATCTTGACGCCAGCCTAGTACTGTGCCTAAATTAAAAAAGTCTAGGTACGGTAGCGAAGAGATCATCGGAACATTTACCATGAAATTATTTATAGAAAAGACACAAGGAAGCAATTTCACGGCTGTAGGATGTGACAGATCCGGACCAATAATATTGCTGATTCTTCATTGGATTTTATCAAAGAGCTCAAGGTAACTGTCTATATTTCTGAGATGAGGTATTATGTACATTTTTTACATTATTCGGACTATTGTCCTCATCTTTGTCGCCATATTTATTACAACGTTTCGGCCTTTCAGTATCTGTCTATATTTCTTAGATGAGGTATTATGTACATTATTTACATTATTCGGACTATTGTCCTCATCTTTGTCGCCATATTTATGACAACGTTTCGGCCTTTCAGTATCTGTCTATATTTCTGAGATGAGGTATTATGTATATTATTTACATTATTCGGACTATTGTCCTCATCTTTGTCGCCATATTTATTACAAGACATTATGTTTATAATACGCAGAAATTAATTCAGTAAATTTCATACACAGATATCCTCAAGGACACATGACACAGTGGATAAAGGCGTTGGTTAAATCCAGCGACAGAATCCAAAGAGTGTGAGTTCAATACCCGGTTAAGGCAGTGGAAAACTTTTAGAGAGAAAATTAACAGGAGATAACTGATAACTGACATCCATTAAACATGGCACGTGGAACTAGAAAAGTCTACCCTCACGAGCGAAATAAAGAGTTCAGTTCGACATTTCACCTGAAGAAGGCCGGAGCGTTCAACGACCGAAACGTTGTAATAAATATGGCGACAAAGATGAGGACAATAGTCCGAATAATGTAAATAATGAGCTCAAGGTAGATAGCAGATTCACCGGCCCATATGTGACAGCAAAATTCTAAGCATAGATGAATGGTAGATATATAGATATTAATTCTGGAGAGAAAAATTGTGGCACACGACTTTCTTAGCAGCAGACCTAGAAATGGATTCAGTGTAGTGTTTCGACTTCATGTCAGCTGATACCGTTAACCCGAGAAGGCGCAACGGGGGGGTTCGGGGGTTAGCATCAGCCATGCTAATGGAAGGCAGGGAGTGCTCTCTTAGATGATTAATGGAATTTAGATTTAGAGGCGTTAAAGTTAACACTCCATCTTCTGCCCCAGTTAACAACGGACTTGTTTGTAGACATCGTCTGCCATTTTGACTTTGGGGCACACCTGTGTAAGAATGTATATATGTAGGTGTATAGTGTATGCGTGTATGTATGTATATATGTGTGTGTACGTATTGTATGTGTATGTAGGTATATATGGGCAGATATGGATAAAAGAAACAAGCACAGAGACATGCAGACTCTTTACAAATGTCAAGCCAAATCATGCACAAGATAAGGTAGAGTATTTAATTCGATTTGCGGCATCCAACTTATCCCCACTCCCTGAAAAGACAATACTCTTCGACCGAACACATAGTTTTGTCTTTCTTCTTTTAGTTGAACTGATGAAGTCAAAGAGAACGTAAGCTTTCTCCGGCGAAAGGCGTCTTCTCCACTTTATCTTATCATCTTCACATTTGTTCCGGATACTATTATATATACTACAAACACACACAGAAACATATATATGTATATTAACGACAAAAAGGTTTTCGGCATTTGTCTTTCTTCGAAAAAAAAATGCCGGAAACTTTTTTGTCGTTAATAATAATAATAATAATAATAATAATAATAATAATAATAATAATAATAAAACAGACGACATGATTTGAACGGATGTCAAAATTCGTTGAAAAATGCACTCCTACCCTCCCTATACTTAACTTCTTTTTCGAATGTAACTCATAATTGATACAACAATAGTTAATAAAAATGAACACGCAACCGCCCCTCTCTAAATAATTGGATCTCTCTTTTATCCTTAGAAACAAGAAATTATGTATTATATGTGCGTTTAAAACTCAGTAAATTTAAAAATAAGTTATTCCAAAATTCGCTTGAACATGAAAGAGAAGTAATGATTTTAATTTAATTATATAATTAAATTTGAAATTTTTAGCTTCGCTTTTTGAAACATGGTAATTCCTGTGTAGCGAAAAAACTATATTTTAAATCAGTTAATTTATAATATTTATGCTCTGTAAATTTACATTGAGCACTGTTTTGTAAAAAAAAAATATCAATAAGAACACCGGATTATATATCTTACTGTTCTTTTTATTTTTATTATATAATATATATATATATATATATATATATATATATATATATATATATACAAAAAAATCCGTGGTTATGTAATAATAGGATTAGCAACAAATAGGAAACGTTTATAAATTTAACACGTTTCGCTTTTTATTTAAGCGTTATCAAACCAACTCTAACTATGATACACAAATACACAGTGATTATACACACAGTAAATTACACGACAAGATAAATGTATGTGATGTGTACTTAATCAATGGAAAACAAGCAACACATAAATAAAAAATAGCAGAATTTTCTTTTTTCACATCCATATTTCACTTAAAAAGCGAAACCTTAAATTCATAAACGTTTCCTATTTGTTCCTTATTCTATCATAAATATATATATATATATATATATATATATATATATATATATATATATATATATATATATATGTGTGTGTGTGTGTGTGGACGGAAATAAACATTGGGAAAACAGAACAGGCTTTCCATAATAAACTTCGAACATAAACAGACGATATCTGACCAAGCATAAACAGGGGATATTTAAACCATTTATGATTTACTGTCTACATTCCCTTAATAGCTGAGTCATTAAATGATTTACAGGAATTTCCAAATGACCTAAAAATGTCAGTTTAAAAAACAATAAAGGAAAAAGATTTTTAATTATAATATATATACAGTGGGAGGAAACAAATATCTATACGCATAGACATTTCCAACTAATGAATAAACATACATTTCATATAATTAACTGTACACAGATACATAATAACTAAATATAAATAGTAAAGAGAAAAAAATTTAATTTAATAGAAATAAATCCCATTTATTTATTTTAATGGATTAAAAAAAGAATTCGTACAATGCAAATTTCAGATTGCAAAACATTTAAATTGCTTTAATACTCTAGATTATTCAAGTAGAATATTCTAGAATATTCCAATAATATCAGTAGTTCAAGAGTTATTTTAGCCTAAAAATACAAACAGAACATTCTGTAATTGATATTCGTGCAAGAAGATTTTCATCAAGAAAAGTAAAGAATTTTTTTCATCAAGAAGTAAAGAATTGACAAATTCGCAAAAAGAACTGATTTTTAAGTTCTGGGAAGATGATAAAAGTTACAGGAAAATCTCGGACAACATGACTATTTCTTTTACTACAATTAGTTCATTCATTGCAATGTATAAAAAAAACAAACTCAAAACTGTTGAAAACCAAAGAAGAACTGGTGATTCACGGAAGATTTCTTCAAGATCTTTGAGGAAATTAATGCGTCAGATTAAACAAAATCCAATGGTTACTCTTCAAGAATTGCAGGATGATTTGCTTTCATCAAGAATCTGTCACTAAGCAATGAAATTCATAGGAACAATCTAAAGCCAGGCTCTCCTCGGAAAAACCACTGCTATTGAAAAGACACAAATATGCCAGGCTGAAAATCGGTCGGGAACATAAGAATAAGGAAAAATTGCATTGGGAAAGACAATTATGGACAGACGAAACCAAAATTCAGTTACTTGGACGTAATTCTAGAAATCATGTATGGAGGAAAGATGGCGCTATGTCTTCAAACAAAAGAACACAGTTCCAACAGTGAAATTTGGTGGTGGCAACATCATGGTTTGGACATGTTTTCCTGCAAAAGGTCCTGACAACATCTCAGTAATAGATGGTAGAATGAATGCCTGGGGATATGAAAATATTTTGGAAGGAGATTTAATGATTTCGGTTGAAAATCTTGAACTTCCTCCTGATTGGATCTTCCATCAAGATAATGATCCTAAGCACAATCTAAAAAAAAAAAATGGTTTGCTGAAAATAATGTAAATATCCTGAAATGGCCAAGTTAGTCCCCAGATTTAAACCAAATTGAGAATCTGTGGCGTTATTTGAAAATTCAAATCCAATCGACAGCTCCAACAAATATCCCGGATCTGAAGACCATATGCGAAGAAGAATGGAACAAAATACCAACTAAAATTTGCAAGAAGAGGTTGGTTACCTACAGTAACCAACCTCTTCTTGCAAAGTTAATAATGGCTATTCTACAAAGTATTAAGATTATGTATTCATTTTTGTCTTATACGAATACATTTTCACCCATTAAAATGGATAAATGGGAATTACTACTATTAAATCATTTTTTCTGTTTTATATACATATTTAGTTATGCATCTATGTACTTTTAATTATATGTACACAGGGGGTCCGAGAAAATTGACGTCATTTAAAATGTGAATATCTGAGTAACTGCATATCCTAATCAAACATTGGAAGTTCAGATCCGGCCAAACACGCTGTAGCATGTCTTGTGTAACATTCTCCAGTGCCCCAGTGATTCTCTGCTAAAGTTTCTCTAGGCTTTTAGGAAGCGGGGGATATAGACCTGTCCTTTCACATAGTCCCATAGAAAAAAATTACAAGGTGTTAAGTGAGTACATTATTATTATCACTGGCACGCCCGACCCATCTTCATGGTAGATTCTCATTGAGATAAGTCCGAACAGTCAACTGAAATAGAAAATTATATTACGTAGAGTGACAAGACTTTCGGATCACTTTGTACATTCATAAAACATCCTTTTAGGTAATCAAATGAAAGGATAATAAAAAGTGAGGGGTCAGTTTAGTATTGTTCTTTCGTACTAAACAAACCCCTCATTTCTTGGGCATAGTACAGTGTCATCCGAAGTAAAGAAAACAATAGAACAAGTAATACGAAGCAAATGTACTGGATTCAGTTTATTCACTTTCATTGACGCTGTCATACATCGAAAAGGTCTGTATGAACATCCATCATTTTCGTGTCAGCCATCTGTAGTGGGTGACAAGACTTTCGGACCATCCTGTATATTGATGAGCGTTCCTAAATTTGAAAATTTTTGAAAAACTAACGATATTTTTATTTAAAAGTTTAAATTTTCAGTGTCACCTTTCCTTCGTAGGCATGTGTTGTTTATCAACGTGAACATTACTTCAGTTCGATGATGTACGATAGGACGAAACGCGTCACACGAGAAACCATTTTCTACCTTGTCATTATTTTTTTTTTAATATATACATATTTTAATGAGTTCAACCCAGGAAAGTTGTTGAAGCCAGAACGACAACGTTGCGGTATATTTGCATATCAACAAATGTGGTGGTTGTGTACGGATAAATTTGTCCCTATCATTTGACTCTCATGAGGCATCATCGGTCGAGGGCGATGAGAAAAGAAAATTAAGTGTGTTTCAAGAAATACATCTTACAATCATTTTTTGAATTTCACTTTTAAAATATAAGTATACAATCTACCTACTTAATACGCACTTAATTTTTTTCAATACCCCCTCCCCCAAGGGAACATGAATTTTCTCCAATTTATCCACGCAGCACATGCGAAAAGGAAATAAAAGATCAGTAAATATAATAAGCACAAAATGTCTATTGTTTTTAAAGATACGCCCAAATATACTTACGTGCTAATAACTTGGGGAAAGGTATTAATCCTCTTCTTTCTCCAGCTATGGGTAAATAGCAGGACAGAATAGGTTCTATAGCCTTGGATGGCAACTGCTCTAGGAGAAGGACAACTCTGAATTCAAAACCTGCGGAGGGTCGTTTGGGAATCATGTGGCGCGTAGTGCACCAGGTCCTTCAAAAAGTGTGGTTGATTCTGCACAAAGCCTTCACCCCTATAATCAAATCATATGTGCTAGTGTCTGGGCTGTCGGTTCCTAGGAACTGAGCTGCCTGACTCTCATACGTCGAATACGACGGGAGAGTCCACCATGAGTTTGCATGTGCAGGGTGTGTAATTGATAAAGGCTTGGAAGTGTTAATCGGTGAGCCAATTTAAAAATCCCCTTGGGTTCGTTATATTCACTTGCATGCTTGGGAAAAGTATGAATCCCCTGTCTTCTCCCCCAACTACGGGTTAATTAGTAAGACTTGTTTCACTATAAACATTATTATCTCCCCACCAACAAAAAAATCTAAGACTATTTTCTGACTTTAAATAACCTTCAAAGCGTTGATAAGCCCCGAGCAAACGATTCAGCTAATGAGCAATTTGCTCATTTGTTATCTTATCCAGTTTCTTGTGTTCCATATATCTTTCAAAATCAGAGAATAAAGAACCTCATTTTGTGTTAGTTTTGTCTTTCTATCTTTTAAGTAATCATTTCGCACTGTGCGCTCAAGTAACTCTTGAACCTCACAACATATAATAGCAACTGCAATAGAATTATCTTCGATTTTCATTTAGTCATTTTCCTGTTGCCATAGTAGGATATGACAACACTAACGCAAAATTCAACCACCCTATTATCTGATGATCAGAATTGCATTCAGTGGCTGTGAAAACGTTTTCTTTGACAAATGAAGTCACCTACATACAGTGGGTTAAACAAAGCGTGCCGCGAAGCTTTTTATTTGTTACATACAATACTGATAGTAACGAAATTTAAAAAAGCAACAATCATTTGTTGAACCAAAGTTAAAAAAAAAAAAATCAGTCAGTTATGTGCCACACGCTTAGGGAATCAACATTTTTCGATACATGACTGACGAGGAAGATTTTTCCCGCAGTAGCTTGTCATTTCTCTCTGCGTTAGACCAGCTGCCATCCAAGGTTATAAAACCCAGTCTGTCCTGTTATTTACCCATAGATGGGGAGAGAAGAAGAGGATTCATACCTTTCCCAAAAGTTTTAGCACGCAAGTGAATATAACGGATTCGACTGGAATTCGAACTCGTCTCACCAATTCTTTAATCCGAGCTGCTGTCCATTATTCCACCGTGACTTAAATAAAAAGGAAAAGCATACAAAAAATATAGAAGGACATCGCTTTGCGCGAACAATTTATTTATTCAGCGAAACAGGTAGATGGAAGAGAAAAATGGATGTTTAGATTCAACGTCATAGAAAATACAGACAATAAAGCATTGCAAGATTCAAATGTTTTAAAAAGGATTCCATGCTTAGGATTAGTGCCAAAGCAAATGTATTTTGGGACAAGAATTCTGTCTTTTGAAAACACTCGCTCTTTCTGAATTTGGCGACTTAAACCTTCTGCTTCGTTTTGGTCTCAAATCAACGCCTGGAAATTCCAACCATCAGGCTTCAGTGTTTCTTTTGTGGCTACCTTTGTCCACATATCAAAGTGAAAAGCTTCTGGCCTAAGTAAGGGTGACAGAGATCACAGACGTATACATACAAAACAAAAACAAAATTCATGTTTCCAGGGTTACAGATAAATCTATTTTTCTAGACAGGGGTGACTAGGTGTTCAATATGTCTATATTTTAATGTATCAGTTATTGCTACGCTTTGGTAGTGGGTAGGGATGTATTTTTCAATGAAATCTTACATCCGTTAAAAGCGTGTCGTCTGGATTTCTTAAAAAATTATATTTTTAACGGCTAAAATTCTTACGGCATTTTTTTTAGCTGTGTATTTAAAACCCAGTAATTTTAAAAGTTACTCCAAAATTCGCTTGAGGATGAAATGGAACTAGTGTCTTTAATTTAATCACAAAATTAAATTCGGGGCTTTTAGCTTCCATTTTTGAAACATGGTTAGAACTGTGTAGCGAAAAAAAACATATTTTAAATCAATTTAATTTATAATATATATATATATATATATGTATGTGTGTGTGTGTGTGTGTGTGTGTGTGTGTGTGTGTCTGTGTGTTGTAAAATAAAATGCTTGCATTTACCTTCATAAATTCCATCATAAATCGAAACTCATTGGCTTTGTTAAGTTTTCCATTTGTCTTTATATATATATATATTAAATGAAATTTTTTTCCCCTTCACTCATGTTTTCTTTAGAATTTCGTGGCTATGTAGATATAACCACTCTACGGAATAGTAGCCTCATGGTTGCGTTTAAGCATGAAACATACAGTCACCACTCGTTATTGACCTTAGTGTCCACTCTTATATTTACACACACGCTGCCCATAATATCGAACACTTTAACCCATAAATATAGCATACACCTTAAAACGATATTTTTTTTATATATATATATATATATATATATATATATATATATATATATATATATATATATCCAAGTATAGGATTGGTGTATACGGAAGAAATTCCGATAACCAAAAAAATACCATTCTTGAAGAGTGTTCAATACAAAGTAGAGCAAATATAATTATTTATTCGAAAATGATAACATAAATATGTTATAAAATCACTAGAAAAATAGCCATTTTGTTTCAACACTTTTGGTGTCGTATCAAGTGATGGCGTTGAATGTTGAATATTCAACAAATCATTTGATCAGACATGTGAAACAAAATGTCTAATTTTTAGTGATTTTATAATATATTTATGTTATAATTTTCGAATAAATCATTTATATATATATATATATATATATATATATATATATATATATATATATATATATATGTGTGTGTGTGTGTGTGTGTACTACAGGTAATAAATCCGTTGGTATATAATTCAAGTGGATCGCAATAATATAAGATATTAAGACTGATTCACAACAGGGCTCAATGTATATATTATAACAGAGCATATAAATTACTTAATAGAAATCCCAAATTACCTCATGAGTATAGACTATTTCAACTAACGTTAGTTGAAATAGTCTATACTCATGAGATAATTTGTGATTTATTATATATATATATATATATATATATATATATATATATATATATATATGTGTGTGTGTGTGTGTGTGTTGATCAGTAAGCCCGTTTTTACAAGTTTATTAGATGAATTTCATTACCATATACTTATTTGCTGAATATTTCACTATGTAATATTCGCTGTATGAGATTAATATTAACTACTGAATTAAGTGCATTGGCAACTAAAGGATACTATGTTGACATAGGTTCATGATAAGGAAGGGTCTGTAATGTTAATGGTTCTTGCTTAGCATCTCGACTTCAGTCGCTATCCCACCGCTGTTACGCGATTTCGCACTGTCTTTACCCATATTTTCATGACAGTTGTTCTAATGAGCTTTCCTCCTTGGTACCTCATAAATTTAAGGGTACTTACTAGACTGGCAATAATGTCTCATCTTTTTACTGTTGAAATAGCTGGCTCTGACCGTAAGTTCTATTCTAACAATTATTTTTCTCTCGCACCTCTCGCCTGTGGAACTCTCTTCCGGTTTCACCTACGATCTTCAAAATTTGAAATGCAACGTCAATCCCCATTTTTTGTCTTCTTGAATCCTGTTTTTTTTTTGTTCTTTCTCCTCGCTAAAGTTTTCTCATTCTCTTTTATTTCCAGTAACTCCCTTTCGTTTTGTTATGGAGTGATTTCACAGTGGAGGCTTGTATTTGTACTAAGTCGGTCCTAAAATAGGTTCGACGTACAGAACATTAGGAACTTGATATAATAGGTAATGACGCAGAGAAATCTAGTTGCGGTCGCTGATACTTTAGTATCCGACTAACGGTCGTCGACTGACTGACCAACTGAGCGACTCACTCGTTACTCTTACTACTCCTACTTATTATAGGTGGGAGGGTCTATTAACTATAGAATAGGTGTGTTCCACTATAACACGTTTTATCGCCTTGACTGAGCTGAAGTAATTAAAAAAAACATTTTTCTCTCCAGAATCTATCCTACATATATATATATATATATATATATATATATATATATATACGTCTACGATCTGTTCATCCTTAGAATATTGCTACTACATATGGTCCACTGATCCAGCTATTTATCTAGAGCTCCCTGATAAAACTCAGAGGAATCTGCAATATTATTGGCCCTGTTCTGGTGCCTCGGCTTCAGTTTCTTTCTCACCGCCATAAGTTTGCCTCTTTGTGCCTTTTCTATAAATACTTTCGCGGTAATTGTTCTGATGAACTCTTCGTTATGGTACCTAGACTTTTGAATTTAAGAAGAGTACAAGACTGACAACAAGGTCTCATCAGTTTACAGTTGAATTGGCTTGATGTAGCCGCAAGTTCTATGCTAACAGATTCTTCTTTCGCACTTTTTGCTTGTGAAACGCTCTGTACTTTCTATTCATCTTTCATCTTCAAAAATTTAAATGAAATGTCAGTCGTTATCTACTGTCTTCCTGATTACTCTTCTATTGTTCCCGCTCCTTAATAATGTTTTTGTTTTCTAATTCTTTCACACCCACTAACCTCTTCTGTCTTAGTGACTTTACTGCCTTGCATGGGGTGAATTCGACTAAAAAATCATTTACATTCGGATTAACAAGCCTAGAATATTAAAAAAAAACAAAAAACTGGTTCGTCAATGTGTTGACATAAAATTGTGAGTTCAATCGCTGGGCTGGGTTGTAAAGATCCATACTCAGTGGATAGATTCTGGCAATGAAAATTTGTCTAGCACTATCTTTCCTAACAGCTTACATATAAATTGATTCAATATAATTTTTCCATCTTCATGTCAGTCGACAATGTTAGCCAGAAAAGATGAAACCAAGTCACTTTCATGGAGGTTAGCATTAGCCATTCAGATGGAAAGCAGAAAAGATTCTATCAGATGATTATATAAATAAATACTCAATCGCAGAAATTCAAAGAGAAATTCAAGTTTTATTTAGCTTTTCTTTTTTATAACATTTGAAATTATTAGAGGAAATCAGTTTTGAGGTTTACAATGAATAATATTCAAAATGTGTAGTATTTCACTGTATAATGTCCAAATGAATATTATTTCACTGTATAGTGTTCAAACGATTTTTTTTACTAATTTTCACCCTAAACAAGCTTGTATTAGCGTAAGAAAGGGCAAAATAACAGGAAAGATAGATAGCTAATTCTAGACTTGAAGATGCCAAGATTTAATTAGCGAATTAAATTTCAGAGTCCAGTTTTTAACTATGCATCAATTTACACAACAGATTTAGCAAATAGGTTTTTACAGGGTGGGATTACAAGCGTCACCCCTAGATCTTTTGTTGTTTTAACCCATAGCTGGTCGAGAAGAGATGGATTTTTCCCCAAAGTAGTCGTACAACGTGTACAGAAACTGTTTGAGCTGTAATTTGAACTCGGATCGTAGGGTTACATTTTCGGTACGATTGAGAGCAGTATGTCGACAAAGAGTGCTGATTTCACCAGACACACACACACACACACACACACACACACACACACACACACACACACACACATATATATATATATATATATATATATATATAAACAACCATAATCATTACAACCGAATCACAATTACAATCATCTCTCAGTTGCGTCTCTGCTTTCGCACAACTCAGTTGTGGCTCCATCCGCGGACAGAGACACGGCTGAGGAAAATATATACCGCGAGGTGCTGGGTCCCGCTGAACAGCTACCCGAGGTCGCACCCACCCATTGCACTAAAGAGGAAGGATCGATAGTCGTGCTGATGCCTGCGCAACCGACGGTTTCGGGAGCTGGGAAATTTTTGTTCTTGACCCGAGTGTACGTGCTCAGGATCCGCCACGTTAACTCCGACCTTGTGTCACAACACATCTCAGTGGGGAGACCAGGGTAAATAAACATTTGGGTCCGATGTGATGACGCGTTTTGACAGAAGAAACATTGCATGTTATAAATTTCCTCGGGCCGCACTGACGGTCTCCGATCAAGGGTGTCCACAATTGTCTAGATAGGATTTCCAAGTTGACGTGGATGCTTCATCTTTCAAACTTAGAAAAAAATGGTTCTTCAGGCTAAACTATCAAGTGAGAAAAAACCTATCTGCAACGAAATTCAATAGTCGAAATCAGGTCTTTCACTTTAAAATATTTTCAGCCAGTGTTTAGTGTATAATAAAACAAAATTGCTAGAAATTTCAATATCTTATTAAACTAATGAAATCAATTCTCCTGATTATTTTTTAAAATACTTTAATGGACTCTCCCGTCGTATTCGACGTATGAGGGTCAAACAGCTCAGTTCCTAGGAACTGACAGACCAGACACCAGTACATATGATTTGATTATAGTGGTGAAGGTTTTGTGCAGAACCAGCCACACTTTTTGAAGGGCCGAATGCAGAGACCTGGTGCCCTACGTGCCACAGGGTCCCCAAACGACCCTCCGCAGGTTTTGAATTGAGAAATGTCCTTCTCCTAGAACAGTTGCCATCCAAGTCTGTCCTGCCGTCGCTATAGCGAGAAGAGGATTGATATCTTTCCCATGGGTATTAGCAAGTGAATGTAATGGATTCAACTGGAATTCGAACTCTGGTCTCAGATTCCTTAATCCAAGCCGCTATCAGCTATCATATATATATATATATATATATATATATATATATATATATATATATATATATATATATATATATATATATATATGAATATCAATACATACATATATTCGTATCATAGGTACTATGCGTGATGGACGCATGCGTGATTGGCTTTATTTTCGATGCTCTTCTCTTTTGCAGGTGCCTTGAGTAATGCATGCTGCTTGGGCGATCGGGTCTCTTTCCAATTCTTTTCCCTTCCTCAGGTGCCATGCTTGATGCTCGCGTGGGAGACCATATCTCTTTTCGATTCATAATTGATTTGGGAGAAGAATTCTCGAAGTAGGCTGCCTTTACTTTCTGCGGTAGACTGGTTGCCAAACAAGGCTATATAACCAAGTCTGTCTTGCTATTTAACCTATAGCTGGGGGGAGACAAGAGATGGCTTCATACCTTTCCCAAGAATATTTGCGAGTAAGTAAATGTAAGGAACTCGACTGGAATTTGAACTCGGCTCTCCGGTTTATCATTCCTAGCCGATATCTGTTACACCCAAGCCTACAGCACTTGGTATTTCACTAATCTAGATACTGACCAGACTTGACATTGCTTAACTTCTGTGGTTGGACCATAACCAATGTTTCAATCTGATATGTCCGTAAGCTCTTATCTACATAAGGAGCATCAAAATGGGAAATTCATAAATTCTAAACACTTCAAATACCTCGATGTATTGATCAGTCATAAATTTAATAGAGGAGAAAAGGTTATTGAATATGGGGGGGGAGGTTGTGCTATGAGCACTTTTGTCCTACAACGTCAGATGCAGCAAAACGAAAATATCAACCTGAAAACTAACGTTACGTTATTAGACATGTCAGATCTAGACTTTTATGGACGCCATGCTAATTTTCTAGGTGCGGTCTTAATGTGGCACAAGGCCGAAAGTATAGTGCGGCCAGTGGGACTCGAACTCACTACTCAGTCGTAATTGTTCTAACGAGACAAGCTTGCTAACCATTACACCACACTGAGGCGCCCTGCTTAGTTGAATGTAATGCATGGCGTCCAACTAGTTATGTCTGAACTATCAGTTCTAAAATAGTCAGATCTAGACATATATATATGTCATGTTGATTTTCTAAGCGCGGTTTTTATGTGGCATAAGGCCGAAAGTATGCAGCACCCAGTGAGGATCGAACTCACGACACAGTAATTATTCTAGTGAGACAAGCTTCCTAATCATTACACCACGTCTAGGCGCCCAGCTTAGATGGATGTAATGCATGACATCCAACTAGTTATGTCTGAACTATCAGCTATATACAAACATTTGCTCAGATCAAAGTTTAAAAATGGCTTCAATAGCTTGATCTATGGGGAAGCGAGGGATTAAGCGCATTAACAAGGAAGGGCATTATGTAAAATAAATGCATTATCCCTTATAAGGATTTACTGATGCTAATACGAAAGAAAAGAGACAATTTTAAGAAGAATTTGGAGAAAAAAGCTCTACCTTCCCATTATATTAATTCTTTAATTTACAATTTTAAATGTCAGTAAGACGCTGACTAAATGACTATAACGAACCAGGGATTGGAATTAAGAATAAATCAACATATAGTAACGAAAATTTGGAGAAAAAATTACCCTAATTTGCATCTAAATGGCGTATCCACTCGTATTTAAGGATTCCCGTCTTCTGCTTAGTCACATTTGTGTTTGTTCAACACCCACAGAGCCTCCCACATCGTAGTTTATACTGGAACTAATAATTACAGTTTTTAGGAGAGAGAATGCGTTATCTAGCGTGATCAACGGTCTGACCAAGGCCAGCACGCTCAGGCTCTCGGTCACGATGACTTGTAAATTCGTGCTAGCACAGCCATCGACAGCTACCAAGGGTTGCATCTATCCAATTTCACTCACAAGGCTAGGGTCAAACCGTACGCTGGGATCGCCTCCCTTGTGTCTCAGAAAGCAAACGTTCTAACTACTCGGCCACGTGCCCATATAATTTGCATAGATGCGTCAATACAGATGGATCGGCGATAGCTGATTATTTGATACAAAAGCATCAGTGTTCACGGTTATATAACCACGACATGTTCTCTGTTCTAAGGAAGGCTCCACCCCTCTTTAAACAGAAAAAGTAGCGTTTACGCTTGAATGTTGTTAGCTTTGATGATTATATATTTAATATATAAAACAGTCTATGTTCTGGTGTTTTTTCTATTTTATTTGTTGTTCACGTCTTTCAGTTTTCGATAAAGAAGATAGATAACCAAGATTTTATGATTAATTTGGTGAAAATATATTTTCTGTCCATGATAAAAGATTCTTTGAAGACTCTGAGAAAAATGGTCGAAAGTTCTGAAATCTCTTTGCCTAAAGGTGACACAGAGAAATCTTATAATTCTAAAGTGTATTTAATTTCAATAAAGAAAATATAACTAATATTTAAATAATTTTTAATCAGTATGACTGACTATCTATCTATCTATCTATCTATCTATCTATCTGCGTATGCATATATTTACGTCTGTCTGTCTGTCTTTCTTTCTTTCTTTCTTTCTAAGTATATTAATTATCTATCTACCTATATATATATATTTACGTTTTTCTTTCTTTCTTTCTTTCTTTCTTTCTATCTTTCTTTCTTTCTTTCTTTCTTTTTTCTAAGTATTTTAATCTATCTATCTATCTATCTATCTATCTATCTATCTATCTACGTATATATATATTTACGTATTTTTTATTTTTTCTTTCTTTCTTTCTTTCTTTCTTTATTTCTTTCTTTCTAAGTATTTTAATTATCTATCTATCTATCTATCTATCTATCTATCTATCTATCTATCTATATATATATATATATATATATATATATATATATATATATTTACGTCATTCTTTCTTTCTTTCTAAGTATTCTAATTATCTATCTATCTATGTATATATATATATATATATATATATATATATATATATATATATATATATACGTCATTCTTTTCTTTCTTTCTTTTTATTTCTTTCTAAGTATTTTAATTATTCATCTATCTATGTATATATATATTAGGTCATTCTTTCTTTCTTTCTAAGTATTTTAATTATCTATCTATATATATATATATACGTCATTCTTTCTTTCTAAGTATTTTAATTATCTATCTATCTATCTATCTATCTATCTATCTATCTATCTATCTATCTATCTATCTATCTATCTATCTATCTATTTCAGTGTATTTACACCCCCTTTCTTATAATCCTAAACTGTATTTGTTTTCAATAAAGAAAACGCAAGGTGCGTTAGGTAGTTGAGGAATACCTTATTTTGTTTATTGCTGCATTTTATATCATGTATCTCTGTATCATTTGTTTGTATTTTTTTTAGAAAATAATTATGGCAACACTCAGCTCACTGAAGAAATGTAAAGGCATGCAGTAATTGTGGTTTTAATTTATAACGATTTAGAGATATTTTGATTTTTTAAAAGTAGCCAGATCTTTCGCCTACAACGTTCGTAAGGAGTTATAAACTGAAGATGGAGACATGCCCCAGTATGAAAGCGTAAAAAGAATTCCAAACGCCCTGACATAATCAGGACACCTGAATTTATCCTGCATGCTCAGCAGACCACTGACGATAATCCAAGAAAATTCATGACGTCACTGGCAAAAAGATTTCCATGTGTAAGAAGGAACAGTTAGTCTACGGAGACATCAGTCTTATGTGATGAGGAAAGGTCGATTTATGTTAGGAAAAAAAAAAACAAAAGAAAATTGCGTAATCAGATCTAAAAGGCTCTTAAAGAAACTTTAAAATCCAACAGAAGATGATGTGAATTGGCTTTATTCAGACGGGAATAACTTTGACTAAGATCAGAATTTTAACAGGAAAAAATGACAGATGGTTATATGCAAACCCTTCTGAAATTCCAGTGGTTATGCACACAAAATTTCCTGCAACTGTCATGGTTTTTGTTGTGTCGGAAACCTACCACCCCTCTTGAAGATGAACTTGTCTGCGAACAAAGACGTTAAATAGCGGCATGTCAGAAGACAGAGAGACGGAGCAGTTCTTAGCTGAGCTAGTTATTGACTACTCAGGCGATTTCTGTACCTTTTTTACCAACCTATTAAAACCCTTTTTATTGTTACGTGTTATTTGGCGTTTGTCTCTACTAACCCCAAATCAACATCATAACAGTTTTAGAGGTTGTCAGCAATGTGATGCCTTCTGACTTCTTTCCAGAAGGCCTTAGAGTTAACTCTGCCGCCTACATTGAGGGCCTAGAAACAGTTGTTAAGCCCTGGATAGTGTATATAGTGGAAGTCCTTATGTGCTTCAGCAAGACTCTTCACCATTACACAATACACAAATAAATCAGGAATGGATGATTGAATATTTTCATGATCACAGAACTCCTAACATTTGGCCCCCTAACTCCTCAGATCTCAATTTATTTGACTACTACATGTGGAGCGTTGTTGATAATAAGGTCAATGAACATCACCCCCCATATACAAATATTCTTTGAAAGCCGCCATAGTCAGAGTAATGTCCAATATGAACCTGGTTCTTCATTTAATTCAAGCTTGTAGGCGGTTTCGATCTCGCTTAGAAGCATTTATTGAAGCTGAATTCTATAAAATTATAAAAAAAGGTAATGTATTTTTGTTCTTATGGCATTTTTCAATAATAAAGTTATTATCTGTTATTATGTGTTTTTTTTTTCTGTTAACATAAATCTTCTCTCAAATACTTTATGCATATAACGGATATTTAAATAAGTTCTAACCAATATGACTATGTTTTTCTTTCAGCGATAACACGTACTGATATTTCTATTATAAACACATTTTTAAAGTTCATTTCTTTTTTCTTCTCTTTTTCTTTTGCGTTATTCTTCACAAAAAATAACCAAATGTTTTTAACATGTGTCTTTCTACAGATAAGTAGCCTGTGGACCGTAGATATTTGGACGTAAATTTTATAACATTAGATCTAAGCTTTACAGTTAAGGCTTTCGACAGTTTTGATAAGACATCAGTATTTTTTTTCCTATTTAGTATTAATAAATGTATTGTATCAAACGATGCCAACCCGGTAGCAGGAGTGGAACCTCATTGGGTTTTTACATAAGAAGAAAGCGCAATGTGGCAGGGAAACCGGTTCCATCCCAGGGTTAAAGAAAAATGTACCAAAAACGCAGACTATTAAAAAGATAACGGAAAATAACGACATAGATTTAGATCTAGAATGGCGATTTTCATTGCTAAAGAAACCTTTAGACTTCAGCAAAACAAACCTGTTGTGTTGTGGAAGTCCATGTTGGAGAAGAATTATTTTCCACACTCCAAACTTTCTTTCTCTTTCTCTCTCTTTCTCTCTCTCTCTCTTTCCCTCTTTCTCTCTCCCGCTCCCCCTCTCTCTCACTCTCTCTCTCACAAACACACACACACACACACAGGCAGTATGTAATGAGTCTCTCACTACTTCCACGAACTATATTTTCTGGTTCCGCCAGGTCGGACCTTCACGGCTAGGACCCACCATGCCATTTACATAGTAGCAAAACAACGCACATTCCCAGTATATTCCACTGGTGAGAAGTAAGTTCGACTCAAACAGCTTTTCTCGAACCCCTGCTCTGTCGAACAGACTCTTAAGAGGATGTTTCCCGGATCGATACAATCTTAACCTGTTCAAGTCTAGAATTAATTTATCCATATAAACTACCCCTTAATGTAACGCTCTATCTCGATTGGCTCCGAGCCTTGTACAGGTTGAACTTTATTGTAAATAAATAGAGTACACAAAAGTGGGTGATGGAGATTATAATTGTATGACGTCAAAGGAAATTGTGTGGTTTTGAAAATATAAATGAGACGTTGGATTAAAATAATGAAATTTTAGGCGTTTTCTCTTTGAGACAACAACAGGTAACGGTGGTATTAACCCGAGAAAAGAAATATTTACTTGTAATTTGGTCCTGGCTGAATTCTTTTTTTTATTGAAAGTTTATACATATTTGCAGTTTCTTTTCAATTTATGGAAGAAAAAATCCGAACATTCATATCTATCTATCTATCTATCTATCTATCTATCTATCTATCTATCTTCTATCTATCTATCTATCTATCTATTTCAGGTAATTCATTATCTATCTCAGGTAATTCATATCTATCTATCTATCTATCTATCTATCTATCTATCTATCTATCTATCTATCTATCTATCTCAATCTGTTCTTGTTTATCTATCATTCTGTTCTTGTCTTCTATCTATCTATCTATCTATCTATCTATCTATCTATCTATCTATCTATCTATCTATCAGATGGCAAATGGTTTGCGAAAGTCTTTCACATACCATCAACACAAACATATTACACACATATCCCTATATATATATATTTATATGTAAATAAATCATTGAGTCAGTAGCATAATGATGAGAAATGACCTATTTTACACAATTATGTCGTTTGACATAATCTCCTTCTTTGTCAATGCACTTAATTCGTTACTGAATATCAACCACATAGAACGATCATAATACAGTAAACATTTCAGATCAAAATACCTTTACTAATTAAGTTAGGTTCCAGATCTATTGATATAACTTCGTGTATGAGTTTATCTAGAGGTTTGTTCAATTATTGGAAAGACCACAAAGTCGCCTCCAGAAATCGTAATTAAAGACTAAGATTACAATTTAAGGCGTCTTCTTCATCAACTCTCGTAGTTTACAAATGTTTTAGGCTCTTAGCAAATAAATCTGCATATAGGCAAATACTTTTAATAAAGGAATGCTAACCCCAACCCGC
This sequence comes from Acanthosepion pharaonis, assembly GCA_903632075.3. Taxonomy (NCBI): domain Eukaryota; kingdom Metazoa; phylum Mollusca; class Cephalopoda; order Sepiida; family Sepiidae; genus Acanthosepion; species Acanthosepion pharaonis. The sequence goes on from CAHIKZ030003431.1 coordinate 1,274,045, forward strand.
AAAGATGCTCACCGTGTTATTTCTGTAATCTACCATTTTAAATGCAAGTTTGACGATGACTATATACGTAGAACGGGTCGGGGTTTGAAATTAAGAATGAATCAACATGCACCAGCCAAAATATAGAAAGAAAATTGCAATAATTTACATAAGCGCGTCAATACATCTGGATCTGCGATAGCTGAGCATTTGTTACAAAACCGTCAGTGTGACCGGTCCTATAGCAAAAAAAGAAAAAAAAAAAGAAAAAGAAAAAGTATATTCTTGACACTGTGGAAGGTTCAAACCTTCCAACTGTACCTCTGTAAACAGAAAAGGTTTAGACATGAATATTATCAGCCTTTGATGGTTATGGATTTAATATATACAACATCTTGTCTTCTGGTGTTTTCTTGTTTTGCTCATGCTCATTTTCCGAATTTATTCGCTGTTCACATTTTTTTAAGTCCTCGATAGAGCTCTAACAAAATGGAGGGATGAAAACCGGTTACGCCTTTTCATATTTTTTTGCCTCTTTTTTTGTTTTTCGATTTAAGTTTTACGGCGATTATACAATTTTATTGTTATTCTTTCTTGTTTGATTTTTAATATGTCCGTTTTTATTGCCGTTATTAAATTTTTGTACCCTTAATAAAGTATCCATTTATTTCGTCTATTTGCGAACAGGAAAAGAAAAGAAAAAGGAACACCACAAAAATTACATCCAATGAGCTTAAGTTAAAACATGATTTTGCAAGACCTTTCTCATAGGTCGGAATCCATATTGATCACTTTCTGGCTTCATCATATTTTTTTGTCTCAAGTGCACTGGCGATTGACCCTTGAGACATTCACAGGAGAAAGTAAAGACCAACTGCGATTATTGCAATCAGAAGGATAAGTTTCACATGACCATTACAATAGAACCTGCCCATGCGACAAGCTGCGTTAAGTGAAAACATGTTGAGATGGAGTCGATGGTCACCGTAAGGATTCAGGTATGCACGCTAAGCCAGGTCCGGGACTGTTGGTCGTGGTACACAGATCCGCCCCGATTTGGTGCGAGGGGGATGACCTCTTCGGGAGAATTTTGCCAAAATCTGAAACAGATAAGAAAAAAGAAAATCAGGAATAATCTCCATAGAGTTACTAAATCTCTTTCTATTTCTACGCGTAACTTATTCAAACCGTCACAGAGCTACGACCCATCAGGTCACGTACACTAAGTCGATTTATCCTTAATCCCTTTATATCCCATTTGTAAGGAAGAAGTTAGAAAGAAGGGTGACAATTAAAAGTGAGGAAATGAATGCATTATAGAATGGATTAAATTTGGAATAAATTAATTCGAATGGGTTAAACAATAGCTTAACATATGAAAGATTAATTCTCGGTAAATGTTAATTTTAGAAGTAGAAAATATGTAAAAAAAGTTTAACATGGTCTCCATAAATTCCTTAGACGATTACAAAAAGTCATTAACAAAGGAGGTAGCAACTAAATTTTATTGCAGATTAAAGGTTTTTTTTAAGGATATTAATAGTTTTGATAATGTTGTGTTTTTATGTTTCACACCATAATTAATGTTGTTTTTATGTTTCAGACATGGACAGGAATTGATTAGACGTCTTTCGTGCAACGACTGGGGCCCAGATAGAAATTTATCAATTATTTTTTATTAGAAATATTATGACAAAAAGAAAAAAAAAAGCATTTTATGATTAAATTTTGCTCCCATCAAAATATTCTCCTTTACCCTTCATTAGTGCAGCACAAATTTTTAGCATTCATTGCAAAAGTTTCTTAAATTATAAATTTGATAATTGATTCAATTCTTTATTTAATGACTCTAAGAGCACTTTTTCTTTTTTTTTTTCACTCTTCTGTCAAGTTCATCTCATTCTAATTCTAGGGGTGGCTTCAAACTTTTGAACTGTAGTATATATTAAGAATGGCATAGACAGAAGTTGAATATCGACTGGATGTCCTTCATGCAACGAATGGAGCCCACATAGAAATTTATTAACTATTTGTATATAAACTTCACTATTTTCTTCATATTATACAAACATTTCAATAATATTCAGCTTTTGTTGTGATTTTAATAAATTTTTCTATTTGTCTAATGACTTTGTGGACATCCTGTATAAGACAGAAGGACTGGAAATAAGGTGAATAGGTATTTATGATTTAATTTTTTTAATGTGAAAAAATGTCCTGAAAAATAGTATGGCTGAACAGTCAAGAGTGAAACATTAGAATACTGAAAAAAAAAATAATTAAACGTATATCTCTTCATCTGTCCAGTATAGATGTTCATGTATGTCATAGATATATATATATATATTGTTTTGTGTGTTTGGGTCTCTATTTGTTGCTCTCTCTTTCTCTCTCTTTGTATATATATATATATATATATATATATAAAAGAAATATGTTGTAGTGGTTCCAACGAGAGAAAAGTATGTATATTAAAAAGAAGAGAGGTGCCGCAAACGTTTTTTGTTGTAATGTGGATTTATTTAGAAAAAATATTATGCTTTGTTTTACATAATTTTACTACGACACGTGTTTCTGGTCTCTCGACCGTCTTCAGGTAAAAGTGGAGATTTCTACATATTATTAAAAATAATTAATTTTTCTTCATGTTCAATGTGAAATGTTCTCGATATGAGACATTCTCTGTTTGTGTGTTGGCAATCCGAATTTTCTTTCTAGAATTGTCACTTTTACCTGAAGACGGTCGGGAGACCAGAAATACGTGTCGTAGTAAAATTATGTAAAACAAAGCATAATATTTTTTCTAAATAAATCCACATTACAAAAAAAAACGTTTGCGGCACCTTCTCTTCTTTTTATATATATATATATATATATATATATATATATATATATATATATATATATATATATATATATATAGCTGGCCCAAAAAGAAATTGTTTTGTACTTTAAATAAGAGAAAATTATGATACATGGTTAAAAAAAATGAGACATGATTTTTTTATTAGAAATTTTATTATGACAAAAAGAAAAAAAGCATTTTATGATTAAATTTTGCTCACATCAAAATATCCTCCTTTAGCCTTGATTACTGCAGCACAAATGTTTGGCATTTGTTGCAAAAGTTTCTCAAAGTATAAGTTTGATAAATGATCGCATTCTTTCCTGAACAATAGCATGGCTGAACAGTCAAGAGTGAAACATAAGAATACTGAAAAAAAAAATAATTAAACGTATATCTCTTCATCTGTCCAGCATAGATGTTCATGTATGCCATAGGTATATATATATATATTGTTTTGCATGTGGGTCTCTATTTGTTGCTCTCTCTCTCTTTCTCTCTCTCTCTCTCTCTCTATATATATATATATATATATATATATATATATATATATATATAGAGAGAGAGAGAGAGAGAGAGCAACAAATAGAAACCCTAGAATGCCATAGACAGAAATTGAATATTGACTAGATGCCCTTCGTGCAACGAACGGGGCACATATAGAAATGTATTAAGTATTTGTATATAAACTTCAATATTTTTTTCATATTATACAAACATTTCAACAATATTCAGCTTTTGTTGTAATTTCAATAAATTTTTCTATTTGTCTAATGACTTTGGGGACATCCTGTATTTTATACAATTTTTTAATTTCCATCTTCAGAGTGGTTATACAGACATGAAACAAATATATCCACCGATATTGCAAGATTTCATCTCCCCTGCCCATACTATCACCTCAAACGTATCTAAGTCGTAACGAAGCTCAGAGCAACATTAGATTTTAACGTTTATTCTAACTGAATTTTTGGCCTTTCAAAAAACAAAATAAATAACAAAACATATGTATTTTTTCCGCCTTTAAATAATTTTATAATTTTCTAAACTTAATACAGATTAAATTTAAAATTTAAAAATTGGTAATTTTGAATTTTGAATTTTAAAGTAAAATTTAATATTAATTAGAATGATTTGTATTTTAGTCTAACCCTAACATTAAAGCATTAATTATTATAACCAAGGTTCGTTGCCAAATTTTTTGAATTCTCATATACTTGTATTTTGATTGGTCATTTCAGCTTATGTAACAGTGTTTCCCCTAGCGAGGGATGTTTGATCGATTTGAACCTTTGAAAACCCTTTATTCTACATTCAACACCATCATTTGATAAGACACCAGAAGTGTTGAAACAAAATGGCTATTTTTTTTTAGTGATTTTATAACATATTTATGTTATAATTTTCGAATAAATAATTATATTTGCTCTACTCTGTATTGAGCACTTTTTAAGAATAGTATGTTTTGGTTATTGGAATTTATTCCATATATATATATATATATATGAAAGAAAAATACTGAAAAAAACAAAATTCTGAATATGCATTATTAATGTTAAAATAAAGTCGACGTCGGACGTTTCGGTCTATTTAAGACCATCTTCATGGACATTTTCATTTAAACATAATTAACATTATAACTTATAACAATTTAACACAAAAGACGATGGACATAAGAGCCCAACTAATTCAGACAGATAACTGAAATTTTATACAGATCAGCGTTCTGTTTAAATATGATCACGTAGTCGTCACGTAAATACGATCCAATTCAACAGACCTACAAATTCAAAAAGAAAACAGAAAAAAACAACTCCGGAAATAAAAATAGAATTTAGAGAGAGTGTAAGTATGAGAGTGTGAGACGAATGTTAGTGCTAAAGAGAGGGGTAACAGACGAGAGAAGGTGGGAGAGTAAAACTTAACAGAGAGGAGTTTTATAGAGGTGAGTGGAAGGGGGAAATATGAATGTTGTCGGATGTCTAATACATTAAAGATACATTTCGTGGTTACATACACACACCATAGACGATCTAATGTTAAAGATCAGAATAAGAGCGATGGAGAGGAAAGGAAAGAAGAGGTGGGAGAGAGAGATGAGGCGGGGGAAACTAAAACTGAAGGACATTTACTGAAAGGGCCGCTGAGTAATTGAGAAAATTTGACAAAATTAATATCGACTACAGGTTACAAATCAAATATAAACATACAAAAAATAAATATAACGATTATCTAATCTAGCAAGGACCTATATTTTTATGTTCAAAAACACATGCGAATACACACATACACAATAACATATACACGTATATACATACACATAGGCGTGTACCCGCATACACACATACATATACCCATGTAACAATTACGACTGAGTAGTGAGTTCGATCCTCACTGGGTGCCCCATACTTTCGGCCTTGTGCCATATCTTTGCTACGCTTGGAAAATCACTACATATACCCATGTACACACATACACATATATATCCACATATCCACGCAAATACACACACACACACATACATACACACACATACATATATGGAATGGAATGGAATAAATTATGACCATGGAATATTAATGTTTAAGCCTTTTCATTATATATATATATATATATATATATATATATATATATATATATATATATATATTAAGAATTGGACAAAGTCCGACAATTTATTAATGACATTTTATGTTTAATATTCTTTTTATATATACAAGTATTTAATAAATACTCTGTTTATAATAAACAGTATTAAATAATTAATAATAATTAATAATTATTTTCTCGGACATTCAGGCCGGTAAATGTTATTTAATACTGTTTATTATAAACAGAGCATTTACTTAAAATACTTGTATCTATAAAAAGAATGTTAAACATAAAATGTCTTTTAATATATATATATATATATATATATATATATATATATATATATATATATATATATATAATAGCAGTGACAAAATGCATCAAGCAAAGCCAAGAATCCAGAGGAAGGAAGGAAGGAAGGAAGGAAGGAAGGAATCCAGAGGAAGGAAGGAAGGAAGGAAGGAAGGAAGGAAGGAAGGAAGGAAGAGCAATTCGAATGTCTGTAGTAACTGAATAAGTAAAAGAAAAGCATCGGTAACGTCAATTTTAGCGCACAAATTCGTAGTTATAAAAGTAAACTTATGTGAAAGAAACCAAATCTTAGACGGGAAATTAGTCATTTGGAAATATGCTACTTCCTGTCATTTGAATACGCTTGTTTTTGATATGAAAGATTCAAAAACAGAAATTGAACTGTTTCCTTCCCTCAAAATAACTGCGTTCACAATTATTTTAACATTAGTATGGATGTGCGGGAGGTGTAACAGTTAGCGGCGTAGAAAGAAAGAAAATCGTCGAGCTGAGTTCGAATTCAGACAGTGTACGTTCTGTTCACTTTTGTACTAATAACTTCGGAAAAGTCATGAATCCGTCTCTTCTCCCACCTTCATCAGGTATGGATTAAAAAGCTGGGCAGAGTAGGTTCCTTAATTTTTGTTCGCAACCAGCTTAGAAATGGTCACTCGATAAGTAAACCCAGCAGCTTTGGCCACTTGGAATGACGTGTCAACACCCCACATAGTTGAAATTCTTCAGCCATGTTAGTTGAGTAATCTGTAAGCAGTGCGCATGCCTCTCTTAATGGTTCATGACTTTGCATTTTCGCTTCATTTATCTACATATATCTTATCGCTACAGACTCCATGATTTTTTTTTTTTTTTTTTTTTTTACTATACCCGAATTCTCAGGAAAGCTTTAGATATTCTTAAAACTTTTCACTGTTTTTGCTAATGCTACTTTCTGTACTGCTGGAACAGAGATATTTACTAGCCGACATAAATTCATGTCTTATTTATTTATTTTTGGAAATGAGGCCTAGATTGGGTCATCCACTTAAATCGTAAAGTTTATTTTCTGTAGCAACTAATAATTCCCTATGGACCAATATTCCTACTCCGAATAACCGAGCAAGTTTTTCTCAAAGGTTCATATTTGTATAGTTTCGTTTCTTATGTTATTCGGACAATACCAAGTTTGCAAAGTAACGCTAATTAATACCGGGTAAGGTCCTGGATGGTTTTTGTTTTTTTTCTTGTTTTTTTCCTTTTTTTTGTTTTCTTTTTCTTTTCTTTCTTTGTCCTGTTTTCGCTCTCTCCGATTTCCACTTTATGTTATGTACTAGTTGAGTTTTGCCACTACTAGTACCTGATAGGTTCAATATTAAGCACGTGCGTATGTGATTACAACAGCGATAATTGACATAAATCTTAGATGCGAGTTGTAACAAGATTTTTCCATGGCAAATGGTAAATGGTAAAAATCCAATAATACCTCAAAGAGATTCACTGAAAATCCAAACTTCCAGCGCATGGATATTTCTTTTCAGTTTTTAGAGAAGCAGATGGAGTCTTTCAATGACACGTGACCCTAAATAACGAGACCTAAGTGTATAACATTAATCTGAAAAGGTTGATTCCATGATCTAGAGGCATCCATCATTTTCTTCTATGTGCCACGTCACTTTAGAACATGGTTCTCCACACTTTCCTATCTCGAGTACTTCTTAACAGTTTTCTCTCTTTGCTAAGGCTCCCACTCACGGTTCCGCCATTAATTCACACAAGCTCGTCTGGTAAGTGGGTTGCTGCCCTCCCCTATCTCTCTTGTCCTCAATATGCTCCTTGAGTGTTAAGTTTTCTAAGATCTACTTCCTTATTGTCCCCAGGGAATTTCAGCTCTTTCCCTGATTCTAAGAAGAAACGTGCTTTCTGTTGTCATTATCTTTAAGACTTCCTCGTTGCTTACTAGCTCTGTCCATGGAATTCTCAGCATCCTTCTGTAGAACCACATTTCCGCTGCCTCAAGTTCATCGTCAGCCCCTACCCCCAATTTCAAAGTTTAGCGACCAGCGAAGAAATTGATAGCAAAAGGATTCAGAACGTTACATTCGGCACACAGTTAAGGCACTCAGATACGGTGCAACATTCGGTAGACACAAGGAAGCTGTTTGACGAAATAAAGCAAGAAGTTTACGTTGTTAGGGCGACATCCTGCTGATCGACAACCCCACCCGATATACGACCCACTCGATAAAAGCATACTTTCTGCAATACTTCTGAGATATTTGACTGTATTATCACCTGTTTCAGCCAATCAAATGATATCTGGGAATTGGTTCCTCACAGACGACGCCGTCTTTACGCAGGTGGAAGGGTGGCGTTAGTTGCTTGGCGGCGCATTCTTCAAAGAGGTTATTCACCCGCTCGTGCACAACTATGACAAGTGCATCCAACCCGATGGCGACAATGTTGAAACGTATCGTAATAGTGCATCAGCATAAAAGCTTATATTTTTCATACTAATAAGCATATTGGGTTACTAAAAATTTATACATTACTTTTCAGATTTTTCTCGCATTTAAATGTCGACATATATCAATATATCTATATGTCGATATGTACGTATATATATACTAGGTGTATATCCCGGTGAACTCGAACTCGTGAGTATATATATATATGATGCTTTGTTTTCGTCAAACAGCTTCCCAGTGCCTGTCGAATGTTGCAGAGTATATAACCATCTTAACTATTTAACCAGTATGAAGTTCAGCAGACCTTTTTAGATCCTCGTGTATATATATATATATATATATATATATATATATATATATATATATATATATATATATAAATTATATATTTATGAATAAAAAATGACAATAGGAAAATGAATTTATTATTATATATTTTTTGGACTTTATAAAATAAAAATACGAAAATGAAATAATAAAAAACAAAAACAGAATGTTTCTAAAGCAACTGGAATACATTCTGTTTTTGTTTTATTAGTTACTTTATTCAATTAATTTCATTTTCGTATTTTGCTTTTGATAAAGTCCACATTGGACGAAACGCGTCAGTTTTCCTATTGTCATTTTTATTCATAAATATTGTCTTTCTACTGGTTAAATCAGAGAAATTTTCATATATATTATATATATATATATATATATATATATATATATATATATATATTTTTAAAAATATGATTCCATCGCTACACAGAAATTTCTATGTTTCGAAACTGGTCAGCAGTATTTAAGCTTAATTCCAATATTAAACCTTAACTACTGGGTAGCAGTTTCGTCGTCATGCGTTGTTGAGGATAAAACTGTCACCCAGTAGTTAAGGTTTATTATTGGAATTAAACTTAAATACTGCTGACCAGTTTCAAAACATAGAAATTTCTGTGTAGCGAAGGAATCATATTTTTTTTAAAAAGAAAAAAATTATAATCTAGACTCTACTTATATATCGAGCAGTGTTTTTTTTTAAATAAAATCAAAAATACTAAAGAACTTTGGATCATCACTCTAACAGTTCTTTCCTATTACATCAACACACACACACACACACACACACACACACATATATATATATATATAGTTCTACTTAAAAGTAAGTGAATCTGTTGCGGTGTAAATAGTACACCCCCGGTGACTATATGAACAAGTCCATAACTATAAATAAAGAACTACAGGTCAGAGGTAAGAAGAAAGGATCCGTTTGGAGTCAGTGTTCAGATTAATTAACACAGGCGTCACGGCAAGTTGCCGAACCATTATTTCTATTATAAGCGCTACAAAGCGTATGATAACAATGGCGACGAGGGATTCGAAACCCGGACGATTTATAACCGTTGTGACGAAGATTCGGAACTCTTACGACTTATAACAATAACGATGGATCAGGAACTCATACAAGTTGTAATTGGAGTTACAAAGATTTTGAAAACTCAGATTGAGTGAACAAGTCCGGAAAAATATACTTGTTACTTTGGGAACAAGGATACGGGATGACAAGAATTAACCACGTTAATATAAAAAAAATCTTGTAGTGTAGAAGAAACAAAATTGTCTCGGGTGTGGGGTAAAGCATATTCTTGAGAATATTAAGCAAATTTTGGCTTCGATAGTTGAAATTCAACAACAACAGAACCAGAAACAATAATAAAATCAACAGTTTCTAGAACTACAAAAAACAACAGGAGTTGCTGGGTATAATTCTGAAGAAAACAACAAAATTTCCAACGTCTCTTACACCAGATGCATTTTTTTTCGCTTTTTTATTTTCGTAGTTATTCAATCAGGAATACAGCGACTGAGAAGAAAAACGAGATTGTTGTTGAGGAAAATAGCTCCGATAGAGTATGAAAATACTGTAACTACATACTACCAAAAAAAAAAAAAAACAGGTAAAATCTGATTTAAAATCCTTTTACACAAATGCCTCAGTTGAAAAATGCTTAAATCTCTTGAAAACATATAACACAATCAAAGACAAATCTTTCCCTGCCCATAGCTAAAATAATAAAAATCTGCCGTCCCATCACCAATCTATGCTATTTCACATTTAGTAATAATTTTTATAATAAAAAAATTTGGATTATCAATGGGGTCCCCTCTTAGTGGAGTGACGGCATATCTTTTCTTAGAATTTCTCGAATCTATTTCTTTCAAAATTATTTTGCCTAAACAATCAACATTCTGATATATCGGTAATGCTCTATTAATATATCCCTGTGATACTGATTTACCTGGTCTTTTAGATAAACTAAATATAGTCGAACACAAAACAGAGTTTACATACGAAATAGAAGAAAAAATACTTTACCATTCCTAGATATCATGCTTGTTAACAGTAACTTAAAACTTAGTGTTCACGGAAAAGCAATTAATAAAAATGATCTGAAAAATTTCTATTCCCATCATAACAACAAAATAAAATCCGGTATAATCATCGGATTCTATTTAAGAGCACTCAGAATTTGCAGCCCACAATATTTGCATATAAGAGTAGAAATAGATTGAAAATACTTTCAAGACCCTTCAATACACTAATGCAAAACAAAAGGCTTATAAAATATTTCCAAATAAAAAATCGGCCCTTCCTGATAAACCCAATGAATAAAAAAGATATTGTTCTACCCATTAACTACAATTGAAAAATAAATTATCTAAACTCAACATAAAATTTGCCACAACTACGTCTAAAACAATAAAAGACTCAATCAATATAAAATAAAACAATAAGCTGAAACTTGAAAGAGGAGTTTACTGTATCATATGTAAAGATTGCCAGAAAAAATACATTGGAAAAACTTCAAGACGTTTTTTTATAAAAGATTGTTTGAATACAAAAGGGAAATTTTACAAAACAACACATCAAACCCATTAGTTGCTTACCGTAACATGAATGACCATAACTTTTATGTAAAAAATACTTCTCTAATTAAAAGCGAAAACAATTCACTAAGACAAAAATGTTTAGAGAGTGTTTTAATAGTTTGTTCATCCACAGTAAATTTGCGTCCAGATTCTTACAATGTTTCACCATTTTTGACAGATATTCTTTTATCACAATGTGGGCTATTTAATAACAAAGGTGAAGGAAACAAAAGCAACGCGAGAAAGAGTCTAAATGAAATCCGGTAAATTATATACACCAAAACAAATTTTTAAAAATTATTTTTAAATTTAAAATTCCCAGCGTCTCACGTTCGTGCGCATGTGTAACCACACCAACATAAAAAAAAATCTTGAATTCCTAAATGATGAAACGGGTCACAGGAAATAATTTCTAATTTGTCATACATCGTTCCCTAAAATTGTTCGTGGTATATATAAAAAATTATATATTGTTATCCCATATATATATATATATATATATATATATATATATATATAAACATACAAACATATATATATAACATAAAAAAACAACTAAAAAATTAAAAAAAACAGTTATTAGAGAATTTTTAGGGCAAAATAGACAAGAGATTGCTTTATGCAAAAAAATTAACCAGTCTTTTTGAAAGATGGTGTTTTTAAGGCAAGCATTTTTTGTAATTCGAATGCTTTATATCAAGAGATAGAGCATCAATAGTGAAAATGAATTATTTCACGGATATTACACCTACTTTTCAGAAGACTTAACAGTGAAATATCTCCAGAACAGTGGTTTTGATCTCCACATAACTCAATGGGAAATATATATATATATATATATATATATATATATATATATATATATATATATATATATATATACAAATATATATATTTATTTATGGTTAATTAAAAGAAAAAAGACAAGAGAAAAAGGTAGTTTTAGCCGACGCGTTCAGCAAAATTGAAATTTTATTTATAGAAATAGTATCTATAACAAAATGTCCTTAGCAATCAGCGTTTCTAAATTCCTTTAGTTGCTAACGACATTTTGTTTGTTGTTTATAGATACTTTGTTTTATAAATTCATTTCGTTTTTGCCTTGAAAAAGTCCACATTGACAAAACCAACGTTGGCTAAATCTACAGTTTTCATATTGCCTTTTTTTCCTTTATGCATATTGTCTTTTTTCGACGGGTTTATTCTGAGAAATTTACACACACACACACACACACACACACACACACACATATATATATATATATATATATATATATATATATGTATATTATGAAATGGAAAAAGTCCGACAATTATTTTAAGACATTTTTATGTTTATACATTTTTTAGAGCATTTACTTAAATATTTGTATCTACAAAAAGAATGTATAAACATAAAAAAGCGCAATCTTCAGGCCATGAAGAATTCGTTTAAACATGTAACAGACTGTCGCCAGTGGTTGTTGACCTCAGGGTGCGTTTTATATTTACATACGCTCTATCTCTGATATTGAGCAGTTTAGCTCATAAATATAGCACAACTTAAAACTATAGAGAAAAGAATACACCAAGAAGAAAATCCATTGAGTGTGCGCTGATCTCACAGTACTCGACAATAAATCACAGACCAGGTTTGTACATAATATCACCGATCATCTCGAAATCAATAGTAACAAAATACGGTAGACGAACTAATAGAAAAAAAAACATAAAAATAAACAAAATAAAAATAAAACGAAAATCTACACGGAGTGGACTAATTTCAACCCCCCACAACGCTAACACAAAAAAAGCAATTGTTGTATATGATTAGGTAAATTTCTTGGGTCTTTCCTTGAAAAATTCAAACGTAGTTTCTTAGCACACAATTTTATCTTTCATTTCGACCTGAAGACGCCGACATAGCAAACGGCGAAAGGTCTCAATACACACACACACAAATACACACACAAATACACACACACACACACACACACACACACACACACACACACACACACACACACACATATATATATATATATATACATATATATATATTAGGGGGAAAATCTCCGACTGTTGCAGAATCAGTCAGGTTTCGATCCCAGCCTGAATCAATCGGATTTTCTAGCCACGCTGATGAGCTGCGAAACACTCTCTCAGAATGACAATATATATATATATATATATATATATATATACATATTGTGTATTTAGGCAGCAATCCTTCATTTATACATGTTCCATTAAAGACGACGGACAAGGTTCTCCGATTAAGCTTTTCATTTAATGTGTCTTGTGTTCGAACAAGTGTTTTATTTTTGGATACAGTAACTTAATCGCAGTAACTTGTCTGTTGTCTTTAACGAAACATATATAAATGAAGGATTACTGCTTTAAATAGTATATATATATATATATATATATATATATATATATATATATATATATATATATATATATATATATATATATATATATATAATTGTATGGAGGACTCGGCCGGTTTTTTCAACGTTTGAGTGTTTTTTTTCAGGACACAATAAATGTATTTGTGTGTTTTGAAAAACCAAAAATATTAAAAAAATAAATTTTCAGACACACGTTTTATTATTTCAGCTAGGTTCCTCGATTACTTCAGGCCAGCATGGCCCTCACCAGGAAAGAAAAATCCATGCTCCTAGCAGTAAACTACAGAAATGAATGACTGTTTCTGAAGAAAGTGAACTTTGTCTGTAATTTTCATTTGTTCTTTATCATTAATTTTGGTCAGTCTTTGTGTTGGTCAAACGAACTCTTTCATTTTTTTTTTAAGATAGATGATGGGAGATTCTTGACTAAGAATTTCCCCCTTGGACATTTTGACAGTGTTATTGGTTGCTGGGAATGGGATGTGTGTGTTAAGTGCATGTTATCTTTTAGTTCTTTGAGAGTTTGTGTGATGTCTGTGTATATATTTGTGTGAGTGTGTGTATAAGTGTGAGACCTCAGCGCCTCTGCAAGCATGTCTGTCTTGTGTGGGTGAGAAATGTGGATAGGGCTTAATTTATTGAGTTATATATTAATGCTATCTGTGTTATTAAATTTGTAGTTAAGCCCGTCTGGACGAAGTGTTTTGAGGCGCAAAATCCATTTGTCTTCCTGTTCCTCTGGCATACATACATACATACATACATACATATATATATATATATATATATATATTGAGACAAAGTGTAAATATATATATGGATTCTCCAGAAGATATCAAGTTACTAATATCTCGAGAATTGGTTGAAGGGCCTTCATAGAACATACTGTGTATCTATAAATAGACACTCTCCTATGTTTCCCAGTCAGCAGTGACAGTCCATTGGTTGATCTTATGTACTTTGCTAGTGTCAGCATTTGATAGTTTTGCTGCAATACACGCTTAAAGGTTTTAGGCAGTTTTGATCAACATTTCTTTTCATCATTAGCTGTAAGGAATTTGAAATGTAGGATACCTTACACTTAATTAAAATAATAACAATAATAATATTTATTAAGAATTTATTACAGGAAATATCAAGTTTTAAGGAAACACTGTTAACAATTATGTATTTAGTTACATCACAAATAAATAAAAATCATATAAATTTTGATGCTATATTCGATTTGTTGTTAGGTATTTTTCATTTTCTCCTTTGTTATTGACAGCATTTTAGAATACGTTGGCTGCAATACTAAGTTTCCTAAGTTGAGCAACTGGTGCCATTTCGTTTCCGTTTTGTTATCTCTCTTTTCCATTGTTTTTTTTAGATCGCTTTCTTTCAGTCATTTTGATGGGCAATAGTGAAATTTTCCAAAAATAAAATGCTTTTGACAAATAAAACCTTAATGATTTCTCTATAATTATGTAACAATAATGTAATATTCCACAGACAAATCTACAGTTTATGTTACCTCATCTCATTGGATGGTTACGAACTGCAATGCTAAACTGAGCTTGAAATATTGTTTAATCGGCTTTAATTTTTTGTAAAATGCTTGGATATGATATAATAAATAATTTGCAGTGAAAAAAAAAATCAATTTTCGATTTTGTGTTGAATACGCCCCTCCGCTGAACGCGTCATATCTCATGTGAACTAGCAGAGTACCCGTCAAAAATGACCGTTTTAAAGAAGTGTTGTTGAATACACCCCACCTCCGCCGAACGCGGCATATCTCATGTGAACTAGCATAGTATCCGTCAAAAATTACCGTTTTAAAGAAATATTGTTGAATATGCCCCCCCTCCGCCGAACGCATCATATCTCATGTGAACTAGCATAGTACCCGTCAAAAATGACCGTTTTGAAGAAGTATTGTTGAATATGCCCCTCCGCCGCCGAACTCGTCATATCTCATGTGAACTAACATAGTACCCATCAAAAATGACCGTTTTAAAGAAATATTGTTGAATACGCCTCTCCTCCGCTGAACGTGTCATATCTCATGTGAACTAGTATAGTACCCGTCAAAAATGACCGTTTTAAAGAAGTATTGGTTTTTCAGCTCTCCTTACAATTCAAGTTTAAATTCCTGTGACTTCTAGCTTTACCCAAAGCTAAATGCGCCGTTGAAACATCGTTGACAAGTTTAAGGATAGATAACTCATTGAGGTGGCTGATATCGAACCAGAAAGATGGACTTGTGGAAGTCGGTTGGTCGACGAACCTGCAGCTTCTCTCTTACCGCATGTCGCTACTCTATCGCTATTTCCATGGCAAAAGTGAGCTTCATACTTTAACTCAACTACTTCAGACCTTTACATCAGAGATCCGTCATGTTATGTCGACGGATTCATTCCTCCCCAACCCGTATTCCAACTCTAAGAAACATTGCTCCCGCGTGAATGCTTTCCCGAACGCTACTATCTGAACTTT
>CAHIKZ030003431.1:1295000-1322500 GCA_903632075.3 Acanthosepion pharaonis
GATTATTGTCCGGTTCACACTTCTTCCCAGTCGTTTGAACAGAGGTTTATTCTTTGTTTCCTTTTTTTAGGATTGGGTTTCTTGTTCCGTATAAAATCTTCTCCTTAGCTGTCACTGCCAGTAACCCCTTGCATGTTAATGGCATTATCGCTTTGCTTGGAGTAAATCGTTTACAAAAACTATCTGTGTATTGGGAAAAATACCAGAGTGTTTTCCGTTGCGTTCTCCGCGGTTTTGAATTTAGAGATTCCTTTCTCATAGACTAGCTGCCAACCAAGGCTAAAAAGCTGTTATTCATCATGACGGTCGTCTTTGTGAATAGAATCCAGAGGTTAGCAGTGAATATTTCGAAGACACTAGGAAAGCGGTGTTCAGATTAGCAGTGGATATTTCGGTAAAAAGTAGCAGAGCGTACTTTGTTCTTCTGGTTCTCTTCACCTGACAAGCTGGACTGGACATTCGGGTAGAGTGAACAAAAATGGCCGCCTTTATACACGACGGATTGAATGTTCTACGTCTTCTGATTGGTTAACCTTCTATTGGTAGACTATAAAGCGAGTCAAGGCATTTGGACTAACTCACTAGTTATATATATATATATATATATATATATATATATATATATATATATATATATATATAAAAAAACTGTAACATACACTGCTGTTTGTCATTTTCAAGAAGATTTATGGAAAAGTGAACGCAACAGACTAACCCGCAATTTGAACTCGCTTCGCCGGCACCATTGATAACCATTACGCCATCCCCACATTCGCAAACTCAGTCTCGAGCTTTCCCAAATATTGTTCCGGGAACTTTTGCACATACCTAATGCACATAAATGCTCTAATCTTTTTATTAATGTGCGTATGCGCTTCCATACAAAGATACACTGTTAGATTGGCGAATGGCGATCCGAAGAGAACTAGAAGTCCAATCAGGATTTATTTACAACCTTAACAACAGGAGATATGCAGACGATACAATGTTGATGGCAGACACAGAGAGAAAACTTCAGGAACTCTTAGAAAAGTTAATAAAAGAAAGTGGGAAGAAAAGACTACTCACAAATTGTAACAAAACAGAATTTATGGTTACCACTAAGAGGAGCAGCTTGAATACAATCTGTTAATTGGAAATGTCAAAATCATGTAAGTACGAAAATTTAAATATCTTGGAAGTGTCGTAACAGAACACGGAAATAGACACCAAAATCCGAAGGCGCATTGAAATATAAGATGCCTTCCAAAAACTAAGCAAAGTATTAAGAAACAAGAAAAATTAATTATAGATAAAAGAGTGTTCAACTGCTATGTAATATCAGTACTCCTATATGGTAACGAGTACGGGACAATTTTTTTAACATCTGGGATCCAACAGAGATATGGTTCTACAGGAGGATGCTGAGAATATAGTATGTGAGCAAGCTTTAAAGAAAATGGAAACAAAAATGACTTACAATCAGAAGAAGACAGGTGAAATTTCTAGAACATATAATGAGGAAAGACGGCTTGGAGAATTTGATACTCATAAGACAGATTAAAGGCAAAACAGGAATCGGGAAACAGGGAGCAACCTACCTAACGAGCAACGAGATGGAAGAACAAACAGTGGGAAGGATAGTAAAGAAACAAACACTACTGAAAGGATAGGAAATTGTAGAGAGCCATGATCGCTCACCATCTGAAGGGACACGGGACATAGAGGAAGAAAAAGAAGAAAAAGAAGTTAGTCGATCACTTTCTAACCGTTGTCATCAAAGTTTACATTGAGTCTGTGTTAATGTCATGTTTCGAACATCGAAAGTTATTCTTTATTTCTGAAAGATCTAGTACCATACAATCTTCGAATAAAGATTGTAAATAGATTTGTGGTAGATATTAACTAAGCTACTATGTTTGATGACATATAAGGACCCCACCCCTATTTACATTTCGTGTTACACTATAATGGAGTTTGGTACAAGTATTAGTTGTCTGAAGCGCCTGGGTAAACATTAGCCTACTAGACGACTAGATAATACAACTTTGCATATAAGTCTCGAGAGATATTTTGGGAATGAAGTCAAGTCTTATTGTATACTATGAAGTGTAGTAAGTAAAATACATATACACTCCCAGTACACCTCCAATACACCTCCAACACACACCTAAAACACTCCCAATATACACATAAGAAAAATACATTAACGTTAACAGTGAATCAATAGGTCTTTGAAGAAATTACATGAAGTTGAATCAAGTCAGAAACTTTGAACAGGAGTTATGTTTCCCATTCCATTATTCATTTAAATAAAGTTCATCCAATAAAAGGCTCAAAAGCCACTCAAAATAGAGGGTTACTGAATGAGTTGGATGATATGAATATAAAAAAAGTTAGAAGGAAATGAAGATTATGATGACAAGGAGGATAGATAATGATTGACCATTGACTTGGAGAGGTTAAGATTGCAGTGTTTAGGAAAATATCCACAAAATAATAGTTCTTGGGAAAAAAGCTGTCCGAGTGGAACTTCCTTATTGTAATTAGGACACGGGAGAAATGTGGGTGATTCGAATCCGTGGTCCTAGCATGAAGAGCCTAAGTTGTAAAGGTATGAACTGGTGGAACTAAAGAATGGCGATCATCTGAACATTTGGTTTGGGATTAGCGATATACTTGCAACGATGCGTCTGTGGTAAAGAGTCTGCAGCGTCGAAACGAAGCCATCCACGACAAGACGACGTAAAAAAACTTTCAAGGCTAGAAATCCTTCTGTCAGATTTTATCCATATTTTTTCTTCTTTTGTCGCTTTTCCAACTACAATAAACCACTGAGAGGCCAACATTCCTTTTGTACTTTTTATATTTTAGTTTTTATTGCTCAGAGAAAATGCTGTGTGGAAGAAATATATTTATTTTATCACTTTGATCTGTGAGTTATTCGAAAATATCCATGAAGTTTACAAAAACTGCTCTAACGATATAAGATGTTGCTAATTAAACGGGTTGGAAGTGAAAGAATGATCCTTTAATTGGGCCTGACAACTCAAAGCATTTCAGGGCGACACTTTTTCCTTTCTTTTTATCTCGGTCTGGGACGAGTGTTTACTGGGAATTGAGATTTATGACTTTTTCTAATTACGCTGACCGGGAGAAAGAGTTCTCTCCCCATAAAGGAGGAACGGTTTCACCATCTAGCGGCAGTTAAAGCACGTTCTCGCTTTCTTCATTTTTTTAAAAAATTTATTAGCTGCCGTCCAGTCTCAATGCTGAAGCTCATGAATAAAACAGTATGATTTCTTCAATTGTCGTCTGCGATTTTTCCACAATGGGGTCAGTTTTCGAACACGGTCACTCTTTTTTTTTTTTGCATATGAACACAGCGATCATCGGAAAAGTAGCATCTGATACCTGTCCAGATGTTAGTCCGAGGCGCAATGCTCCACTGCTGGAGAAAGAATTGGTCAAAATTTAGGGATCAGAACAAAACACGATGAATGGATTTTACCCCTCGAGGAGGCACCATGCCTTGAGAGAATACTGGGCACCCGTCTTACTTACACGCCTCTTTTCACGATCAATCACTAATGATGCAGATAAAATCATTGGCTCCCTGTACCGCTACAATAAGTACCTGAGTCTTCATGCTATTCTCTATCTTTGTAAGAGTTAGCTCAGGCCGAAAATGGAGTACTGTTTTCATATTTGGGCGAGAGCTTCACTGTACTCATAGATTTCAAAAGCGTCTCTTTTGTAACGTATGGTGGCCGTTAATAATTAAGTATAACTCAAGACTTCAATGTTAAATAAAATAGCATTTAATTATAACCACAAATAAATACTTAACAACAAATAAATATATATATATATATATATATATATATATATATATATATATATATATATATATATATATATATATATATATATATATATATATATATATATATATATATATATATATATATATATATATATATATATATATTTTAAAGAAAAAAGACTACTTTAAGGTACCATTATAATAATTTATTTCACCAGAGCCCTTTTAAAGGACGCCAGGTCATCAGATTGCACTTCCAAAAATGAAATGAAACGAAAAATGAAATTAAAATTGATGGGTAGTGTAAGTTTTTGTAATTTAACAGAGAGTGTAAAAGGAGTAGTTAAAGAGACATGGTAGAGTATAGGGAGGGATTAATTTCATATCTCTATCAATCATACTTAGTATTGGGGGAGGAGGTGTGACCGGACCTTGACCTATTTAGATGGTTAACTTAACGGAAGTGATATATTTAAATGGGAGGGGAGAAGGGAGAAAAGGAAAAGGAAAAAGAAAAAAGAAAGAAGAGGGAGAGGGAAGTAAAGAGAAAGAGGCTGTAATTTATGTAAAGAATAGATTTTAATGCTTGATAGTAATTTAGATGTCTAAAAAATATTAGCTCTGGATTTACATTGAGCTCTCAGGATTTCATCCTCCTTGGGATTACCCATACGGATTACCAAGTTCTTCATAACGCTGTACATCAGGTGCCGGCGACCTGCTCTTTGTAAACAAAGAGATTGTTTGCTTGGACTTGCTGTGCTGCGCTTCTAGCATCTTGGTTGGTATAATTTTTATAATTATAATTTTTTTCTCCCTGTCCATTCATTCACGTCATCCATGACAGACTTTCTTTTTTTTTCTCTTCATAATTTGTGTTCCCCGTTAACAGTTCTGATGAGAGGGGACGAAACCGGTCGAGTGGTGTGTGTTTTTGTTTTTATTTTAAATCTATTATGGCCTATAATATAAAATGTCTTGCTTTTTTATGCCATAATACGTTTCTGTACTGTTTCAAACATATTTAAAATATATATATATATATATATATATATATATATATATATATATATATGAATATATGAAAATTTCTCAGAGGTAGCCTGTAGAAAAGATATTATTTATAAATATAAATGACAATAGAAAATCTGTAGTAGTTGCCAACGCGTTTCGTCCAATGTGGACTTTCTCAAAGCAAAAACAAAATTATTAGTTACTGTTTGGACGAAAAGGGGCGGCAACTACTAGTTTTCCTATTGTCACCCACACAAACACACACACACACACACACACACACACACACACACACACACACACACACACACACACATATATATATATATATATATATATATATATATATATATATATATATATATATAAAATCCCCTAACGAGCCAGGAAAACTTACCTAGGATTTATTTATTTTAGTTATTCCTGCTCTACGTTTTAGTCTTACTAATCGCTTGCTTTTTTTAGTTTTTTTTTTTTCCTTTGGACTAAAGACTTAAGGCACTGGACGATTTATTTCGCCTTGTTCGGATGTTTTTATTTCTTTTTTTATTTCCAATTTTTTCCTCGGGTACTGATTTGTTTTGATATATCTATAAGTTGAGCTATCTGAGGTTTTTTTTCCGAAGAAAGTATTATTATTATTATTAGTAGTATATATATATATATATATATATATATATATGAATATAGAGCAAGCAGAAATATTTCTCCTCCCGATGATGGCCATTTCGGTCGAAACTAGTCGAGGAATCTAAATGGAATAATAATAAAAAAACGAAAGAATATTAATCTACAACCCAGTGTGTCTAAAGATTTTAATTTTTTAATTTTTAATTTTTTAATTTTTTATTTTTTATTTTCTTATTATATATATATATATATATATATATATATATATATATATATATATATGAATATATATATATGAATATATATATATATATATATGATTATATATATATATATATATGAATATATATATATTATATATATATATATATATATATATATATATATATATATATATATATGAATATATATATATATATATATATGAATATATATATATATATATATATATATATATATCATATATATATATATATATATATATGTATGTGTGTACAGAGTCTTTTAATTTCATCTATGTCCTATTAATCTAAGCTATCAGCACGTTGTATCGCTCAAGTAATTACCTGACACCTCATGTTATCCCCTATCTTTATAAGAGCCAGATCAGGCTGAAAATGGCGTACTGTTGCCATATTCGGACGAGAGCTACCCGTTCCTCATTTCCCAGTCTTGATAGATTTCAAAAGCGTCTCTTTTGTGACGTACGATGGCCGTTAATAATTAAGTATAACTGAAGACTTCAATGTTAAGAAAAAACACAAATAAATACTTAACAAGAACAAAGAAGTAAAAGTCAATATATATATATATATATATATATATATATATATATATATATATATATATATATATATATATATATATATATAAAAGCTTGTATTTGGAATGCTGATCATCAAGAATGCCTGGAATTCACTATTTGGAAGATTGGGATAGCAGAATCTTTTAATTTTATCTATGTCCTATTAAGCTAAGCTATCAACACTCTGTATCGCTCAAGGAATTGCCTGCCTCCCCATGCTATCCTCTATCTTTATAAGAGCTAGATGGAGCACTGTTGCCATATTTGGATGAGAACTACCGGTTTTGATAGAGTTCAAATGCATCTTTGAGTCCTTATTGGAGAAGAATTATTTTCCACCCTCCAAACTCTCTCTGTGCCGACTCTCTCACTGCTCTATGGCTACTTCCATAGAAAGTTCTCGGAAGAACTACATTCTTTGGTCTAACCTTTACGACTTGGAACCCCCCTCCGATACCACATAGATTGTAGCAAACCACTCTCATTCCCTCTGTATTCCATTGTTGAGAAATAAGTTCTACTCGGACAGTTCCTTCCCTTTAATCTCTGCCATATGGAAGAAACTCCCAAGAGGATGTCTCCCCGATCATTACAATCTTAACCTGTTCAAGTCTAGAGTTAACCGTTATCTTCCCCTCCTGTCCATATAAACTACCTCTTAACGTAACGTTCTACCTCAAGTGGGCCCTGGGCCTTGTACAAAGTGAACCTTACTGTAAAAAAAAAAAATTGGGCGAATGCATCATGGAATAAACCCATCTGGCAATTGGCGAAATCTGCTTACACGAAAGCATATTGATATCTAAAAGAGCAACGCCTTCTCTTTTGTCTTTTGTTTCCGTAGAGTAAAAATATCTTTCAGGGATGCTATTTATATCTCCTTGTTTAGAGAGCGTAGATTAGATGGCTGCTTTTAATTAGATATACAACAAAAATAATTCACGCTCTTTGTCTTCAGCTCCTTGATTATCGTCTTTGTATTCTTTATTTCTTTTTTCCAAACTCAAGTACCAATATCACGGTGATCTTCATTATCACCTACATTACTCTCAATAGCAGATAAATCTACTCAGCTATCGACAACAGATTTGACTAATCAAATATAAACATTCTGAATCAATATGTTAGTTATTTCATAAACTGAAATTACATTGCGTCCATGTTGTGAGCATTCAACCATTTTAATTGGTTAGTTTTGGCCACACCTTGGATGATTAGAGGAATTAATATAAAGTAACTAAATTCTTACAACCTTGAAACAAAACCCGTTCTTTAATATTAAAATCCATAGAGTAGAAATGAAAGGTTTCGTTAGATAATGGGGGACTTCCACAGGCAGACATAAATTACCTCTTCCGGTGTTATACAAAACAACTGAGTAGGAAGGGGCCAAGGGTATTTTTGTATTTGTGTCTCGCTGGTACGAGAATAAAGTAATTGAGAATTACTTCTACCATTACTGTTGTCGTTATTTTACACACAACAATGCTTGCAACCTTACTACATATCCATGAACATTTTATCGTGTGATAAGTCAGTCGGTAGTCAGAGGTCAATAAATGACCCTATACAGTGTCTGAGGATCTTATTGAGAAATCTATTCAGCTAACGACAGCCGATTAAGCCATCAAATATTTATACTTTGAATCAATATGAAATAAGAAAAGAAAATAGAGATTAAACAGTGTCCGTGTGACGAGCATTCGAAAATGGTGGTTTTAATTGCTGAGTTCCAAAACAGAAAATTAGAAGGTTAGAGAGGGCGAAGATCATCTTGAATAAGTTGGAAAATGATCCTGGAAATATATATATATATATATATATATATATATATATATATATATATATAAAGAAAGAACAGTAAGATATAAAATCCGGTGTTCTTATAGATATTTTTATTTTTACAAAATAGTGCTCAATGTAAATTTACAGAGCATTAATATTATAAATAAATTGATTTAAAATATGGTTTTTTTTCACTACACAGTTCCAACCAAGTTTCAAAAATAGAAGCTAAAAACCCCGAATTTAATTTTGCAATTAAATTAAAAGCATTAGTTCCATTTCATCTTCAAGCGAATTTTGGAGTAACTTTTAAAAATTACCGGGTTTTAAAGACACAGCTAAAATCACGTTTCCATGGTTACAGAATATTCTACTTAAATTGAACAAGAACCATGGAAACGTGCAATTGCAAAATTGCAAAATTAAATTCGGGGTTTTTAGCTTCTATTTTTGAAACATGGTTGGAACTGTGTAGCGAAGAAAAACCATATTTTAAATCAATTAATTTATAATATATATATATATATATATTAATTATATTTCAATCCTTCACGAGCTTCCGATCCTAAGCTATGATTAATTAATGATGAATATGTCATTTTCGTTTATGATCGATTTCATCACGATTCTTCTGTTAGATTAGATTCTTATTGCTCAAAGTAGAGTCCAATAGTGTTATAAAAACCTAGGAAAATTCCAGTAAGATATTTTTAATCATTTCTAAGATACAACGGTTCAAACCTTAATCTAACAAATGGACAATTTAGTTTTTGCACGATTTGAGCAATTTTTCTGTTACACATATATATATATATATATATATATATATATATATATATATATATATATATATATATATATATATATATATGTAAGCAAATATATGGATATAGATTCGACAGTATGAAGAAAAATATACGGAAAAACAAACAAAAATCCTAGTATGGAATTATGCTGTTTTAATATTAATATAATGTC
Organism: Acanthosepion pharaonis; assembly: GCA_903632075.3. Lineage (NCBI taxonomy): Eukaryota > Metazoa > Mollusca > Cephalopoda > Sepiida > Sepiidae > Acanthosepion > Acanthosepion pharaonis. Next base: position 1,304,018 of record CAHIKZ030003431.1, read on the forward strand.
AACGTCGGACGTTTCGGTCTAATAGACCATCTTCAAGTTTATACGAAAATATAAGAATCTATTGATCTCCGCGTATTCCTATAAGAACAGAAAGGATTTCTTAACGAACTGTTTATATGAGAAAATCGTTCAATCGAGCTTATCTAATATTTTGAAATCATCTTCGAATACGTTTTCACAACATCGCCCACGTGACGACGACGTGATCATATTAAAACGGAACGCTGATCTTATAAAAAATTTCAGTTATCTGTTTGGATTGGTATTGCTTTGATGTCCATCGTCTTTTTCATGTCTAATGTTAATTATGTTTTATGAATATGTCCTGAAGATGGTCTATTAGACCGAAACGTCCGACGTTGACATTATATTAACATTAAAACAGCATAATTGCATACTAGGATTTTTGTTTGTTTTTCCCTATATTTTTCTTCATATATATATGTATATATGTGTGTGTGCGTGTGCGCACGCGCGTGTGAAATTTATGGTCGTTAGCAAGAAGGGAAGCCCAAACACCGAGTTACAAATTGGTGAGGCCAAAACAAGTATCTAGTGTTATAACATGTTAAAAGACAAAGGGAAATGTAATACAGAATTATCAAGGCGTATTGGAATAGCAAAAGATTCCTTCTAGATGCAGAATTTGGAAACTATCAAACTATATAATGATTATCAATGTGCATTTATTTATATATTTCCTGTCTTATCTATAGTGCTAAGGGAGGAAAATTAACTTAAATTAGTATATTTTTAAGTGACTATTTCCCTTATGCGTTTTAATTATATATACAAATAGAATATTTATCTAAATCTAGACAAAATTACTTCCCAATCAAAACGAACCGTTTAATTAATTAGTTTTTTTTTACTCCTCCGTTTCTTCAATTGCAGTCTTATTTGTTCAAATCATTCATGTGAGGCACACAGATAACTTATAAAGTTCTATAAAGTGATCGTTTGGCTTCGTCTTGTTTGTGAAATAGGCTTTGTCGTTTGCATTCGGTTGCTAATCTTTTTCTTCTGAGAGATATTTCTATTTCACTGTTGTTTTTAAAAAACATGAACTTTTTAACATGGAGCAACAAGTCATTTATATAATACCAAGAGTAATCAATGAATTATAGATACCATTGGACACCCAAAACATATGAAGGGAACAGATTAATTAAATGGTTTATTGGAATCTATTTTAATTGTGAATTCTTTATCTCCACTTTATTGAATCTCAGTTCGATGTTTCAAGACTTTTGTTTCATTGCATCTCACTATTAACATTTTCTAACAATTGCAATCATTTTTGACTGCAGGGATGCACCAGTTTTATATAATTTTGTTAGAAACAAGAGCACTGGTTTGCTATTTAGTATCGATCCTCCTATAAGGCATAGAATGACAGATAGAGAGGGAACAGGAAACAACAGGTAGGTGGTTCTACAGCAGGATGCTGAGAAAACCATGGACGGAATAGGCGAATAACCAGTAAGTATAAAGAAAAAATGCCTACAAATGTTTCTTGGATGCATATTGAGGAAAGAGGGCTTGGAGAATCTGACACACACACGGTATATTGCTGGCAAGAGAAACAAAGGAAAACTGTGATAACCTACTTGGACGGCAGGAGAGGGGGTGTGATGGAGATTAAAGTAAACAAATATTTCTTAGAGCTACAGAAAATAGGATGTTGTGGAGAACCATGATCTTCAACGTTCTGAAGAGACATAGCGTATAAAGGAAGAAGTAAGAAAGAAGATATGATATTTTGTTCTTTTAGCTTCCCTCTCCTCGTAATGCGTGGGCCAATAACAGGTACGTTAATCAGCACTAAGTACGCAATATTTTTCAGCTAATAAGGAAAACAAAAAAATAATCAGGAGAGTTCAGAAACAAACATTATCTAGAGCAAAGGATAGGAAGTTGTGGAGGACACTGATCGCCCATGTCTGAAGAGACACGACAGATAAGAAGAAATACATACATGTAGTCTGTTCCCTTCAAGCCTTAGTATATATTTACAAAGCTTGGCTTAGTCTTGGAAATGGTCAGGAAGAAAAGAAGCATTGCGAGTCAATATGGCTCCAATCCTACCAAACGGACAGGACTTGAAAATAAGCATCTGAATTGTTGACTTTTTGCCTAGATTCGAACGCTCACTGGAAAGAGGCATCTATGTCAAACTACATGACAAACTGATTTATGATTTGATTTATTTGTTTAACTGCATATCAACACCTTATGAATCATTTAATGCCTAAACATCATTTTTCTTGCAAGTAATAAAAATATGTTATATATATTCATCTGCTTTCACAATTAAATACATGGTAGATGATACTAAGCTTTTGTGTATATACATGTTTGTTTGTACATGATTACTAGAGGTGGTGATATGAGCGTTTTATAATGGAGTCTTCTTGAAGTTATATTTTGGAATACAGTTTGATTTCTTTAAGACATTTTAGGCTATTATATGGATCAATGTCATGAAAGAGTTCTTTTATGCTGGTTGGTTTTATTTAGCGACATATCAATCTCCATGGGTTATTTAATGTCGAAATCTAAATATTTTGAACGCACTTGAATACCTTCAACTACAGCATTGTTGGTCATTTTCCTATAAATATTTATTGTTGGTTATTTTCCTATAAATATTTATTGTTGGTTATTTTTCTATAAATATGTATTGTTGGTCATTTTCCTGTAAATAAGTATTGTTGGTAATTTTCCTATAAATATGTATTGTTGGTAATTTTCCTATAAATATTTATTGTTGGTCATTTTCCTATAAATATTTATTGTTGGTCAATTTCCTATAAATTTGTGTTGTTGGTCATTTTCCTATAAATATGTATTGTTGGTCATTTTCCTATAAACATTTATTCTTGGTCAATTTCCTATAAATATGTGTTGTTGGTCATTTTCCTATAAATATGTATTGTAGATCATTTTTCTTTTATAAAAATATATTGCTGAGTTTTTTACTGTGGAAATATATTTTTATACTTTCATCATGTTTTGGTTTTGTTTTTTGTTTTTTTGAGGGGGGGGCTCACTATTTGCCAATAGTTGGAACCCTAACAGGTTCTACCACCTCGGATCAGGATGGGCTTGGGAATAACAGTAATTAAGAGATGGTTCCACGATCCTCAAAACCTCCAATCTCTCGATCATGGGCCTTGCCACCGTATGTAGTTGAGTGACAAGCTGCCTTTTATTAGGTTCAATGTCGGAGAAGTATGGTAGACAGCTTCAAAGACACGTGACGACAGAACAGATCTAACGGGGAACCTACCAACCATCACGCTGCGGTAGGCGTAACGAATTTTATCTCAACGAAGAGGCAGGCTTTTAGCTAATTATTCAGCATAACAATCTCTCGAACAAAAAAACCACTACCGAAGTGGCCTGCAAAACGAATTTGCTTATCACGGCGTTAAGATAGGCACTGTATTCACAGAGACTAACTTCCCTCGCACGAACACTTTTTTGATGAAATCTTTGGAATGTCAACATGATGATCTAATAAAACTGAGATCGTCTGGTTGACCATTACTAATTTTTTTATCATTTCACCCAAGCAGTGCAATAAAGCCTCTAAGATTCCAGGGGATACTAAGTTTACGACAATATGAGAAAAAAAAAAAAACTATATTAAAAAGCGTAGAAAAAAAAATGATGACGAGGTGTGGTCAAAATGTGCAATTCGTCGCTCGCCGGCAGGCCGACTGTTTTTTCTTCTTCGGTCGCCTCAAGGAAATGGATTCCGTGGCTCCCGTTGTGAAACAGACAACATCTCAGCCGTGCCTACTTCGACTTCCTCTTTGTCAATCTCTCAATCCGTACGTCTAACACCCGCAGTCCGCCGAATGACTTCTGCTTTTTTCGTGCTGCTGGCACCCCGCTTTTTATACTATTCCAACACAGCCAAAATTTGCATGTGTGCAAATATCGTCTCGTTTTCGACGAGATAAGCGCGCATAAATTTTGTCTTCAATATCGGCCATATTTCTTTTTTGTCATCACTTTGCAAGACGTTTCGAATTCTGAGGTAAGTCATGTCTTTCGTTACAAGAAGAGAGAACAATAAAATAACAGGAATAAAAAAAACAAACAAAAAAACAGAAGAAAATGATTGACATTGCCTTTAAAGTTTTGAAGATTGGTTGACTGGGAAGGAAGAATACGGAAGAGAAGCAAAAAGTGTGATTGAAGAAACTGTTAGCATAGAACTTATTTCAACTACAAAAAATGATGAAACCTTGACACTAATCTAGTACGGCGCATAAATTCATAAAGTCTAGGTAATAAAGGAGAAAAGCTTATCAGAACAATTGTCATCAAAGTTCAGTTACGTCTGATCGTGTTATAGCAGTCTAGATAACATGGAGAAAAGTTCATCAGAACAATTACCATAAAAGTATTTATAGAAAAGGCAAAGGGAAAGCTACGTTACGGCGGTGTGAAAGCGACTAAGATCGAGATGCCAGATTGGGACCAATAACATTGCAGATTCTTCTTTGGATTTTATCAAAGATCTCTAAATATATATCAGAATCACCAGACCCGATATGGCAGCAATATTCAAAGCAAGGACAAACCGTAGACTTATAAATATGTAAGATAAATTCTAGCGAGAAAATTGTCTAGCACGACACTGAACGAATTTTCTTTCAATGAGTAATGAGCTTCATCCTTATTTGGTCTTCCATATTTGGAGCCTTGTGCCTAAATTAAGCGTTTGCGTTGGGTAACGATAATTAGTTGACCATTACTAATGAGTAGAATTCGATGCTCATTAGGGGCCCCTTACTTGTAACTTTGTATCAAAATTAAGTTGAGCTTAGTAAACAACTCATGGGCAATTTTTATTGAGTTGGGGTAAGTGAGATACCCATAATTGAGGCCTTGAACAAAAAATCTTATTTCATGTATCACCTTTTATATTCCCCTGTACAATTCCATGAATTTAAACTTTATAATCTAACAGGTTGTACGGAAAATAATGCCCGATCTTAAATTTCATACTTTACACCAGGGGTCGGCAACCTTTTGCTAACTATTTACCGATTTGGGGTTTTAAACTCATTCAGTTTGCCAACAGCATACGTATTTTTATACGGGTCAAGGCCAGTATACCAGTTCTACAATATATTTTAGATAGTAATATATAGCATATTGATATGTCCCGGAAAGGGATATATTTGTTCGAAGTAGCAAAGTGGTTTTGGACTACTGTGACCAAGTAGAACAATCTAGCAGGTAACCGTAATGGACTGGTTCTCGTCGTAGTGGTAGGCAATAGGCGTAGTCAATAGGCGTCCTTCTGTACCTCCACATCAGTCTGTATTTATAGCTGATACTAGCCAATCAAATTACAGTGAGGGGGAAAATTTGTTACATCACATAATACTTTAGCTAAATATCTTCTTTGCGTCGTAGTAGTTATTGGTTCGGACTTCGTGATGTCGTTTGTGGCTTATTGCCACATTGTTTGGCGTGCCACGTGTGACACGCGTGCCGTAGCTTTGCGGACCCCTGCTTTACGGGTCTCTCAAACATTTTGCAGTTTATTTAAAGCCAGAAATTATTTTAGATTGGAAGAATTTTTTTCGAGATAATAATGATTTACTAATATGCACTACAGTTCAAAAGTTTGAAGCCCCCACCCCCGAATTAGCATGGGATGAACTAAACAAAAGAACGAAAAAAAAAAAAGCTTTTAGAGTTATTGAAAAAAAGAATGGAGTCAATTGTTAAACTTATATTTTGAGAAACTTTTGCAACAAATGCCAAACATTTGTGCTGCAGTAATCAAGGCTAAAGGAGGATATTTTGACGAGAGCCAAATTTAATAATAAAATGCTTTTTTCTTTTTGTCATAATAAAATTTCTAATAAAAAACTTTTTTTTTTTAACCATGTGTAATAATTTTCTCTTGTACAAAACAAGAACTTTTTGGCCAATTTAAAAAAATATCAGGGGTCGCCTCAAACTTTTAAATTGTAGTGCAATTCGTAATAATTAACCCATAATTAGGGAAAAAGGGGATAGATTCATATCTTTCATAACGGTATTTGCGCATAAGCGAATATAAAGAACTTGATCAAATTAGAACTCGACTCTCCGAGTTTCAATTCCCAGCTGTTATCCGTTACCAAACCAACACATGCAAGCTTTAAGTACCTGGTATTCGCAAGCAGGTACCATTCTAGGTGATGACTAGACTGGACGTTCCGAGCGTTTTCGGCTATACTTTTAACCATTATCAAGGATGATTTTATTTTCGCTTTTTAACTGAGTGTATGCGTTGTGTGTATGTTTCTAGAGTTATAGGGATGTTTTATGTTGTGTGTATGTTTCTAGAGTTATACGGATGTTTTACGTTGCGTGTATATTTCTAGAGTTTTATTTTCCGAACACAGCACATTGTGGCCGTGTTCGTAGTTAATATTACTGAGTGTTAACTTTTTCTTTTTTATTGTTAAAGCTTCCATTATTTTTGATCGTTTTTACACGTGTATGAAGTTATTATGTTTGTATTTTCTACTGGTATGTTTCGGATAGAGTCTGGTAGGTTTATGTGTGTGTTTAATGAGTTCTAATGTAGCTGTGGTTGGATAGGTGCATATATATATATATATATATATATATATATATATATATATATATAGAGAGAGAGAGAGGGGGGTGAGAGAGTGGGAAAGTTGAATAAACAATAAGCTTTGCTATTTTATGCAACAGTATTCTCGATACATCGACCATAAAGAAAAAAATCCGATTGTTTAGTTCTCTTTTACGTGTTCAGAGATTTATCTATACACTGAGTGCTCAATGCTTGTAGCATTACAATAGATTTTATCTACGCTCATAAAATAAATATTGGATACATTAAAAAGAAACACATATAGCAAATAGAGACATGTACTACTGAAAAAAACGCTATTTTTTTTTTTAAAGGAGGAGTTTTAAAACCGCAATTGGTTTTTCTTTTTTGCTTTCATTGTCTCTTGATCATTCGATAAGTTTTGTTTACTTTTTTCTTTTATGGCTTTTTTCTATTAATCACAACAGTGAGCTCTGACGAACGGAGGATTTGAAAGAGACCTTTACCTCTGCTGCAGGACCCGTCAGTGGCTATCAAGGCCGGTTTTTCCGCAGGACCCTGGAAACGAAGAAAACACTAAGTTAACGGATGTCTCAGTGATCTCTATCTGTCCGAATCCGTTGTTGGCTTCAGTAAAGAAAATCACTCGGAAGACCTCGTAGCGCCAAGAAAGAACAGCTTGTTGACCCAATAGTGGTAGTCGATTCTACAAGTACAAGAAACCGTCTCAGGTGATTTCACCAAAAATAGAAACTGTGTAAGTCTGTAGTCGCCCGCCCTTGATATGAAGCCTGCCCAGTACAAATGTGATTTTTTTTTTTGCATCATTGCTACTAATTGAAATTCTTGGTGCTTTTGAGGATTTTAGTGTTTGCGATTAAGTAGCTCGTAGACACTTTGGCTACACTAATTAAAAATACTATTCGGTATTTCTGACAATGAAATTCGAGACAATGTTAGTAATTCCTTTAGCGAAAACTTGAATAAACAGATCAGTATTCTTGGAAAGGAGAGTCACGGTGCCAGAAATGAATGACGAGAACAAGATTAGCCATTCAGGTGTCTGGAATTTGGTAATCATCATCATCATCATCATCATCAGCAGCAGCAGCAGCAGCAGGAGGAAGAGGAGGATCAGAAGTAGACCATGGAGTCACAGTGAAGTAATGGATAGCGTCTTGGATTGAGGAATCGGAGAGCAAAGTTCGAATTCCGGTCTACTTTATGGCATTCATTAATCATGCTAATATCTTTAAGAAAGGTACGTATCCATCTCTTCCCCTCATCTATGGGCTCAGGTTGTCCTGCTATAAGTAAATAGCAGGACAGACTGAAGCCTATACCCTCGGGGAAGGAATTCAAATCACTTGCCTCTGTAACTTTTGAGTGGAGGGACGGGATAACCTCAAAATCTCAGGTACAAAAGTAACCTGCAAACCATTCTGCTTTGAGTATCACAATGAACCACAATTTTGAGGTGGTGGGGAGTGGTGACCACAGTGACGGCGCAAAATGTGCTAACTGAATAAAATGAATGAATGATGACATTATAATTAACTTTATTTATTATCAAGTCCAAATATTCACTTGTTTTTTAAATTCACTTTCAATTATAAATCCAATATGGACGATGAGTTGTCAAGATTCTTTTCCTACGCTATGTACCACGTCCTTTCAGGGCGTAGGCAATAAGGGCTCTCTACAACTTCCTACCCTTTTTAGCTCTTAATAAATGTTGTCATTGTGTTATTTCTTCTAAACCTTGTCCCGTCATCCATTTACTCAAGCTCACTAAGTATGTTATGAGTCGTTTTCGGTATCTAGCCCCCCCCCCCACGAGGGTTGCATGTGGCACAAGGCCAAGTTTAATGTGTGTTTCCTGAGCCCGTAGGCTCGGCCAAAAATATACCCTTTGAACCCGCCTAGACGGGTTCAGGGCCTGTCTACCTCCCCGGACGAAACCCTGCCCTTCGGCAAAGCTTCGTCCGGGTTCCTCTCTGCCAAAGCAGAGAGTTCAACAGTCATGAACTGGTGCTGGTTACACCGTTCATTCTGAACGTTATGAGTCGTTTTCCTCTGCCTTCAATCGGTCCTGTGAGTGTCAGATTTTCCAAGCTCTCTTTCCTCATTATGCGCCCTAGAAATTTCAGCTGGTTCTTCCTGATATAAATTTCCTTTTTGTTTCCATTTTCTCTGAAACTTCGTTGTTGCTCACATTTTCGGTCCATGTTATCCTCAGTATCCTGCTGTAGAACCACGTTTCTGTTGCTTCATGTCTTTACTTCATTTTTGAGATTGTCCACCATTCGCTACCATATCGGAAGACTGAGATCAACGTATCAGTTCAGCACTATTTTCTTTGTTTCTAACGAAATTATTCTGTTTCCTAATACTTTGTTTAGCTTTTGAAAGGCTCAAATGCTCTCAATGCGCATTTGGATTTCAGTGTCGCACTTTCCGTCCTCTTTTAGAACACTTCCTAGATATTCAAAATTAAGAATTCCAAAAAATAAAATAAACAACCTTATCACAGAATCGACATTAAGGAGAACCTATGTCAAACGAAAAATCATTAAAAATTACCATTTATTGAAGGTAAAATTTAAAATAAATTACTGTTTTACTTTTATGATATTTCCATTTGAATTAAACGGTTTTCAGAATTTAAATATTTGTCTGATCAGATTGAGGCGGGATGTCATCTGGAAATCTGATCTACTAGAAAACCTGAAACGGGAATTCTTTCGCGCAACTGTAGAGGAAGTTTTAATATATGGTCCCACGGCTTGGACATTAACTAAAACCCTAGAGTCTAAGCTTAATGGAACCTAGAGTCGGATGCTGAGGGCTATACTTAACATTTCTTGGTGACAACATTCTACAAAATCCCAGCTCTATGGAGTCAAACCTAATATTTATATACTGAGAGCAATACTTAACATTTCTTGGTGAAAACATACTACTAAATGCCAACTCTATGGACTCAAACCTCATATTTCTATATTGAGAGCTATACTTAACTTTTCTTGGTGACAACATCCTACTAAATGCCAACTCTATGGACTCAAACCTAATATTTCTTTACTGAGAACTATACTTAACATTTCTTGGTGACAACATACTACTAAATGTCAGCTCTATGGCCTCAAACCTCATATTTCTATAATCTTACACGAACGCAGAATGCGCTATGCAGGATGCTGCTGGTGAGCAAAATAAGACCTTGCGAGTGATCTACTGCTCTGGACATCTAGCCATTGAGCAAGATAAGCTGGCTCCCCACCAACCACCTACATTATCCAACTATGTTAAGACAGAATGCCACTCTAATGATATTCCGAAATTGATGCAGAGCCTTGATGGTTGGCGTGATAGACTCGGGAATGTCCTAACTAGCTCGACCGAATAAAATATTAAAATATTGGACAGATATTTCTGGCATTCTAGAGAAATATGTGTCCAAATATAAGAAATAAATATATTTACTTTATTTACACTATTTACATTATTCGGACTGTTGTCCTCATCTTTGCTGCCATATTTATCACGACGTTTCGGCCGTTGTACGTTCTGGCCTTCTTCAGTATCTGTCTATATTTCTGAGATGAGGTATTATGTACACTATTTACATTATTCAGACTATTGGCTCCATCTTTCTTGCCATATTTATCACAATGTTTCGGCCGTTGTACTCTCTGGCCTTCTTCAGTATCTGTCTATATTCTGAGATGAGGTATTATGTACACTATTTACATTATTCAGACTATTGGTCCCATCTTTCTTGCCATATTTATCACAATGTTTCGGCCGTTGTACACTCTGGCCGTCTTCAGTATCTCTATATTTCTGAGATGATGTGTTATGTACGCTATTTACATTATTCGGACTATTGTCCTCATCTTTGTTGCCATATTTATCACAACGTTTCGGCCGTTGTACGCTCAGGCCTTCTTCAGTTGGCTGGAATGTCGAACTGAACCTTTTATTCCGTTCGCTGGGATAGACTGCCCTAGTTCCACGTGCCATGTCTAATGGATGTCAGTTATCAGTTATCTCCTGTTAATTCCCCTCTCCAAGTTCTCCACCGCCTTAACGTACAACGGCCGAAATGTTGTGATAAATATAGCAACAAAGATGAGGAAAATAGTCCAAATAATGTAAATAATGTACATAATACCTCATCTCAGAAATATAGACAGATACTGAAAGGCCGAAACGTTGTAATAAATATGTCAACAAAGATGAGGGCAATAGTCCGAATAATGTAAATAGTGTACATAATACCTCATCTCAGAAATATAGACAGATTTACTTTATTATATCTGTTGAAACTTGACTAATGCATGGAATAATAATACAACACAAAATGTACTTAGAACAAAATGTATTGAAACAAGAAAGTGTACACAATATTTACATATAGTCTTTTGTATATTCTTGGGAAGACCGTTCCTGGAGAATGTGTTGACTGAGTCGCAGTCGGGCAGAGTCTCTGGATTGAATCTCTTGATTCCTCTCACCGTCTTCCCGGTACCAACCATATTTATATGGTTGGTACTCCACTATGCAAATTAGGTGGATCCTACCACAACAATATCGTGGTACCCTCGTTGCGAATAACCCTCGAGGAAAGCTTCAATGATAGGAAGCTTTTGGTTTTCTGTATTGAACTGGTGATAGTTGCTGGTCAGTCCCCCATGCCTAGTTCGAGAAAGTTGATTACTAAAAGATGTATTATGTAACATCAAATGATCACGAGGATTAGGATTGTTTATTTAAAAGTTGTCTTGTTTATACATTCAAGAGCAATTTATCATTTATAATTTATCACTTATTTGTTTCTAAGCAAATGGGATAAATTAGTTACTTTATCATATCCACTGATCGTGGGTTGATGATTAAACATAATGAATTCTCATGAAGCTTTTTGGATTTCTATAAAAGAAGAATATGTGTCAATATCTAAAAAAGCTCTGAACATTTTACTACAGTTTGCAATATCATATTTATGTGAATTAGGCTTTTTCTGCTCTGACCACAATTAAGTGCAAAAAGAGAGGAACTCTTCAATGTATTGAGGAGGAAATACATTGCCTATGAAATATATGCCCAAACTTTGAAGAAATCGCTAAGACTCATCACGCTCATGTTTCTAATAAACAGAAGAATGAATAAACTTAAGTTATGTTTCATTTTATTATCTTTTTATTGCATTATTTTTTTTCTGCAAGATTTGACTTCGTTATAAGATATTTTTCCGAAATTTGTATATAGTGTCCCTAAACTTATCGGTAGGATTTCAAGTGCGCCCCGACTTCAAAATGTTTAAGAACCACAGCACTTGACACATCACTGTTGCTATGGCTACAGTAAATATGATGCCTCTACGACCTAAATGGTTTACGAGACATGTGTGGGAGAGAGAGAGAGAGAGCCAGAGAAAGAGAGGGAGAGAGAGGGGAGGGAGAGAGAGAAAGAGAGAGAGAGACAGAAAGAGAGGGAGAGAGATGGGAGAGAGGAGAGAGAGAAAGAGAGAGAGAGAGGGAGGAGAGAGAGAGTGGGTGTTAAAGAAAAAGGGAGAATTAAAGAGTTTTCCTTCCACAAAAAAAATGCTTTCTTTTCATCTGGCCATCGAAATCAGGTTAAACGTCCCAGTGCAAATATTTAAACCTCACCTTACTCTCCAAGCCACGAGTACATCCCAACTTTTTTTTTATTCATGTTTCCTAGCTCAATTCTTAAAATCCTCCACCGCACCCATCCTTCAGAATATGAGCCACTTTAGCGATTTTTTTTTTTTATCTTCTATTTCTGTAGAAACGAAAACGTTAAACTAAAAATCTCTCTATAACTTTACAACTTCGGAATCACGTGATCGGAGGCCAGACAGCAGAAGGGAGAGTCACGTTTTCAACTATGTTAGAACAAGACTCGTGTTACAACCCGCCTATCTCATGTGTTCTTCGTTTTGCTCGATTTAGTGACCCAATTAATTAAAGCAGAAAAAAAAAAACTTTCTAAAAAAAGTTTCGATTTTAAATAAATTTAGAAATATGAAGGAAATTTGCTTAGCATGCACAAATCGAATTTCGTACGGACTTCTGATTTGGTTTGATTTGGTTTGATTTGGTTTATTTTGTTTTACGGCATATCAACCTCAATGTGTTATTTTATGCCGACAAGATTTTTAGGATAGATTCATATGAATAGAATATGTATTCTTTGGTTTAGATTGGTTTGGTTTATTTTCTTTAATGGCATATCAACCTCAATGGGTTATTTAATACCGACAAGATTTTTAGGATAGATTCGTATGAATAGAATATATATTCTCTGGTTTATTTTGTTCCACGGCACACCAACCTAAATGGACTACTCAATGCCGACAAAATTCTTTATTGCTGGTAATATTTTGTTTTGTCAAAAATCAGTTTATGGTAATATTTTCCTTCAAAATTGTATTGCTGGCAATAACCTTTTCAAAAAGTATTGGTGGTAATAGTTAGCTATTTGCCCGTAGCTGGGACCCTAACAGGTGCTACCACCCCGGGTCAGGGTGGACCTGGGAACACCAGCAATTAAGAGGTGGTTCCACGCTCCTCAAAACCTCCTGATCAGAAGCCTTGCTGCTGGACATAGTTTATCGTCTTACCCAGGACGTGGATGTAGTTTAACGTCTTACCCAGGACGAGAACGGACTTCTGAAGCTATTCTTCACCCTTCGGCAATCTAGACTACTTCGATGGGAACAGTGGAAAGTACTTGATATAATAAGTATAATTTTATTTTTTTTTAATTTCTCCGAACGAAGGACTGTTAGAAACTTCATATATCGCTCGGAGTTCTGTTTAATAATATTTTAAGGTAACACTGGGATAAAAGGTTGAGTGAAGAATAGGTTTGATCACATGAGAGACATAGATTAATAATACAGTAACAGAAAATACTGTAGTTCAGTGCGACAAAGCTACGCCTTGAGACCCACACTGCGACGACCGTTCCTATGAGCAGACGTTCTACTTATATTCATAAATTAGTGTAGAGAATGTCGATCGTTTTTTTACACAAGGACAAATCCTATTTTAATTATTTAAGACGTTTACTGCGCAAGACGTACATACATCTCTGTATCTGCGAAAGTGTCCAATGTTACAAACTTTAAAAATGCAAAAACTCTTATCATAGAATCGAGATCTTTACTAGAGTAGATATAAATCCATCACTTTCTCTTGCAGGCTATAGGTTAATTAGTAAGATTTGTATCGCCAAATCTTTACTATAAAAACATTCTTAAAACCTAAAATATTTTCTGGGTTTAAATAACCTGCAAAGGGTTGATAAGCCGTAGAAAACACATCAGTCGGTCAATCAGTCTTGACCTCATAAGCACGGATTGTAAAAATGATAGGTTTAGAAATTAAAAAAAAAGGAAGGTATATTTTTTTTTTTTACAGTTTTTCATAGTTAACCTGTAGAAAAAGACAATATTTATAAAGGTAAAAAAACAATAGAAAAACTGTATTATTAGCTGATGAGTTTTGTCCAATGTGGACTTTTTCAAGGAAAAAAAAAAATGAATTTATTAAAAACAAAATAACTATTAACAACAAAACAAAATGTTCCAGTTGCTAAGGGCATTTTGTTTTGTTGTTAATAGTTACTTTCTTTTAATAAATTCATTTCGTTTTTGCCTTGAAAAAGTCCGCGTTGGACGAAACGCGTCTGCTAATAATACATTTTTCCTATGTCTTTGGCCTTTATATATATATATATATATATATAGAGAGAGAGAGAGAGAGAGAAAGTTAGTCACAGACAAACTGTTTCACTGTAACACAGCTGTTCAGTGTGGCTAGACGTCCGATTGATTCAAGCCTGGATCAAAACTCAGATCCCGGCTTGAAGTCAAAGATCCTACGCCTGAGCCGTTGGCGCACAGCAGAGAGAAAGGGAAATTTTAGCGTTTTCTAAACGAAATACGCCAACGGCTAATGGGTAGAGAAGGAAATTGTCTCGATATCTTCATCCTGTATTCTGGAATTTGGAATGCTAAGACATCAGGAAATGCCTTGAAGCTACCTTCTCAGTTCAACGGGAATGTGGAGCTAGCGGAACTAGCCGGTATATATTTGGGGGCGACAGGAAAATCCTGTGTTAGATAAGATAGACCAAGAGATGAATCATTTCTCTAATGCAGATGTCAGAACGAACCAACAGAAAATCGAATCGAGTTCTTTCATTCACTTTGTGTTTATCTAAAAATAAATACGCTTAAATTCACCTTCATCTCTACCGTGCGCCAGCGGCTTAGTGGTAGGATCCCCCGACTCAGTCGGGTTTCGATCCTAGCAACAGGCATCCGGACGTCTAGCCACATTGATGAGCTGTGATACAGCCAAACAGTCTGTCTGTGGGTGACTATATATATTACAATTTTACTAGCCTTCCTTCTTTTATATTGTTTTTAATATTCTTTAAACTGTAAGTGTTTTACCACTTAAAAATTAAGGATATGCTTTTATAAATTGTTTGCAAATGCGAGCGATTTTTTTTTTACCATATTGCATCCTTTTGTATTAGTTAACGTTTTAAGATTCATTTATATTTACTGATCAAACAAATCTTCATTTTAAAAGTAAGAAGATATGTTCGTCTTCTGTAAAGAAATAGCAATCATCATCATCATCAACAACATTATATATATAAATGTACATATATACATATAAATATATATATATATATATATATATATATTGTCATGGGTCCTTACCTATAACTACAGAATGAACTCTTCCTAACACTATGTATACTACGCCTCTCAAGAGAGAGGGACGAATCGAGTCGAGCCGTTTGGGCTTGACGGTCGAACTCTCTGCCTTTGAGCAGAGAGGAACCCGGACGAGGCTCCGCCGAAGGGCGGAGTCTCGTTCGAGGAGGTTGACCAACCCGATCCCATTTATATGGGTTCTATGGGCATTTTTTGGCCGAGCCTACGGGCTCGGGAAACCCACATTAAATTCGGCCTTGTGCCACATGCAACCCTCGTGGGGTGGGGGGGTGGTTAGATACCGAATCGAGTTGAGCCGTTTTGGCTTGACGGTCGAACTCTCTGCCTTTGAGCAGAGAGGAACCCGGACGAGGCTCCGCCGAAGGGCAGAGTCTCGTTCGGGAAGGATGACCAACTCGATCCCGTTTATACGAGTTATACGGGCATTTTTTGGCCGAGCCTACGGGCTCGGAAAACCCACATTAAACTCGGCCTTGTGCCACATGCAACCCTCGTGGGAGGGTGGCTAGATACCGAATCAAGCCGTGAAGCTCGGCTTGACGGTCGAACTCTCTGACTCTGAGCAGAGAGGAACCCGGACGAGGCTCCGCCGAAGGGCAGTCTCTCGTTCGGGGAGGTTGACCAACCCGATCCTGTTTATACGGGTTATACGGGCATTTTTTGGCCGAGCCTAAGGGCTCGGAAAACCCACGTTAAACTCGGCCTTGTGCTACATGCAACCCTCGTTTTCATGTAATCTTATAATTTTTTTTCTTTTCAGTAGAGAAATTATATAAAGACTGTCCAAATGTTTTTTTTCCGAGCGATTTCGGCTATACATTTAGCCATTTTCAAGGTTGAAATATATTAACTGTTAACTAGAAATAGATTGCTATATGTATGTATTTATATAATGTTTCATTTTCAAAACATGTTCAAGATATTGTGTCCATGTTTATAGTTGATATTATTGAGTGTTGTTTTTTTTTGTTTTTATTAATAATAGAATACTAGGTGTAATGAAATCTTATTAATGATAATCCTCACATAAAGCGTGGAATATTGTATCAGAATTTAATTTTTAACATTAGTGTTTATCTGGATATATTTAATTTGAAAGCCGTGATCCCGTCTCTAATTTTGAAGTAAATTAATGAAAGAAAAAAAAATTGGCAATGTACGGGAAGACTATTTTTAAATTCAACTGGTTAATTCACTTTGAGTTTATGGCGATATCACGTCGAAACACCGGTTCTCGTTTGTTGAGATGTTGTGAGTTTCCCGCGTGTCGGTGTATGAATCAAGACAAACACAGTTGTAGAGGAAAATACTGGTATATTCATAAAAGCAATTAACAATAGAGTGATTAGTAGAACGAAGGTTGGTTAGTACGAAACAATATCCAAAGTCTATAGTCCAACGGTATGTACCGGGTAAGCTTATCTGGACTGCTAACGCTGACTCTCTCTCTGACGCTCTCCCACTCTCTCCAGAGTTGACTTATATAAGAGGGACCAGTCCATTACTAGTTAGAAGGTGGGTGCGCCCCAACATCGTTCAATCACCGAAATTGAGCCTAGTCAGGATTAAGATGAATGACGATGGCGGAAATCCAGGTGCTGTAAGACTAACAGAAGACCACGATATATGGGGGTGCCAGAAGAAGATCTCGTGTGTGAGTGAGTGTGCGTGCACTTACTTTAAGAGTCATTTCATTTCTTAAACTTGTCATTCACTGACGGTTAGTGACCTAGTTTTACCAACAGAGTTGATTCTCACTGAGTGTTGCATAATTTAAACTTTTTCTCTAAATTGGTCTCCGTCAGAAACATCTACATAAGCATATCATTTTTTGAAAAATTATATTAATATTCCACAAAAAAATTCTCACAAATTTTAAAAGTTTAGAGCTCTGGAAATGACGTATTTTTCACTTTTAATAAAAGACAAACACATCACCTAATAGAAGGTGTACAATTATATTGTGTATTTTCAGTTCTAATAAAAAAAATGTTTAAGCTAAAGTGTACAATTATATTATTTACTTTTCAGTACTAATAAAAGAACACATCGTTTAAGCTAAGGTGTAAATTATATGGTGTGTTTTTCAGTCCTAATAAGAAAGCTTAAGCCAAGGTGTACAATTATATCGAGTATTTTCAGTCCTAATAAAAAAACACATCGTTTAAGCTAAGGTGCACAATTATTATTCAAACAAAGTACAGACTGTACACATCTCTGGGAGTCTCCAATCTCCTATATAGATGTGAAACGTGGATACTGTTGGCAGATACAGAGAGAAAGATCCAAGCGTTTGAGAACAAATGCATGAGAAAACTTCTTGGAATTTTCTATTGGGAACAAAAAAAAAACAACAAAAAAAACAATGAGTTTGTGTGGAAAAGGGTTGAAAGTTTTGTAGAACACCAGGAACCTCTTCTCGCCACTGTCGTAGTATGGACACATTAAAGGCACGACAGCCCGTGCAAGACCATCATGCAAGGCACCGTTGAAGGTGGACGTAGGAGAGGGTGTTAGCGCAAAAACTGGTTGGACAATGTCAAAAAATAGACAGGTATGACTGTGCCAGAATTGCTGATGGCTGCCGTTGATAGACCTTTGTGGAAGAGAGTGTGGCTTCTGCATTCGGATCCGTCCTACGATTGCAAAAGTCAAGGGGATGATGATGATGATGATGATGATGATGATGATGATGATGTACAATTATATCGAGCATTTTTCAGTCCTAATAAAAACAAAAACACATCATTTAAGCTAAGGTGTAAATCGTATAGTGTGTTTTTCAATCCTAATAAAGAAACAAAAACACATCGTAAATTATATGGTGTGCTTTTCAGTCCTACTAAAAACAAAAACACATCGTTTAAGCTAAGGTGTAAATTATATGATGTGCTTTTCAGTCATAATAAAAAAACAAGAATACATCGTTTAAGCTAAGGTGTAAATTATATGGTGTGCTTTTCAGTCCTAATAAAAAAAACAAAAATACATCGTTTAAGCTAAGGTGAAAATTATAATGTGTGCTTTTCAGTCCTAATAAAAAACACATCGTTTAAGCTAAGGTGTAAATTATATGGTGTGCTTTTCAGGC